>VDFB02281492.1:304141064-304270535 GCA_007258455.2 Sequoia sempervirens
TATGAGATTGCATGCTAGGGCTTGCCATTAAAAATGTAAGGCAGGGTCGTGAAACACTGCTGTTTATTTAATCAATAGAGGTCCCTCTAATCCTTTGGGTTGTGGTATTCCAGAGGGAAGCATGGAAGGGTAAGAAGGTGAGTTATTCTTTTCTCACAACCTTCCGCTAGAAGCATTTTGCACATGTAGATTCTGAAATAGAACCAAGCTTGATGCAAAAAAATCAAAGAAATGTGTATTTGTTGATATGGCATTGATGAGACGGTTATAGGCTCTTGGGATTTTGAAAATCAAAAAATTGTGAGAAGCTGTGGATGTCATATTCAATGAAAAAGTGTTGTACAAAGATCTCTTTACGCAAAGATGAGAAGAAAGAAAATGATTATGTAGTGTTGGATGATATTCCCAACAATGATGTTTCAAGGGTTCCTCATGTTGGGCAAACAACAACAACAAATACCACAAACTCCTCGCTAGATGATCTTCAAGGATAAGTAGACCTCCAAAAATTCTTTTCCCTCTTTGTATACTATTTTGTTAATCGGTCAGGAACCGTAATGTTAGGATGAAGCTATGGTGTGGATACCAAGAACTAATGGGAGCATGGAATGAAAGAAGAAACAATCTTTACTGAAAATCGACTTGGAACTTCTTATGCAAAGTTTCCTCAGAGGGGAAAAAGGTTTTTACTAAACAAAATGGATTTTATAGGTCAAAGAGGGATGGAGGTAAGAAAAGATTTAAAAGCCGATTAGTTGTAAAGGATTCTTGCAATGTAAAAGGGTATTGATTTTGATGAGATCTTTTCTCCCGTTGTTAAAATGACTTCTATTCGTACTATTATAAGTATTGTGGCTGCTGAAGATTTGCATTTAGAACAACCTGATGTTAAAACAACCTTTCTCCATGGTGATTTGGAAGAGGAAATATATATGGAACAACCACAAGGATTTGAGGTCAAAGGTAAGGAGAAACTAGTGTGCAGATTGAAGAAAAGTTTATATGGCTTGAAGCAAGCACTTTGAAAAGTTTATATGGCTTGAAGCAAGCACCTTGACAATGGTATTTGAAATTTGACAGTTTTATGGCTGAGCAAGGCTACAGCAGGTGTAATTCTGACCATTGTGTTTATTTTAAGTGGTTGGATAATAACAGCTACATTATTTTATGCTTATATATTGATGACATACTTGTAGCTGGGTCTAACATGGATCACATAAGTGAGCTAAAACAACAATTAGCAAAATATTTTGCTATGAAGGATTTGGGTGCAGCAAAGCAAATCCTTGGTATGAAAATTTGTAGAGATAGGAAAAACAGAAAATTGTTTTTATCTCAGGCTAATTATGTTGAAAAGGTGTTGCAGAGATTTCATATGGAGAATGCAAAAGCTGTCAGCACACCTTTGCCTAGTCATATTAAATTGACTAAGGATATGTGTCCAAAGACACAAGAGAAGGAAGAAAAAATGTCCAAGGTACCATATGCTTCAGCTGTAGGTAGTTTAATGTACGCCATGGTATGTACTAGACCAGATATTGCACATGCCGTAGGAGTTGTTAGCAGGTATTTGAGTCATTCTGAAGTTGAGCATTGGAATGCAGTAAAATGGATTCTCAAGTATTTGAGAGGTACATCCAATAAATGTTTATGTTTTGGGGGCTCTAATACTGATTTAAAAGGCTATGTTGACTCAGATTTGGCAGGGGATATAGATACCAGGCAGAGTACCACAGGTTATGTATTTACAGTTGGTGGGACAACAGCGAGTTGGATTTTTTGATTGCAAAAGGTGGTTGCTTTATCTACCATAGAGGTAGAGTATGTTGCTGCAACTGAGGCAGCAAAGGAGATGATATGGCTGCAACTTTTCATGGATGAGTTGGGAAAACAACAAGATGGAAACTACTTATTTACAGACAATCAGAGTGTTATACATCTTGCAAAGAATTTTGCCTTGCATTCTTAAACAAAACACATACAATTGAGATATCATTTCATTCGGTCAGTGTTGGAAGATGGATAGGTCAAGCTGGCCAAGATACATATAGATGTCAATCCAGCAGATATGTTTATGAAGGCGGTGCCAAGGGAGAAGCTGAGCTCCTCTTCAGCTTCGGTTGGCCTTCAAGGTTGAATTCAAGTATAAAAAAGCAGCCGGGTCCAAGGTCCTTATTTCCAGTGGGAGCTATAAGTGCAGTAGTGTTGTCTAGGATCAGTCTCCAAGTGGGAGGTTGTGATGGTGTGGAGCCTGATCAGCCTCCAAGTGGGAGATTGTTGGTATGTGGCGACTGATCATGCTATAATGTACACCTTGGCCCCCCGTCCTCACTAGGGTTCGGGGTCGGGCTGGGCCCCGGGCGAGGGTTCGAGGGCGGCAGCCCCCGAGAAGTGGGGGTTCAGGGGCGCAGCCCCTGAGAATTTTTTTTTTTTTGCCATTTTTTTCGCATCGTCAACAAAAAAGGAAAAATTTCCAAAAAAGAAAGAAAAATGACTTTGTAAAACCCTAATTCTGGAAGCTTCTAAAATCTTGTTAAAAAGGGGTTGGGATGGGGATTACAGTATGAGGAGAAACACGATTATTCGCAAGATTGTAATAGGTTTTGCACTGGATAATAAAAGTATTGGATGGCTGTGGTTTGGTGGATGTAGCCCAGATTGGGTGAACCACGTTAAATTCTCTGTGTTATGATTTATTCTGTGTATGTTTTAGTTTCTCTGTTTATTATTTAAATCTATATTTAATTGTTAGATCTGCCATCTCTAACTCTAACATAGGGTGTTAGTGTTCTCCAAATTGAAGGAGAAGTAAGAGACAAATTTTTTTGATAGATCTACAAAATATTTCATGGACCCTCTTTTAAGGGTCATGAACCACTCTAGGGAAATACCTGTCAGACTCCATGAAAATAGGTGCAAGGGATACTTGTCATTGTGCATAACTTCTTGACACTGGGAGTAAAACTCCTATAAGTGGGCCTTGGGATCCTTGTTCCCCTTGTATCTGTCGATTTTGGTATTTCAAAATGTTTAGGGAAGGGGATCAATGAGATGGAAAGATCGAATGGATATGGGCATATGTCCTTGAATTTGAATGATTGTTTGCCAGTCCCTGCCTGAAGATCTCTCAAAGTAGCTTTAATTTCTAGCAAATCTGAGTTGACTAGTGGTTGATTGGACGGATATAGATGGAAAGGTGGCAGAGGATCCTGCTGAGAGAGCATCTGATTGTTTAGGTATGGATTCAGATGTTGGAGTGATGACATCCCTTGTAGGTATGCCGAGGGATTTTGTGGATACGTGGGTTGTTGTTGTGAGGTATAATATGGATTCATTTGATAAAGATGCAAGGTGGATTTTTGAGGCACTTGGATGTGATGTGGTGGATTGACTTGTTGATATTAAGGGAGTTACTACGATTTTTTGGGGGGCGCATAAAGTGGTTACTACTGGGACTGTTGTTGGTAATAAGGATACTGCAATGGGAGCTGATGTGACGTGAGATGTTGCATGGACCGAGACAGCATGTTGTACTGCGCTTGAGCTCGTGGTCATAGTATGGATGCAAGGAAAGGAGATATAGTCTGAGTCGGAGGTGGGGACAGATTGCTTTGCAGTTGATATGGTGGTTGTTGTTGGGGCAGCTGAGATAATGTAGGGGGATTTTTCAAGGGGGGTTGTTGGGCACCGAAAGGAACATTTGAAGGGGGTAGATTAGATTGAGGTGGCTGTGGGGATGCATATGAAGGAAACAGTTGGTTTAGGGCCCCAAAAGGTGGAGGCAAAGAAGTGAAAGGGTTGCCCCTAGTGTTGACGGGAGGCAGATTCGAAGGGGGTGGTGTTGGTAGCATCAGTGGTTGTGGTTGCGGGACATTTTGTGGCATATCGAAGGTGAAAGGATCATTGGGGTCAGTGGTTTGGGGTGCCCCTATGATTGAGATTACGGGATGCGGGGGATTGCCAACGGGATACAGAATGGCGTTGCCAAATTCCGGTTGATGCCAACCTTTTGAGGACGGAACATTGGGGAAGTATGAACTACTTGGTACATTGTGTGAACCTTGGGGTATATTAGGTGTTGAACCGCCATACTTAGAGAGGTCGATACTTGACGAAAGTTTGACACCCTTGTCAATTAAGTGAGCCAAGATTTCTCTGCCATGTTTTTCAAGAAGGCGATCTGTCATTTGCACATTGACTAGGTTACTAAAGTGTTCCTCAAACGTAACCTCAGGTTGAATGACCATGTTTTCATCCCTGGGGGGTGATGTGTTTTGACCATCGATGTTGGATTGTGATGACATTCCATTGTGTGGGTCTCGAGGGATGTTCGCATTATTATTGGGGTCTTGTGAGGCATTGGCTATGTTATTCGGATCTTGAGGGATATGTGGTTGGGACTGTTGTTTGGCCATTTTCCTTCTTTGTGACCAGATCTGAACAGGCATGCAAAATGATATGACAGATTAGGATGACCTTGGTGACAACAGGATTGACTTGATTTGATGATTGATTAGTCAAAAAGGATGTGGCTTGATAGGATTGGTTTGATTAGATGATGGATTAGCCGTCAAGGCTAAGGCTCAATGAGATTGATCTGATTTGATCGAGGTCGACCGGGTTGATCGGTAGATGATAAGTCGATCTGGACTGGATGATGATCTGATTTGGATTGATGATTGATTAGGGTGAATGATAGTGATCGCAATCTGAGACCCAGTTTAAAAGTGGTCCTTGGTAACGCTAGGTGTTGATCAATTGAACAAGGGGAGGATGTATGATAACGACATTGAATCCAACTTGAGATAGAAGTGGATTGATTGGGCCGACAAAGATGACCAACTTAGGATGGATGATGATCTGAAGTTGGTTTTCGATGGATGATGATTAGAGGTGAACACCTAGGTCAATTCAGATAACCGCTCTAATAGGGTTTCAATGGGATACCGACAGTTCAAAATGTGGAAATGATAACTAGAACATGGGCTCTAAATGGATGAATGGATGCATGAGATAAAGGGATGAACATTTAGGATGACGAATGGATTCTCAAAACGAGTGGTTGGATGTTTGAGATGAGAAGATGAATGATCAAGATGGCAGAGTGACGGTCCCAATTAACAAAGTGGATAAAAAAATTTGATCAATCAAGGCTCAGGTCCGCTCCTATATAGGGCAGGTCTGCCCAAGGAGCAAGAACTAATCAAATTTGGTCCAAATAGGCCTAAAACAAGTTGGTCAATAGGTCAAGTCTTCCCAAGGAGAAAAATTGATCAAATTAGGTCAAAATAGGCCTAAAACAGGTTAGTGAACAGTTCAAGTTCGCCCCTGGGTGAGGGCAAGTCTGCCCAAGGAGAAAAAGTGATCAAAGTAGGTCAAAACTGACTCCAAAAGGACTAGTTTGAAGGTCAAGTCTACCCCTAGATGAGGGCAAGTCTGCCCAAGGAGAAAAAATGATCAAATTAGGTCAAAATAGGCCTGAAACAGGTTGGTGAACAGGTCAAGTCTACCCCTAGGTGAGGGAAAGTCCGCCCAAGGATCAAAAGTTGGTCAAAATCCACCAAGATAGGCCCCAAAGGACTAATATTTAGGTCAGGTCCACTCTTGGATGAGGGCAAGTCCACCCAAGGAGCAAAAGTTGGTAAAAAATGGCCACAATAGGCTCCAAAAGGACTATTAATAGGGTAGGTCCACCCCTGGATTAGGGAAAATCTGCCCAAGGAGAAAAAGTTGGTCAAAATCCACCAAAATAGGCTCCAAAGGATTGGTTTTTAGGTCAGGTCTGCCCCTGGATGAGGGAAAGTCCACCCAAGGAGGGTTTAACTTGAATTTTGACAAAAAAAGACAAAAGTAAAGGATTGAAAACACAACAGTCATCAATCAAAAGGCTATGGCAAAGTGAAGGAAATTAGACAATCATTGGTTTCGCACAAAGAAGACAAATCAAACAATCACAAGCCTAAGTCTAGTAGAGAGGATATGGTCAACAAAGTCCTCTAATCTAGGATGAACATGGTTACTAGGGAGTCCTCGATATACACCTGGTACATGAGGCCCAAACCATGAACACCAACCTGTTACAAGCATGAGTCAGGAACCTAGAAGGCTCAGACCAACTCTTCACATCATCTTGATGCTTCGCCAATTACAACGTGGTTGGATTGAGGTACAACTTTCGCTCTCCCCCCTTTATATACCTCACCAGTACGAATGGTTGGAATCATCCCTTGGGGTGATGGAATCCCCAAGCAGGTCCCACTAAGAAAAGTAAAATAGGTAGACTCAAAAGATGTGGTAAGCTACGATTTCTTGTCACCCAGGATCACCAGATGGTGCAAAGGGATTGGATACGTCAAATAGCTCACCAAAAAACACAACATAAAAGGTTGATTGACACCTCTTAATTAAACGTTATTCCTAATTAGGGGTTAAGAACCCTTAAAATAGCCAAAAAATTGGTAAAAAACTAAAATTTTACCTTTTGAAAAAAGCTATATGGGGCAAATCCAGTTGTCTGTGAGGAAAAATTTGGCTATCTAGGGAAAATCTAGCTATGTGTTAGGTTGGGTCCACCCCTCCATGAAATAGTTCCAAAAAACAATTTCTACAGTATGGGGAGGGAAAGTCCACCCCTGGAGAGGGTCAAGTCCACCTGTGGAGGGTGGGTCTGCCCCTCCATGAAAAAGTTCCAAAAAACAACTTCTGCAGTTTGGGGAGGGCAGGTCCGCCCCTAGAGAGGGTCAAGTCTGCCTATGGAGGGCGGGTCCACCTGTCTGTTAGGTTGGGTCCACCCCTCTATGAAATTTTTTCAAAAACCACTTTCTGCAATCTGGGGAGGGCATGTCCACCCCTGGAGAAGGTTGGGTCCACCTATGGAGGGTGGGTCCATCTATCTATTAGGTCGGGTATGCCCCTCTGTAACCTGTACCTATAATTAGTCAAAAAAAATGTAAAAGCAAGAGACCCATTTGTGGGTCCCACCGGGCGTGCCAGAAATGTGATAGGTTGAATCTAGGTGGTAGAAAAGGAGCATCAAATAAAGTAATGCAAATACCACCAAAAACTACCTACACCTTAAGATTAGCCTAGTTGGATTCAACACAATATAAAAACAACAAATAGAACATTTTACCTTGTGTCGAATCAATCCTTTGGTTGGCCCTTCGATCTTTGGTGTTGTATGCCCCTTGGATGGAAAGATGCAAGCTAGATGATGATATGATAATGGATGCAAGTGGGTGCAAGCATGAAAATGGTTAAGTATGGATTCTAAGAAAATTTTACAAGAGTTTGGCTACAATGCATGATCTCCCCAAAATGAGAGAAAAGATGGGGTATTTATAAAGATTTTGGAAATCTCTAGGGAAATGAATGGTCAAGATTGAGCCACCAAGATCAAGATGTAGGGCCAAGGTGAGTTGAGAACTCACAAGCCCTCACATCTTGACATGTGGCAAGTGATCTGGCTTAAAAGGGATGATGTGTACATGAGGTGGAGTGGTAGTACATGACATGGAGAGGGTACATAGTACCTTGGGATTGGGACAAGATCTCCTCATAAAGGAGGTACTTGTCCCCATGTGGGTGAGAGGACAAGTGGGGAATTAAAAATTTCTCAAATATTCTCATGGGGGTGAGAGAAGGAATTTAAAATTCTTTTAAATGCATTGGGGGATTAAATGCGAATTAAAAATTCACATGGGGAATAGAGATGCCTGGTTCAAAAAGAGAAAGCTTTTAATGAAGTTGACTAAGGACACATTCCATAAGTGATATGGGGATTAGAGATGACCTAATTAGGTGATTAAGGTTGTGCAAGTACTTGATTGGACTAATTAAGGACTCATTAGAGGCAAGTGGGAAATTATGGAGGATGGGACCCTAATGATGATTAGGGGTGTGCACATCTTAATCATAAATTAATTATGACTAAGAAAGAGGGTTAGATTGCTAAGAGGGATTAGAGGCCAACTTGCAAAAGTTGGAGGATGTGACAATGAGAGAGAAAATAGGGAATTTAAAAGTAAATTTAAAATTCCCAAAGGATAATATGACTAAATTAAATAAGGTAATGGATTTATTTAATTTAGAGAGGAAATAGGAGAAAAGTATTTATTAAATTAAATACTTTAGAAAACCTTATGCAAGATACACAATATTAATTAAATTAATGATTTAATTAATATCGGCGAAGAGGATGATCTCAAAAGAGCAAAGGGATGATTAAGAAGATGACTTTGACCATATGGAAGTGGGAAAATTTGGATGTCTATAGTGGGAACCCTTTCTGAATTGAATGAAAGAGTCCAAAGGTAGAGGATTGATGGCTATTGACGGTGATACAAGCTGAAGCATCTACAAAGAGAATTCAAACAAATTGAATGAAATTGGGCCTAAAACCCAAAGCTTGCAACATAGCAAGGATAACCGACCATTCAATGCAGTCATAGGCCTTGGAAAATTCAATTTTAATGAGCATGGATTTTTGGTTTGAACGTCGGGCCCAATCCATACCTTCCCAAACAACAATAATATTATCTAAAATAAATCTAGATTTGATAAACCTAGTTTTTTCCAGGTGCACAATCTGAGGTAGAAGATGGCGGATTTTAAGAGCCAAAGCCTTGGCAATAATCTTGTAGGAGACATTAAGAAGAGTGATAGGTCTCTAGTTGCAAATGTCTTTTAGGTCACTTGTCTTAGGTATGAATTTTATGTTACCTTTATTAATTAAGTTACCTAGAGAACTAGAATGAAAAGATTCTAAGTAAACTTGATGCAGATCATGCCCAATATAGTCCCACATGGCTTTGTAGAATTCACAAGGGAGCCCATCAATTCTTGGGGTTTTGTCATCAGCCATGGAATAGACAACCTCTTTGAGATCATCAAATAATAACAATTGATCACAAAAAAAAATTGAGCTGAAGAAAGTTTATTTGGCACAACAACAAGACAATCTTGAAGGGCTTGCTGTCACACAAGCATGAATTCCTGTGCAATGAAGACTTTCTTATAATGACACACAAAGGCCTGAAGAATATCAAGTAGCTCATAAAGCACTTGAATTCCATATTTGATTTTTTTAATTCCCGGGGATGAGTGTCTAACACATAGAGCCAAAAAAAACTCTTTGGAGGCATGATCACCAACTTTTAGCCAATGTAATTGGGCTTTGATTTGTGCACCTCTAGCAACATAGTTGTCAACAATTTGTTTCTTGTTCCTTAATTCTGCTACCTTGACTTGCAATGATGGAGAAAAGCCTGTTGGTCGCTAAAGCCTTAGAAGCAACACAAAGGTCAACAGTGGTAGCCTCATAAGACCGCTGATGAAAAATAGCCAGCTGGTGCCCATATATGTGCAGAAATCTAGTCATGCAGATGATAGCCTCATTCTGCCAAGAAATCTAGCCTTTATGATGAGTTGGTCTACACTCCAAATTCCAGACTCTATGAATGTGGGTTAGGGTAGGCTTGTGGTAGAGTAAAGATGTGTTTAAAAAAAATGACTTTTATATGTACGAGGCTATCAAGTTTCCCATTCAATGTAAAAAGAAATGGGAAAGTGGTCTGACAAGTTCACATCCACTAATGGATTGACTGGGAGAGAGGATTTGTCAAAATAGAAAAAAGATTGCGTTGATATCATGGCATAATCAAGGTGCTTAAATATTCTGTAAGAACCAACTCTATAATTACACCAAGTGTTCTAGAGAGAATGAGAATGGTGGCGGCCAATATTGGGATAAAAAAGCCCCAATTTATTGCACATGTAAAACCATGCCTCCCTTTTCCCAACTGTCCATCTAAATGGAAAAGTGCCATATTTGTCAGACACCATTTCTACCATATTGAAGTCCCCACATAGTAACCAAGTAGCAACTAGTAAAGAATCAACAATCCAACACTAGAGTATAGAGCATTTCATACCATCATTAGAAGCATAGACATTAATAATCCCAAAGGAATGATTATCAATGTTGAGAAGGATCTAGATGAGCTGATGAGTGGGATCAAACCCGTAGTTGACCATAGAAGATTGCCACTATGGGGCCAAAAGGGTGATAGCTCCACCATGCCCAACATCATGAGTAGTACAAAACATTTTATTGGCTGGCCAAATAGAACGACAAGCCGTAACAAGCAAAAAACTAGAAATTTTAATTTCTTGGAGACAAAGCACTTCAATACCAGAGTACTTACACAAGGTATCCCTGACAGAATACTTTTTGGAGAGGTTTGTTAGACCTCGAACATTCCATGAGAGGAGATTCATGAGTGAAACTCCTCCATGTTTTTGAAACCCAATTCCTCTTCTTTCAAAGAAGAGAAATGATTCTGCAAAATTTTTGGCAAAATTAATGCAATCTGGATGGATGAAGAGGACATCCTCCTCTTTTCATGAACATATTCCGCTTCTTCCCTCAGAGGGGATGGGCTATGAGATTTCCTTTGAGCTCCCATCACAGGAGAAGAAACATTTGACTGTGTTAACATGACAGCAGCTGGCCGAGGCATAGCCTTTGGCCTAGGCTGCTATGAAACATAATTAGCTCCAACCAGAGCTTCTTTCCCCTTCACAGAAGGGTTTGAAACATCTTTCACTGATGCAGCCACCGAACAAGGCTTTTCAACATCTCGTGGTGGAGGTGTACGAGGCACTACTAAAGGGAAATCCTTAATCTTGTGGTTTGCTAACTGACACTATAGCATGTGTTGGGCAGATTAAATTATGTGACCTTCTGGGTGTGGCGAAGAGCTCCAATTTGGATATCAATGGAGTCTTTCAAATATTTGGAAAGGTCCATTTCCACACAAAACCTCTTCTAGGGTTGGGCCTGAAAGAACCTATCTGGCTCAATGCAAATAACCCTCCCCAGTGAGGAAGCTATACTATTCAAAAAAGGTACACAAGGAAATGGTAGACAAGGAAATTCAATCCAGACCGGGATCCACAACTTGGTTTTTTCTAAGATAGAAAAATCACGGGTCCATGCCTGGAAAAATAACAAAGAAGACCAGACATACTAGGGCCCATGGGCTAAGATAGCCTACACATGATTGACCTCTAGAAAGCGGAACAAAAAGAAACCCTTGGTTAAATTTTGAACCATATCAAGGTGGATCCCATGAGGGACCCAAGCCTTGTTAACCAATTCTTTAAGCACACTTTTAGGAGGAGTTCTCCCAACAAAATACCCAACAAGGGTGTATTTCTCAAGCCATTGATAGGTAGTATCAAAATTTAGTAAAGGAAAAACCACATCAGCTGGTGAATTAGAGCACTTACCTCATGAAAGACTTTTAGAAAAAAAATTTGGGGATGTTTGTTTGGAGGAGGAGCCATTGATTAACGTTTTCGAACCGCTAACACCAACAAAAAATGTTGGATTAGAGCTGGTTGAAGGCATATTAAAACAAAAAAAATTGTAGTAAATGCGGTCGTACACACAAGAAAAGAGGGGCTTCCTGTGCAGGATGCACAGTATGACGCAAAAGGGGCCAAGGGTGACCACAAAAAACACAAAACCCTAGCAAACCTCATACACCATCTCCAAATTTCAAACAATTAATCTTCTATTAGCAAGTCATTCAATTATGGAGCTAGTAGCATTTTTTTTTCACTCATTTTTGTGTCTTTATTTATTAAGTCCATTTTTTATCATTTTGATTATTAAGAGACATGGTTTCCCTTAAATCCATAGTATGCATAAGTAAAAGACCAGTTAAACCTCACTACTCTCACTCCGAAGAATTTTTACCATTTAGGGTGTCAATTCATTGAATTGCTATCCTCCTAAAACAATCACACACACTTGTGTCACCTAGAAACAAATCAACTTTTCTTACAAAAACATCTATGTTTTCATACCCCAAACACTCAATAAGAACCTAGGGCACAAATTTGAACATCTAAGGCACCTAGAGAGAACTTAGGTCACATTGACAACTACAATCAAGACCTCCATTGTTTGACAACCATTGTTGCATCAATGTAGGAGCATCTCAAGGGTTGAGTATTGTTGCATCATCTAAAAATATTTTTTAAAATATTTTTTAAACTTTTAAACTTTTTCCTTTATTGCCACATTTTTTTTCTTGTTGTAGATTCATTCTACCTATAATCGCCATACAAAGATATAACTAGTTGTTCTAACATGTAGAAAATAATCTTCATAAAGTTATCAAAGTGTAATCTAGTATCATGTTGGCACATGAACTTTTCCATGTGTGAAAACTATATTTTATTTGATTTACTATAAGTTGTGATGTGTTCTTGTTGTAAAACTATTTCCCATTGAGTTGTACACCAAAATATTTGAACTTTTTGCCAATTATAAGGTTAGTTATTAGAGTATTAGACCCAATGAGGTTGATGGTTGAAGCCATGCATTAAATTTGAAATCTCATATCTTATTGTACTTATGTATGAAGGGGAAATCTTATGAGAAACAAGTTATCTATCCCATTTCAAGAAAATTTGAAGAGTTGAAGTCACTTAATATTGTTCATGTGGTATTTTTTCATTTACATATGGCATTTTTCCATGCTTTTAGATTAGAACCATCTACATCATTTTTGTTTATGAAAGGTGGTAGACCAATTATTGACAATAAATGGGTGAGGAGATCAGGTTAAATATCAAAGATTCAAAGAACTAAGACTCTTTGCATGCACATGTCATTATAATCAAGTGTCAATTATAATGCATACATTTTATTATGCTTTGCCATGTTTTTATTCTTATTTTCCAAAGAATTAATATATTATTTATTCTTTCATATATTATTTTTACTTCATGGATTAATATCCTTTGATTAGACCCTCTATTTGTAACTATATTAGTTCATATCAAAACCTAGTTTCTTATTATGACTTTTAACCTAATAAAAAAATATTATTCATGTTCCATTACAAGTAATATAATGGAAATGTCTCACAAAATAATATAGGCTATAAATTAAAGGGGACAACGTGATAATAACTTGGCTATCATGATAGAAGGTATGGAAGAAAGACTCAACACCATTAATATTATGCATAGGTAAGGAATGGTTGTGGTTGACGATATCAATGATGATGATATACTAGATCATAAACTACACACTATTTAAGGTTCTCCAAGTCATGATCATAAACTAATAATAGAAGATGATTTTTTTATGGAATTAGTGAGATAAATAAATAAGCCAAGAATTGGTCTCCCTTGCTATTTGAGAAGTTTCAATCTTGAAGATCTACTAGATTGGATCAATGGCCTCCATAAATAGCTTTATTTTGTGTATTTTGAAGACCCTAAGAGATAATTTTTTTTTTTCATTGAGTTCAAAGGTGAAGTTTCCTTATGTTGGGAGTATGTATAAAAATATAAGATTAAGAATAATAAGTTAAAGATCTCTAAAAGGGACCAAAAGGTTACTAAGTTGGAAGTTAATTTTTTTCTAGCCAACTATAATTGTGAATTGTTTGAGAAGTTATTTAATTTATCATAGAGATAAATTTCTAGAAATGATTATATAGAAAAAATTTACCACCTCAACATCTAAGCTAGTCATGTCAAAGATGATGTAGATAAGTCATCTTGGTATGTAAATTAATGTGTCACTATTTAAGACAAGATTTTTTTGTTGTCAATTCATTTTATGGAGTTACCAAATCATGCTTGGGAAAATGGGAAACTATTTCATAGGTAAAAAATGTAAGGTGAGAGAAAAAAAAAAAAGGGAAAGTAGAACAATACATAAGAAACTATGTGTAGAGAGAGATTGTAGAGTGTAGAACTAATGCAAAAGGATCCAAAAAAGAGTGGTATTATAAGATGAAGGAAAAGGAAAAGGAGGCCATGGAAAAATATTTGATGAAACCTACTTCAAATATGGAGAATCAAGAGATAAGGTTTTTTGAGTTCCTAGATGATACAAATGAGAAAGGATGCATTAAGAAAAGAGTTCATACTACATAAGACACTGAAGAATGAGGGAGTGGAGTACAATGGAAATCCCTAAATGGTGGGGAGAATATAATGTTGTGCAATATTTTCCTCAAACCTACAAAGAAAGATGAATAACTATGCTTGAGAAATAAATAAAAAATTACACTAAGTATAAATCTCGAGGAAAGTATTGTGAAATTATCATTGATGGAAGAAGGACTAATGACTTAGTGTGCACATATGGATAAGAAAATGGATACGAGAAGTCTCATTTTATTCTATGTGAGAATTGTATTTACCTTAGTATGATACATAAGGAAAAATAATAAAACATGTTTGGTAGGATTACATAACAAAATAAAGGAAAGCTATCATATCTTCATCCACTATTTTCACATACATCTTGGATATAATAATTTATTTATTATATTCATCATCATCTGTGTACATAATATATTACATTTTTAGTTCATAATTACATCATCTCATTCTATTATATATTCTTCTTCTATCTCCCTTTTTTCCCATTTCTTTATTATTCTCCTCTCACCACATATATATCCTTCATAAATCTCTAATAATCACTCGTATATGCTTCTTATACTTGGATCAATCATATCTAATTGGTAAGGATCTCATCAAAATATTTACATATCCATTAAATGAAGTGAAGAAACTAAATAAAATAGACAATAAATATGTCATAATGTTGAAAAAATATACCTAGATTTTGGTTAAAATTTAAAGGTATATAAGTGAAAATTCCTAGGGGTATGATATGCAACAAAATTAATTACATACAAAATCTATAACTCCTATTTATAGGGCTTCACCAATAACATAAATATTGTTTTTTTTTAAAAAGGGTGGAAAATGGGAAAGAGTTCAACCTTCCTACAATATTTTGGTAAGCTCCTTAAGAACCTAAAAATATAAAGTATAACTATTTGGGTATGGATCCCCTATAAAATTCTTAACTCTATATGTTCCATATCAATTATTAGGATTCAAACTTCAAGTTTTTAAAAAGTGGTGGAGTTTTAGGAATCCAAATCTATGAATATCTCCAATCCTTCCCACTCAAGAAAATATAAAATAATTTATTTCATAACTTTTCCAAAAATTCCAAATCATAATGCAAGATAAGGAGAGTGTGTCCTATGATATGGCCAAAAAGTATGGGAAGGGTGTAGGGTTTATATTGAGAAAATAGTATATTTTTTAAAGTAATAAAACTCCAAACCTTATGGATTCCTCACTTTAATATGAATACAAGAACACATTACTAGACTCCACTACTCAATGCTTACATGCCCTCCCTACAGATCCTAGTGCAAAAAGGTTTGGGACATATAATGAGTTTATGAACAATAAAATACAAGAACAATAAAAGGAGAAGGTGTAGAAGAATAATAAAAGTAGAAGGGAAGAAAATAAGAGGAAACATATAGAACATCTAAAAATAGTAGTGAGTGGTTGATTCCCTAGGACAAATTAGAGGAAAATTAATAATTAATAATTAAGAAGGTAAAATATACTAAGCTTATCAAGCTCTCAACCATCATAACAACTATAAAAATTCATAGATTAGAAATCTAAGAAGACTCTATGGATTTAATTGTAGATACAAAGGATCTCACCACAATATAAAGTAAGTGGAAAAGCACAAGGTCACTACAAAAGAAAGAAGAGAAGTTACCTAACTCCCCTACCAAGAAAACTACAAAGGTATTTGTACAAATATGAAAAAAAAGATTATTTTTTTTGTTTAAAAGATGAGAAGAAATCTACTCTAGTATGTAGTAGAACATCTAAGGATGAAAAGGAATAGGGAGAAGAGAAAGAGATTGAAGAATAAAAAGGATAAAAATGAAAAATGAAAGGATTAATTACTAGAACCCAAGTAGTCCAAGAGGAGAAATAAGAGGAACTGTTTAATTCCCAAGTCCTTTACAAACCATTATCCATTTAGAGGTAGAAATAAATTTCCCTATAACTACCCAAAAAACAAATAGAATTCATTTTCACCAATATATTAGATTAATCTACATTTTCCTTTATGGAATGATATATAAAATAAAGAATAAGGGAAGGGTTTTAAAAATATTGTATTTATTAGGTATAACTTCCTAGAACAAATTATATAAGTATTCAAAATTCCCCCAAAAAGTAATGCACAAATAGAAACAATAAAAAGAATAGAATTTAAATAAAAATAAAGTATAGATACATTATTATCCTAGCTAGAAGATGCTAAGACATTGTGCTTTGTAATTAAAGATTTACAAAATACTTGTACTTAACCCTAATCGTAAAACATAATTGCATAGTTATGTTTATTTAACCATTGAAATTACAACATTGAGTTCACTTAATCCTTTACTAAACCTAATAACATTAACTAATTACTTAAAAGTTGTAATTAAAATTCAAAGAAGGAATTAAATACTAAAAAAAATAAGAGAGAATAAAGAGACGATAAAGAATTTGTTAACGAAGTTCACCTATATGTTTGGACTACACCTCCAGGTCTGCTTCTTAATGTAGTCAGACTACTTTAGTAATGACACCAAGCTTTAATTGCCTTTGTACATTATCCAAGCTTCATACCTACATTACAATTTCTCTCATAGCATCTCTGAACACCTAAAGACACTTTCATATTCTCCTCTTGCACTCAAGGGTTAGGCTTCAATAGCCTTCAAAAACCCAATTACACTGAAAGGAAATACAATTTACAATGCCTTTGTGCTTGCATTAATCTCCAAAACTCCAAGATTCCTCCTAAGAAAAATCTTTAATTCCTCCTCCAAAATTAAATTGATCTCCCACAAGAGCAAAAGTCCCCTCTTTATAAAATTTCACATATATAGGGGTTACAACAATAATATATCCAATTGTAACCCTTAGCCCATTTAAAAACCCCTAAATCGAGCCCTTATATCTTTTAAATATTTACTTAATCTTTGAACCCATGGTTTAATATTTTTAAAACAAATAAAAATCCTTTAAAAAAAACATCCGGTTGCTAGGTTTTGTTTTAACCAACAATACCAAGGGCTCTCCTTATTTAGAGCCCCCTTATTGTTATATTCTAAGAAAATTGGGCTCTAATGGTTGCCTTTTAATATTATTGCCTTTTATAGCTCCAAAATTTGTGTGGGTGTAGTGGCCATGAGAGAAGAGTGGAGGTTTTAGGGAATGGGAGGTCGGGGGTTCAAACTTGTTGAACCTCCTTTTCCTTTTATTTTGCTGACTATTATACTTTAAATATTAGTTAGGCCCCATATATATTGCGAAAATGGTGAATGGCCTAATAGTAGGAGCTATTAGTAGAATGAGGTAGAGTAAGTGTTTGAACCTCCCCCACATATTTTGAACATTGACCAACTGCACAAACCAACCCGTTTGGAGCTCTACACGGGTGCCACATAACACCTATTCATTGAGCCACATGGCACCATTTTCTTCGCTTCCACCTTGACACATGGTATTGTTTGATTGGTCCACATCACCCATGCCTACCACCTCAACATTCTAGCACGTGTCATCACCTGGTTGGTCCATGTCACCTATGTTTTCCACTTCAACATCCTTCCATGTGTCATCTCTTGGTTGGTCCATGTCCGTGCCAACTCACTCCTCCTACCACATCATCCACCACATGTCCTGCCATGTGTCAAGCTTTGGTGATGCCATGCCAACATGATGATGTCATCATTTGTACCTAGTCAAACCATTTTTCTTCACAACTTTGACCAACCATAACTTTCACGTACAGACTCTGATTGACATGATTCAAGCATATCAAAATCATCTCGATGAGCTCTTTGACTTGGCACTATTTTGGACTGATTTGGATACGATTAATTTTTTGTCCTCGAGTCAACATTTGGAATCTCTAGCCCTATTGAACTTTGACTGAGCATGAATTTTCATTATGGTATCCTTTTGATGCAATTCAATTTGTGTTAGGATTGTTCAGTGAGCTCTATCCAATGATGCTAGTTTCATCAAATTATGAGACTATGAATTTTTTAGGTCTTTTGGATCCTACTGGATCATTCCTCTGAATTGAGAATATTTTGGACCACCAAATATTTTTTTATGTATAATTTAAGTGAGGTCATTGTTTCCTCACTTTCCCAGTATCATCTATCCATCCTGCTAGAATTTTGATCATCTAACCCATCACAAACACAATGAAGAATGAGATAGCATTGTTGATACCATCAATAGTGTATTCATCAATATTCATTGTCGCATCCACCAGCCACATAGAACTAACTAGTTGAATTTAACAAGCAACAATACTAAATAAATTGATGTGAAAGAAAAAGTATCATCATGGTGTATCTCTTGAACATGAACATTATCATAAAGTGAATCATTCAAACCCTCTTTTGCCACTTTTGGTTGAAGGCTTAAATGTGTTGTTGATTGATCCTCACATTGTGTTGTCTATGACATCTTATTGTGATTAGAATCTTCATGCTTAATATCACTAGCTATTACAGACATGAGGGTTAAATTATTGCTTGCATTTACAATCATCTTCAAATGCCCTATTTTTACAATAGATCTATCATTCTTCATGCAATGAGCTTTCACAATGGATTCGATTCCATCCTTAAACAAATGATACCATTTATGTTCCCTATAAAAAATGGCCTTTCTATCATACAAGTAAGGACTTCCTAAAACCATCCCATAGATGTCAAGTGGAATTACATCTAACTCTACCTCATCTACAAACTTGGATGTGATTGCAAATCAAATTTTACACTGTCTCAACACATGTAACCAGTTATTAACATGCACCAAACCCAATGGATATGGCTTTGGAAGAGCTGTTGTTTTAAATCCCAATTGCTTAACAACTTTTTCAAAGATTAAGTTCACTTGTGATCTACTATCTATGAGTGTATCAATTTTACTTTGTTTTGCAATATTCCTTATATGAAACAATTCATTCCTTTTACTTTCAACAAGGATCTCATTACACTTTAAAGAAGCATGGGGACTAGTACCAGAAACAAAAATAATACCCTTTATACCCATAATTGTTATCTTGGTTTCATAATTAGAACTTGATCTGAGGTCTTGCATGATAGTTGTGGGATTTTTCTTACCCTTTCGATCCTTGAACCACTTTGGTTTTTGATTATGATGAAATTTCCAAAACTTTGCATCCTTGTGCCCTTTCTTTTTTTAGTGTGATAAATAATGCTTTTCCTCCTCTTTCTTCGTGGAAGGTGTTCATTGCATTTCCTTCTTCCCTTTCTTGCTTCCTTTCTACTTACTAGATTCCATTAAGAAATTGTCATGGCTATTCTTTGTGCTTGTTTCAAGATGAATGGCTTGCACACTAAATTCATCAAGGTTAGTTGGATTGAACATAAGTATTGTACACCTCAAATTTTCACATAATCCACCTATATACTTCAACAAATTTTCTTGTGTATGGGTATGTGCAGGATCATCATAGAAAAAACATTCCCTTAAGTGGTGGAAAATTTAGAAAAATCAGAGTTAGAAAACTTGACGTAAAAATTTGAATAAGTAATCTATATTATTTTAAAAATATGTAAGAATAGAATCTATAGAAAATTGAATGTAGTTTCTAAACTACTAGGCTTATTTTTTTTTAAAACAACTATTTGGTGAAAATTTGAAATTTCAATGCAGTAGTACTTAAATTTCAGGGAAAAAATAAGAAGTAGGTGTATGTTTGACCACCCTAACCACAATAAAATGATAATATTTTTTTTATAAGATTTTAGATATAAGTAGAAGACTCATGTCCCAATGTGATGCAGATTTGTTTGTATTTTTTTTCCAAGTAAATAATTAATTATAATTTTTTTATCACAACTTTTAAAAAATATAAAAAACTCGTATGTCTAACCACCTTAACTTGGTCAAAACTTCATGAAATTCAATATATATATATTTTAATCATATAGTATGTGAAGCATAAAATGTAACATGTGTTTTGGATTCAAAAAATGTCATACCATTTGAAAGTTGTAGATATTTTTCAATCAGTCTATCAATCAAGACTTTAGTCATAATTCAAATAGAAAATGAATAATAATTATTTATTAAATTCAAAGTAAAGCATAATTTATATTGCTAGAAAGCTAAGAATCTCCTTTAAAAACCCTTTTCATTTCATCAATTTTGGGTAAGAAAAAGTCCTCAGCCACATACCCTACACATACCCGTCATATTGCCACTTTTTGGCCCATCATGATCCTGCACATACCCGTATATATAATGGAATGCCTAAAATTTTAAAGCTCTTTTCCTAAATTCAAGTGTATACTCATGTACACTTTTTCCTTTCTCTTGCCTTAATGATTGAAAATTCATTACTGCTTGTTGCATGTGACCTAATGGATAAAACTATTTCTTAAGTGCAACTATAAACTCAAACCAAGAAGAAATAATTTTACCATATATTTAAGAGTTGTTGATGAACTCAAGCACCCAAGATCACCTGCAAAACTAAGATTGACCTTCTAAACGAGAGCAACAAGAGGATGGAATGTTGGAATATGGTGCAATAACACAATGATGCTATTATCACACTCAAAATGATACAATATGCATCAACACTCCCTTGAATTGACCGAGCTGATATGAGCTCATTTGGACTAGATAAGAGGGAGAGGTGAGTGTTGAATATGTATTAGAATATGGCCATATAATTCCAAGAGGGGTAATAACTCCCAAATAACCAAATTAGGTGGGAGTTATGCCTACTTGGAAAATTCCAAACATGTGGCATAACCTACTTAGAAGGAGACAAGATAGTGGTTTTATGAGGTGACATAAAAGGCCAAAAGAGGGTGTGAGACTCAACCACCCAAGTGTGGGTGAGAGTGACACATGTAATCGATGGATTACACCATGTGTCCTCAGATGAACCACATCTCATATAACCTAAGTATGTATAATAATGTGTAGGAAAAATAAATATTAAAAAACCTACATTAACACCCACTCTTAAGCATAGCTTAGGTGGGTGAAAAGATGAAGCAATGAAAAGATGGATCCCAACTACAAGGACATGTTAGGTACCCATGTACAAAATAATCTCTCACAACCAGAGAAAAGGAGAAAAATCAGTGGGACAAAACTCCTCCCCAAAAGAGATAGAATAAAACAATTTTCCCAACACAAGAAATAATCCCATGCAAGGAAGAACTCCCCTCCAAAATAGAAAGGATAAGAAAGACTATGTAGCCTTCCCTCAAGTAGTCAACTATACCAATGGTTGATGCGCGAGATTGGATGTAGAAGATGGTTAATGATCATTGAACAATATTCCTCCCCTTAGGAAGAAACAAAACCAAAGGTGCATGAATAATTTTTTCCCATTCCTTAAAGGATTATAAGGGAAGAAAGCTCAAAATGTAAGAAGTCTCTGAAAACTGGTCATTTATCTCCATGTCGATGTTGAAAGCTTCCAGCATCAAATCAAGCATTCTAGGCCACACTGATGAAGATGAAAATCTAGAACCTAGTAGAGATTTATTTAGAACAAGATCCCAAGACTCTAATATCTCCTTTGAAGACAAAGATGCCTCCTCCGAATGTTGCTCAAAATTATCCATAATCATGTCAAACTATGATGAATGATCATGTGGAGAATGAACAAGAGGATCCAAAGGTTCCTCCACAAAAAATAAAGAAGAATCAACTTCATCAAAGAGAAGATGGATGTCATGAATAGGGTCTCCCAGGTCTGAAATATGAGATTCCATAAACAAGCCTACAATGTCTGCCAAGTAGTCATCTGGAGTAGCTATATCTGGAAGACAATGTTTATCCTATTGTATTGAATCACAAGAAGCCATGAATGTAGCAACACAAGTATCCTTAGAAGCAATAGTAGATGGAGGAGAAGGAATGTAAGGCTCAAGAACTAGATCACATGTGAGAATTCCCAAGTTCAAGTAGCCAAAGTTCTCCTCAAAATCAAAGCTCACAGTAGAAGTGTGATCAACAACCAAAGCATCAGAACCATCATCATGTGCAAATTCTGAAAAGGTGTATAATCAAGACACATGATCAACCATCCTAGTAGCGATTATCTCTTTGTTGTCCAAGTCTTTGATGATAACTAAATCAAGTATGAATTCCACAATCTTCCTTGTTCCACCATGAGTGATCCGATAGATGGAAAGAAGATTGCTTGAAAGATGAGGTGCACACAAAATCATTATTGAAGGTGAAATCCCCAATATCAATAGATCCTTTCCCAATTACACCCATGTATGTATTGTTTCCCATTAGAATAGTTGGCATAACACAAGGCTCAAAATAAGAGAATATAGATTGTGTTGAAGCCATATGATGAGAAGCTCTAGAATCTAGGAGCCATCTCCCTAATCCAAGACCTATAGAAGCACAAAGACCATTACCTTTTGATTTACCTACCCTAGTAGTATGGCCTTTTCCTTAACAAATTCTAGTTGGTTTGAATTTTTGGAATTAGAAGAAGAAGCTAAATAAACCATTCAAGAAGGAAAACTAATGTTGTTCTTCTCAAGAAGATGTTTTGGTTCATCAATATCCTTCTTATAACAAGAATGTTCTTCATGTCCACTCCTCTTGCAATATGACCAAGTGGGCTTCTCCTTCTTCAATGAGTCCTCTTTTGAAGAGAATTTAGATTCTACTCTAGAAGTAGATGAAGAATGATCTAAATCTTTCTTTATATCTCCCTGGTTCTTTTGTTTCTTGTTTTGCTTATTAGTGCCTTATTTTGTAGCCAAGGCATGAGACTTAGAAGATTTAATAATGCCTATTTGAATCAATTTATCTTTCTCCTTTGTGAGATCAATTGCGAACTCACCTAGAGAAGGAATAGTAAATCCTTTCCCCAAGGCTCTTTTCATTACATGAAATGTAGAAACATACATTGCATAAATAGGACCAAGTTTTCAAAGAATACTCAAAATAAACTGTGATTCATCCTTTTTAACTCCACATTTCTCCAACTGCAATCTTATGGCATTCAATTTAGTAAAGAATTCTCGAATGGTGTCAAAATTGCATGGGCTCAATCCTATGAGCTCATTCTCCAATGAATGTGCTCTCAAATCATCCTATTTACCAAAGAGAGTTCAAAGTATTCCACACTTCATTTGGTGATTTTTTAGACATAATATGAAAGCTTAGATTAGGAGACACAACCATGCATAAGGTGCCAAAAGCTTCATCACATTTATTGAATCATTTAGGCTTTTCTTCATCCTCTGTAGGTTCTTTATCAATACCCATTGTTATTCTATGCAAATTTGACTTTCTTAAGTGAAGTTCCATTTCATTTTTACACTCAAAGTAATTGTATGGTGTGAGTAGAGGAACCACTCTATCCATTTTAGATTATTGTGGCAATGTGAAAATATGTAAGAAGGAAAACACACAGAGACAAAACCCCCCCTTTTCACTCAATAAAGAATCCTCCCCAATAAAAAATGATTTGGAACTTTATAAATTAGTGCATTTACAATGTAGGAGTTTTTTTCTAGAGTTTTAAAATGTCCAAAATTGGACCCAAATTTTGAAGATACAAAATAATATAAAACATAAGAACCTAAAAGTAGCACCAATGTGTAGTGATAAAATGAATATCAACTTTCAAAAAAAGAATCACCTCGATCTCAGGATGTATGTGAAAGTTACAACCACTTGAAGTTTCAAAAACAAGAATTATCCTTCATATCTGTTGATAAAACTCATTTTTTGGAAAATCTAGACCACTTGGGAAAAAATCGAGTCCACCATTATGAACCTTGCAAAATTCTACCCCAAATAAAAAAAAATCTTGCAAAATGGAGCTTGTATGACTGAGTTAGAGGCCTCTGAAGTTTGGATGCAAAATGCAAAACTCCAATGGTGAGGGGAGCCCAATTTGCAAAAAGTCAACCTTTGCCAAATTTGGTGAACTGCTGCTAAATTTGGTGCTCTACCAAATTTATCTAAATGCCACCAACAATAGAAAACCTCTTGCTAAATTTAATTACCACCAAATTTTAAAAAACTCCAAAAAAGTTACTAAGTTTGGTGGAAGCACGAAAGCCGAGATTGATTGCACAGAGACTGAGACTGATTGCATGGAGGTTGAGGTTGATTGCACATAGGCTAAAATACAACTTTTTAAATTTTATAATCATAAATTTTTAATGCAAAATAATTGTGATTTTTTTGAATTTTAAATAAATAAATAAACTTTTAAATATAATGCGGCCCCCTTTTTTTTAAAAACTCCATGCCACCCTTTTATGGAAGCGGCTATCCAGCCCCTAAAATGCACCTATGGTATGATGCCCCCATACATCATAATTGCAGTTAACCATTTCTCATGACTTAAACTCACCGTTCTGTAAAAACACTCCAGTTCAATGTAACATCAGTTTGAAGACCCGACCCCACCATTAACATGCACTTCTGTAGCCACCTCAGCTCCCTCTATAGTATGGAGCATGATCCGCCAGTGGAGCATTGATGTTGACAGCGCATCGTCATTCGATAACCACTATGACAAAAAAATTTAAGCAGAAAAGTTTTTATATTATGCTTACAATTGGACTCTATTTAACCATGATTTATCACTCGCCCAGGCAGTTGCAGGTTTACGAAAAATCCATTTGCAAAATTTCTGCACAAGGCTTGAATTCTTAAGGCTCCTTCTTGAAGGATCATTGCTTAAATCACACAACCATTTTTATGTGAGTTGAAAATGATTGTAAAGTGGTCTTCTTTCTTTTTTTGGTGAATCAATGTATGATTTTCTTCTCTTTAACATAGTCAGAATTGCTTTCCTTCTATTTCTAACAAAAGGGGGTTCTTGGCCAGTAGTTCATTATTGGGCTATGAGAACTTGTTTTGTGCATTGTAATCTCATTTGCTTTATGCATGTATCCAAATCAGATTTTGTGACATGAAGGTCTAAATTAGTGCTAGCATTAATTCATGAATTTAGGAGCTCTAATATGATGTTCTATGTGTAGTGGGGTTTTTATGATCTATTCGATTTGTTTGAGGAAAAAGGTTTAGGCGGGGAGAAAGCTTGGAACCTATTTAAAACCTTAACTCTCAAAACAAGATTATGGTGGGGAAGCACTCTACATAGTTCGAATGTGATTTTCTATTTTATTCATATAAAATGATAAATAAATTTATTAAAAAATTATTTGATATTTTTTTTATTAAGGGTGATGTAGGTTTAAAAAAGAACTCAAAATTTCTTATAATGGAAACAAGAAGAATGTGCAAACCATCAAAAGATTAATCTGATAAGGAATTGTGTAAAAGTTACAATAGTATGGTCACAACAAAGCTGCAAGAAGTGAAGCACCCAAACAATAACTAAACCCTTGATAAAATCAAAGAGAAGAAGGCAAAAAAAAGAGAGCAATTGTTGTAAACAAAATTGTAACAACAAAGCAAGTGTAAGTTACAAACCTTACAATCTAAGATAGCAAAAAATCATGGTAAAACTAATGGGAAGAAGGCAAAGAGTTGAGAGAAACTTTTGTTTCTCACTCATCTTTTAGATATTGTAGATGATTGATTAGATATGAATAGATCTTTTGACTCATTAAACCCAATCACCGTACCCTTCTTATTATTATATAGGATATTGATGATTAGATAGGAAATTTTTGCAATGGGATTTCTCGCTTCCTTAAACCTACCTAAAGCATATTAATGTTTTCCTTACAATTCTAAATTGTTGTTCTACTCAAATTTTCCATGCTATTTTCTAGTTCTCCTTAATATAGTGCAATTATGTTTTACATCCAATTGATTCATTATTTCCAAACCTAAACAAGTCTTCCATAACATTTCATTGTGCCATGTTAAAATTATCCTCTATAATTTTTTAGAGCATATTCCATAGACATAGTGATTTAGTAAAGGTATCTTGAGATTAAGTCTTTTATTTTCCATAAAAACTACTTTAGAATAAATATCATTTTCCATACCACTCATCTTATTGGCTATTTTCTCATTAATAGAACCAAACTTCTCATTACAAAAATTCACCCTCCTATGCCACCCAAGAAAACAAGACTTGTCTATCTCAAGACACCCATAAAATCCTTGTTTAAATACTCATCTTCCTTGATGTCCTCTACTTCATACACCTCTTTACCCCAACATTGTTGATCACAATCCTCTAAATGAACCTCTTTAAAAGCAGGCCTTCATACTATTAATCTCATCCAACCTATCTTCAACAACCTCCACCTCCTTTGCCCCTTTCTAATAAATACTTTTCTTCTAAAACCCTATGAAGACCAATAAATCCCAATAAAGAGACATCAAAAACCTTATTTCGTACATTTCTCTTATGGGCCCTAATAGCAACATAGCCTACCTTATTGAGGTGCCTCACATTTTGACTAGAATTCATGTCTCCTCATTCTAGAAAGGTGTCAAGGAGACAAGAGGTTAATGATATGAAGAGCTACCTTGTCTCAGGACTTGGGAAAAGAATTCCTTAGGAAGCTTTCCCATTGTTGCTTCAACTTTTTTTTACCTTTTAGAAATTCCTTAACAAATTTATCATTTATCGTCCTATCTTTAAAATCCTTCACCCCCTTCATTGACAATCCTATTACCCAAGTGATGCACTCTTCTATAACATCAATTTCAAGGTCTCTTGGCATCACATTCCAAGTGATTTTTCACCAATTATCATTTTTTTTTTAGATACCAAGGTTACAACCCTTAACCCTATTTGTAAAGTTAGTGAACCCCCATCTACTAATAATATGTTGAATTATGGAGTTCCTTTCGATATCATCATAACACAAAGGTCCTATCCTCACTCTATCACCCTCCATATCCAAATTATGTTGCATCTTTCTCCTAACACAAATGCCTCTTCTCCAATTATATTATTTTACTAGTGATAAACTTAATGCAACAAAATATAGGAAAATAGACATAAAACGTTGAAATTTCTATAATCTAAAAGAGTTACCCTTAAATCATACTTGAAGGAGACTTAGCATACCCACACAAATGTGAAGCTCTAACTAAACTCCTCCACAAAAATTAGCTTGAAAGAGAAATAAAGATAATATAAATAAGATAACTAGAAAATGCTAATTACATAGTCTATCATCATTAATAGGAATAAAGTCTATCATCATTAATAGGAATAACCACTTTGTCAAAAAAATGGTACACATCAAACTATTTGAAATGCCTATTCATAGACACCCCTTTGTTATCAAACCAGTAGGCCATCTAATTACCTTTTCTACAAATGTGGCTTATCCTAACCTCATTGAAGGAATCAATTAGCCAAGTAAGGTATTAGTTAGATATTTCTAATTGTCCAACAAGAAAAATTTTCTCTCTAGACAAAAACTTTATGATATTTAAAGAAACTCCCTCAGTGACCAACTTAGAAAATTTTAGCTCTTTGGCCAAGTGAATTCTAATATTAAACTTGTGTTCATCCTTACAAATAGTGCTTCGAGGAAAAATCATCCTTTGTGTTAATTTGGGAGTTCAAGCGAAGAAGTGGGATATTAAAGTGATAGGGAAGTCATGGCATAGGGCTAGTCCTTAGGTCCTGTCCTTCCATAACTACTCCAAAATTATTATTGATTATTCTATCTTGATGATGAAACTAATGGAGTATCTAGTTTTGTAGGTTTATTGTGGGTATAGGTTATGGCCCAAACCTAATGGGTTGCTAATCACATTCTAAGATGAAGCAAAGGAAAATATGGTATATAGATGAATGTTTCATTAGATTCTATCAATCTGCCATGCCTATAATTTTTACATGTGAACATGCAACACAACCAACAATTTTTTTTTTTTAAACACGCAAAACACCACCTTTTTTTTCTTTTTTTTTTAAAACACCACTTTTTTTTTTTTATTAACACATTGACTAAGGTAATTGCTTCACTAAGTGTTGGAGTTGAAACCAAAGCTTACACTCTTTTCCATTTTAGTCCCTTAATGAAATAGCTCGTTGAGGTGAAAGACCTCAACTCTCTATTCTAGATTACAATTATACTTATTCGAATTTGAAAGAAATATTTCATATCTTCACATATGGTTTCCTTTTATAGTGATTACTCATCTTGTTAAATTAATGTTAGCCTATACAATCATATTATGCACATACATGGATATTTGATTTGTGTCTTCAAGTTTCCTTGCCATTTATAATGATAATACCATGATATGATCAATTACCTTATCTATATATCATACCCCAAAATTCGTACTAACAATGTTTGGACGATAAATTAAATAGATCAAAGATATTGGTATTATGAATTATAAGTCTATTATAATTCATCTAACTAGAGTATGCAATTAAATTGTTACTAATTAATCGCTATTTAGTCACTTAATTAATATTAATACCACTCAATCTTAAATTAAGACTTAGTAGTGTCGTAGTTATTAGTAAGATTTATATCCATTTGTCAATCCATATATTGTTATTGAGGACATATAATCCCCTCATTGATTACTCTTTGGTCAATCCTCATCAAAATTATTATTATAAAAATAAGAAAACATTAACACATTGTTGCTAAATCCACCATCTAACTATTATTAACATTATTAATTGTCACCCAATATTTATATTGATAAAGTTTATTATAATTGAACTCAAAGAACAATTGAACTATATTAAAGATAACATTATTCTTAAAACACTGTTTTAAAAGAAACATTCATAATACACCTTAAACCAATGCCATTATCTTAAAGTCTAATTTAAAATTAATAACTTTACTTACTTAAGTCCCCAGATAAGTTGAATTAAAATAAATTTCAAAACCATATTTTCCCCTATTTATAATTGAGGATTAAATTGACTTAATGAAATCTTTTTTTTTTATTTGTAAGAGAGCACAAAATATTATGAGAAAATCCTTCTCAAAGCTTTAAGTTTTCATTTATTTCAGGGTTCTTAGTTGCATTGTTCCCCACCAAGAAAGTAAATAACAACTAAGTGAGATTAATTAAAGTAATCCTAAATTTGAACTAATTATTTGTGCAACAGTTCCCAACCATTATATTGGGTTACTCACAGCCCTTAGATCTTAGGGAAAATCCACCTAACCCTAAACATAAAGACATTCCTTTAAGCTATTCTCTTTTCATTTCACTTCTTTTAATTTCGCAAGTTGGGAATAGAGGGAGAAATGGAGCAACACAGATTTTACCATTTTGCTGATTTGAAATTCCTTCTTCTGCTACTATGATTTTGTTTGCAGCTATATCTTTTCGGTGAGACTCTTACAGGAAACCATTTCTTTGTTAGTGATTCTTTTTCTTCTTTCCTAATCCTCCCATTTTAATGGACATGGTGTTTTCAAACATACAAATTCTTATTATTATTTTTTTATTTCAGACTCCCCAGCACAACAGCCATGCTTTTGGATCTGCATTATTGGTTTTGAAGCAATGTTTATGCAATATTGTCTAATCTCTGTTTTTTTTTCTTTAGAAAATTTTCTATTATATGTTTATCTATTTTCCAGTGTAATCTTTGATGATGTATGTAACAACAAAATCCATATTTACATATTTATTTTTATTGCTGTGCCAAACAACAATGATGCTGTTTAAAATTTATAAACAATATAAAATAGGTTAAATATTTATTATTTTATGTTTTTCTTTCTTCTCGTGAGCTCTGTGCAGGGGAGGGGCAGCACCTCCAATATGGGATGGCTCAGCCTCCATCTCATTTTTTTTTGTTTTCTTACTTTATTTCTTTAAATAAAATAACATTAAATATTTTAGTTTTTATTTATTTATCTATTTAATATGTAGCATATATCAAATTTATACATATTTAAATATACATCATATATATAAAATATATAATATATTCTATATATATAGTTTTAAACATAAAATATGTTTAGTATATACTTATAATACAGGGTGTATAATGTTTATATATATAGTTTTGTATTCCATACCAATCTATATATATATATATATATATCCTTCTCTTTTTGTTTCAAAAAGTTTCAGACATATTGAATATATATATATATATATATATATATATATATATATATATATATATATATATATATATATCTTTGTTATATAGACATTCTAAATCCTCTTTATATATATTGACATCAAAAGGGTGAAACTAGTTTAGAATGTAACAATGCAGTATGACTCCATACCCTCCATGGTTTAATGTTTGCAGCATTAAATATAGATTGGGATGTGTTTTATTTTCAACAATAATAAATGTGTTATGTATATTTGGCTCATCATACAATAGATTCAAGAATGTAAGTCTGTTTACTTTCAGCACATATATTCCACTCATTATACCTAATACCTTCTACAAGAATGAATATTAATATCGTAAAGAAACTTATTATATATGTAATTCATTCATTCCAACACATACATCAAATATCATATTTACATTCTCACATTTTTCTTTGTTTCCCCTTGTAGGTAGGAAGCACAAGGATATTATGATATTACACAAGCTCACACTTCATCAATGCATTCATGTACAATAGAGATGGAAGCTTAAACAAGTTCTCTTATGCCTATTTAAACACTACTTGTGCATACCCATATGTGCACACTTGAAGAACAGTAAAACACTAGCAACATTGAAATAATGGGCAAGTTTTTCCTTTCTTTTTTAAATTTTTTAAATTTTTTTGTTTGGAGAAATTTTCTAAAATCCAATGTCTCCTCTTTTATCAACATGAAGACCCAAATTTTCTTGTTTCAACCTCTATTTCCAGCCATATTCTTTAACATAAAACTTCAAGGAAGACCCTACTGAAACCCCAAGAATAATGTGCCAATGGGAAGAGAAGTTCAAGCTCACCACCCAACCTTCTTGGCATCATCAAGCCATTACTAGGCTCTAGCCAACCCCCGAGCAAGGAGGAGGCAACAAACCCATAACTTAAAAAAAAACCAGTTAAACAACTCCCAACAGTAAGAGAAATTCCCAACAAGGTTATAATAAAATGTCATAATAAGTCTGCAATCAAACTTCATACCACTATTTTAACATTTACCCATTAAGTATTGGGTTGAGACTCCCACCACTTAAACAAAAAAAAACCCAAACAACAAACACCCATTGTACCCAAAGAGAAACCCAATAATCCCATAGTCGTTTGCAACATGAATCCAACAAAAACAAAGAAAATAAAACTAGTATTTCAGCAAGCAAAAGAGGAACAACCATTTATCTATGGCACCAAAGAAAGGGTATAGGAACTTAGCTCTCTCATTGCTTCTCCCTATGTTGATCCCTCTAGCTCCTTCTTCCTCTCAGACCTTCTTCCAAACCCTTCTCTTTTCCACCCCCATAAAAAGAATGCCCCTTCTTTCTGTCCCTCCTTTCTTATTCCCCAATGATGAATAAAATAAAATATAACTCAAACCCTAAACTTAAATCCCCTCACTTTTTAAAATGATAAATAAAAATGGTTCAAAACTCATGTTTTATTTAATTTTTGAGTTCCAAAAGGTGTCTAACCCCTAGGCACACACTTAAGGCTTCCAAAAATGCAAATATACACAACATTAAACATGTAAAGACACTTTTTAGCTCACTTAAAATATATGCCTTCCTCTTAAACAAAATTAAAGTAAACTCTTATATTTAGTATAAAATTTTCCAAGAAAATGTCAAATAAACAAAATAGCAATAATCCCAAATAAAAAAAGAAAGGTCACATTAATCATCAAACAAAATAAACTTCAACGAGTGAAGTGTTTTGACAGGGTTGTGGTGTCTTCTCCCTTCTTCCCCATTGGATTTAATTTTCCTATACAATAATCACAGATTAGTAGATATATCCAATAAGTATATTATTAAATATTACATAAATGCATAATTTCACTAGTCTCATTAGGGTCTCTTCTTTAATTCACTTGATAAAAATAATTTGATACATTTAATCTAAATCATTATCAAATAAGGAAATAAAATCGCGACCATTGGTCTAATCCCTCTTAATTTCATCATTAACAATTTCTTTTATTATCAAGAATGCACCCATACATACCTGAAGTAGATCACTTGTTTAAGTAATGTTACCTTAACTCACCTCCTCACATGCTTGATGACAACTTTCTTTTGTTGTTATGAAACCCTTGAGACCTCCAAGACCTAGCTTAGGTAGCATCTTCATCAACCATTCGACTCATTAGTACATTTGGGTAAACTAAAGTGTAATACCACATTAGTAACCATATTTTACTCAACTATTTTTTTTTTATATCTTGTTTCTTGAAAATAACTTATTTATAAAAGAATCACCCACCATCCTAAACTTGGATAGGCAATCACAATTGCATATTCCATACTAACAATTAAATAGCTTACATTGATCATCTCTCCAAGTTTACATAATCCATAGTCCATTAGCTTTTTCCATAGTAATCATCAACATTGTTAAAATTCAACCATGTAAGAGGGTGAAAAGACTAATAATCCCCTAGGTAGTCAATCCATAAAAGATTATGCAAGTTTCTCTTAATAAAATAACTAAATTTTCTTCATAAGCTCAAGGAAAGAATTAACCCATGTGATTCACCAATACAGTTGATACACCAACACATCTACGAATTGCACCATGCATCTATCCATTTATCCCATAATGAAACACAAACAAAAGAATGTTGAAATATTATTAGCCACATAAGGGGTGACCTTACACAATCTTCCATGATATATTTAATTTGCATAATATGTGACATGATTATGTCTTCATATTATAAAAGTGTTAGTAGGACTAATTAGTCTATCTTGATGTTATGATTCCATGTCTCCTTTTTAAATCTAACCAAGGTTGTAAAAACAATTTATTTATCAAACTAAGGATTATATTTATTGGTCAAATTTTGTTATGCTTTTTGTGTAAAGGGGGAATCAAGATCACGCTATGCAATCAAATTGGTGAATTAGAAACTAAAAACGTTAATGATTCATGCCTGTTACTCATGAAATGAAAATACAAATTAACAAATTCAATAATGAAATTAAAAGAACAATATAAATTGAATTAAAAAACCAAGTAGCTTTACCATCCCATGTCGAAGTGTGTACGCAAAGATGTTGGGTTGTTCGTATCAATGTGAAGTCTCCATTGTTGTGTGCAAAATCTTGAAGAATGTGCATGCGTTGATCAAAGATGTGTGTAAGAAGATGTCAAAAGCTCGGTTAAGATCTTTGCATTACTTAGATGTGTGAATGATATTGATTCTTCGATCATTTTTTAGAAGAAAGAGGTTTTTTATATATATTTTTTGTTTCAAAATGAACACTCTGGATTGTGTAGTAGAATATTTTGATTGACGACTGAAAGATGTTGAGAGGAAATATATGGGAATAATCTATGCAAACTGATTACGTAATTAGTGTGATTGAAGAAATCATTTTGAGTGTTCAGTGGGATTGAGGAAATAGATTGAATAATCTATGGGATTGAAGAATAGATTGATCTATCAAGAATAGATGGACCAGTTAGATAATTAGATCGAGCAATCAGTGGTTCATAATTTTCTCAATCATGAAAGTGGGTGAGGGAAATTAATTAATTGATTTAATTTATTAATGTTTTTGAGTTGAACGTGCAAATCAAGTTTGACTTTTGCAAACAAGTGGTATTTGTTTGATTTTATTTTTGATGATGTTTTGAATAATTAAATTTAATTATTCAAATTTGGGGGAAAGTGACATAGTTAAATTATTATGTTTTAATAATTTAATTATCTTAGGAGAATGAAGTAAATTAGCAACATAATTAAATAATTGACATTATTTAATTAATCAAGAGGAAAAAAGTTAGATTGGGACTTTATTAAATAAATTAAATTTATTTAATTGGTCAAAATTGATGAAAAAGTGAATTAATTAAATTATGTATAATTATTCAATTAATAGAGGAAATTAGGGTTTCACAAATTTTGATGCTTTTGATGTGAAATGTAGTGATATTCAATGATAATGATGTCGATGATGTGAAAATGTCATTTAGGATGTGTGATAAGTGTTAGGTCAATTTTACATGTCTACACTTTTCATGAAGTACATGTATTAGAAACAAACTTTTTTGAGTTAGTCAACTATATGTGGTCAAAATTTGAAATTTGTGCCATGTCCTTAGTTGTGTTTCAATATTTTTTTTTGGCAATACATGAATACCCAAAAAAATAGCTAAGGCTTCAACATAATGACTAGATTGAACTCCTAGGCTAATGGAAAAATCATCAATCTCCATTTGGGGCTAGTTGTATTTGAGCAACTTGAACCTTCAACTTGTGACCTACATATATATTAGAAAAGGTGTTGTAACCTTGCTCCTAATGTTAAAATTACAAAAAGTGTAACCTTTGGGTTATAAAATTCAAAAAATTAAATTTTGGGCTATAGAGTTGGTTTATGGCTAAAATAAATATTTTAGGTTGTTTGACACAACCAAGGGGGTGCTTGTTATCTTTGAGCTCTACAATTTTAAAAAATGGACCCAATTAGCCTCTTGAATGAAAATTTATGGCCTTTGGAAGTTTGCATAAGAAATATAAAAACATATTAGACATTGAAATATAAAATGTGGTTACCCTAAGTTGAGTGTTTAAGACTTAGGGTAAATGTCCCATCATTTCTAGGATTTCATTAGGATGCAAATAAATAAGGTGCATAGATTGAATTTCAACCTTCAAGGTGAGTCAATCCGACCTCGAACTGATCCTTTTGAGTCTTAGGAATGGATTGGAAATAATTTTGATTAATTTCCCTAATTAGACTATATGACCTAATATGACAAATGCAATTTCTTGAAAGTAAATAAGTAGAAATAGTGATTTGCAAGTGGGTTTGGGAGATGTCTGATGATGTGTACCTATCTCCAAAATTTGGATTCAACATGTGTAGAGGGACTAGATATTACAAAGTTGTTCCAGAAGATCATACTCGTTTCCACTACGTTGAGGTAAACGAGGGGCACTAGGCAAAATAGGTTGTGGAAGCAGTATTGATGTGGGAATGGTTTGTGTTTGTCTTGGTTTTCTATTATTCCTTGTATTATACATATGAGAAACTATGTGGTAACTTGGTTGACACAATACATTACCACTACTGAGTTGTCTTACAAAATTCAAGATAGCTCCTAAAGGTTTTGGTTTGTTTTGAGGTGGTCCTATGATAAGCAGAAGTTTGGTGTGGTCTTAATCTTGTTGTGAGGGTTGGTAAATAATGAACTGAGGTGTGCTTGCATTGATTGTTCATTGTTGGTTAAGAACATTGCAAGCCTTAGTGGATGATCTTGGTGAGATGAAGTCCTCAAGGGCTTCAACTAACATATCAAAGTCATCTCAACTAAAAGGCTTGAGAGATACAATGAAATTGTAGAAAGAGATATAACATGATCAAATGAATATGCTTTCTCCAAGGTTGATAATTAGTTTTTAATGCATATTTAAACTAACTAGGGTTAAAAGTAGGTTTACAGACTTGCCACTAATTTGGAAATCAGGTTGTAGACCTACAAATTGATAGTAAATATTAGTTTGTTTATGAGTTCTGAGACTGTTTATGGAGGACTAGGATGCCCAAGGGCACTTGGGTCTTGCTAGGGCTTTTTTAGAACTATCAATTTTAGGAGCTTGCCTAATAGAGTTTAACGATACTAAAATTTGTAAACCTAGTTTTAGGACTGATTTTGTTATTGTTTTATGAGTTTCTAATTTGTATAATGTGTTGTAGCACTCTAGGGTTTTCAATGTTTATAAAATGAAATCTAATCTACCTAAATTATGCAATGATTTGAAAAATGAAAATAATTGTTCTAAAAATTTAAAAATGCTAATTATTGAAAAGTGAAATTCATTCAAAATTTTGACCAATCTAAGCAAAATTAAAACTTTAAATTCAACATGAAATAGTGCTATTTTAGAATTGCAAAATAGAGATTTACTAGCAGAAACAAAATGCAAACATAGAGACAAACAACTATGAATTTTTTTGATGATGCACCTATACAAGGACAGGGTTGTCCAAGGGTGACTAAGTCCTTGTTTAAGTAATTTACACATTTTAAATAAATAAAATAATAATATTTAGTTTTAATTTTGATGAATATTTGATTATGATGGATGATGTCAATTGATTCATTAATATGTCCAAGAATTGGAATATATTAGATGACCACCTAGAGACTAAGAACACTAGTGTTTGCTATTTCAATACACTTATGCACCTACAAACTTGAACCTATGGATGAATTTGGACCTTACATGTCAATATAAACTACATTGAATTTGATATCAACATATGGTTGTGTTGTTTGAAACCATATCTAAAAAGGAGTAGTTTTGATAAACATTATTTAGGATTTTTACTAGGCTAGGATTATTTTCCTTTGGTCAAATCCTTGTTATCAATTCAACAATTTAACACAGTTTAATCAGTAGATTTATTATTCACTACCTTTATTTAGATCCATTGGAGTAGATGTAACTTAAATTTAAATTTAACTTCCATTATATAATTTAACATATGGAGTTCTAGTACTAATTAAATTGTTAGATAACATTAAACAAAATGAACTAAAACATTAAATAAAATATAAATTGTTAGAACAAAATATATTGAAAAGAGGAAACCACCTACTCTTACAAAAATTGTCTCTCAAGTAATCCACACTAGACATGTCAAAAGCTATTCAGAGATATGAGAATTCCTCCAAATTGTGGTTAGTCCTTCAACCTCCATTTTTATGAGTGATCCAAATGAATAGATAATACATATAATTTTATATAAAAAAATTATCACAACAAAATAGAGAAAGCCCATTACATGTAGATGTACACAAATTAGGATAATTACCAAATCTAACTTAACGTATGTATGAAATATAACAATTAATCACGCCTCAACATGAATATACAAACGTACACATACTTTTTAGGATTTAACATGCAATACATAAATGCCATTAGATATTATTGACTATTTGGATTTATTCACCTCAATCTTCTAATATTTAAATTCATATATGAATTGGTAGAATGTAAAAATACCATTGATAATTTATAAAGTTGCAATGATAATGTTGTCTTCAATTGGACCCCCTAGTAGATCACCTTTACAATTCTAAAGAAATGGTAAAAAAAAGAAAGAAATAATGTTGATCCAAAGAGAATATGAGTCACCATACCATGCCACAAGTGTCATTTGTTGCTTGAAAACCCTTATATTATTTCAATAGGATTATCATCTTATTTACCACCCACATGAAAAATTAAAATTCATAAGTTATCCTCTATGGTCATAGATGAACAACAAACATTGGACAACATAGGTAAACATTTTCTATTGATCTCAACCAAACACTGACAATAATGGATGCAATTTGCAAGATAGAGATGGTAAATAAATTATGAAATTATTTTATAACAACTTTAATATTTATATTTCAGACTAATTTTTAATAATTAAACTATGTAATTTATAGGTTTTGATGATATTGTAATGTAGGATCACATTCAACACTATTATGGATAATCAATACAATTTACTATACTTTCAACTTACATTGAATATTTACACAGTTGGCTCATTGGACTAATTATGCTTAATGTAATTATAATTGAGGCTCATATTTTTTGACCCATTGTATTATTAATTACTAGCTAACACAAATTTTATACTATTTTATATACTAATAATATTACTTTATTAATATAAATGGCTTCATTTTTTCTAATGTATACTTACATTCATAATTATAAGGTACATGTAACTTGTAACCTCAAGCTTCCATAAAAATTGATAAGGGATTGATGAAGATCTTCTGAAAAAAATCCTAAGCATTCCTCTCTTCCAATCAAGATTTTTCCCTAAAAAAAATCCCATAACCTAGCCTCCCCCTTCTTCCAAAAAGAAGATTAAAATAAAACCCAATCTCCTCATATTCAAAAGTGAAGGTGACACATGTCACCTTCACAATTAATCTTATAAGACCAATTCCAAGCATGGGCACACACAATTTAGGTGAAGATTTTATGGTACCACCATATTCATGGTTGATAGTTTGCAATTTTGTCACTTTTGTTTCTTGTCTATTTTGAAATATCTAAACTTAGTTAAAGGTTGGGTTTCACATCCTAAAGTGGCCCCAACACCAATTCCTATTGTAGACACTTAAAAATGACCTAGGCCTGCAAGCTTCATTTTTACCACTTTCGTCCTAGCATAATTGTGACATTTAATTATGTCCTTGGTCCACATTCGACTATTGATTAAATAATTCATAATTATTTAATTAATTCATGTCCTTTTATTCTTCATGATTATTAAATAAATAAATTCTATTTATTTATTAAATACGTCATTAATTGTATAAATCTTCCCTCAATTAAATAAATTGCTTAATTTATTTAATCACCCTTCTTCAGTCATTTCTTCCTGATTATTAAATAAATAAGTTTTATTTATTTATTTAATATGTCACTAACTGTCATAATTAAATAAATAAATAAATTTATTTAATTATTAGTCTTATCTGCTAAATTAAATAATTATATTTAATTATTTAATTGTCAAAATTAATATTCCTCTTATTTTAAATAAATGAAATTATTTAAAATGTCATCACGATCTTAACTATCAGTCCATTTTGGTAAATAATCTTAAAATCGATTATTTATTATCTCACAAAATCATTATTTTGAATTAATTTAATTCAAAATGGTAACTAATCTTCCAAAAATTAAGTAATTAGGCAGATTCTTGATTTTCCAAATCTGATCTTTAGTCCAACTCTTATCTTCTTGATTTTTCAAATCTCACAAATCAGGTAGTCTTTATCTTCTTGATTTTCAAAATTCCTTATTTTCTAATTAATTTATCTCATTTATTCTTCATCGCTGATTTGATTATCTGAGATATTATCTTGATCGTTCGATTAATGAATTTTCCCTAACCCTAATTAGGGATTCTCAAATTTAATCTAGACCTTTCATTTTAGGTCTTAGTCATGAATTAATCTCACCTGTCCATTCAAAATGACATTTTCTATAAAATGCCATTTTCCTCTCACTTTTCGATTACACGCATTCACTTTATACAATTTTGCACTTGCACTCTTAGGCTTTCCATAGCATTTATTGTCTTTTATTTAATCAAGTCTTAGCATTGTTTAGGCATAGACATTGTCAATCATAGGCACTTAGGCATAGGATTTAGACATTTTATTAAAATCCTTCAAAGTTTGGTGTAGGACTTAGACATTTATTTGTAGATTGCTCACATGTTTGATCTAAAGGCAACATGTCAACCAACAAGTTAGAAGGTGTTACAAAAGTGAATCATGGAAGACTCGAGGGTTTGCAGGTATAATCGTTCTTTGTTTTAACTTCCATTGTGTTTTGTAATTGCTTTGGGTTTATTTTATATACTTTATTGATTGATGAATCTAAACCTTAAAAATTACCCTCAGTTACATTGGTGAACCCAACATATTTGGACAAATAAAAAAACCATTTTTGGAGTTGGTTTCTTTTTGTTGCAGGTTTTGTTTGCTTTTTGTTGTAGGTTTGGCATCATTGTGGATAAAGCCCTAGTTTCGAAATACATGACCATAACTTTCAAACGGCTACGTATTTTCTCACAATTTTTTTTTTGCAGCTTGGGGACAACAACATGCACTTTTATTTCAAAATTTAGATTTTTTGGATTTGTTTTTCATTTTGAATAATTTTTTTTTGTTTTGCATAAAAAATTAATTTTGAGAGCAAATAATCAATTTTTTTTAGATATGTTTACATTTATGGAAAGCTCTTTAAATTTTAACATAGGTCTGTTCTTTATATTTTAAATTTGGATGCGCGATTATTAGTCAAATAATAGATCTTTTAAAATCTAGGTTTAAAAAAGATTTTCTTATATCTCACTCACAATTGTAGATCTAATCACAAATTTTTTTTGAAGATTTGGGATGACATCAGACGAATCCAATAGAAAAATCATAATTTTTAGAGCTGTTTTGTATTTTTTATAATTTTTTTATGATTTTTCATAAAAAATTAATTTCAGGTGCAAAACAACAAATTTTTCTGATTTATTTAATTTTTTGGAAACCACTTGAGATTTTAGATAGGCTTTATTCTCTTTATTTTTCATTTTACTATTAGAATTTTTTCTAAAAATCAGATTTGTCTCGACTAGCTAACTCTCTAATAGTAGTGATCGATTATCTTGTTAGGGTTTGTTGTTGGTTTTGTGCATGTGCAAAAAATAAACACTTCAACAGACACATTGGATCAAGTGGACAAAAATGATGCATCTAACTATTTTTGTAGATTGATAGTCGAAGATCATTATCAAACTACTAATGTGTGGTCTTGCAGGTTCGAACGTCAAAGACTAAACATAACAACAATGTGTTTATCCTTTTTAGTATAATACACATTTCCTTTGGTGCAATTAAAATGAACTTGTCTTTCTACTATGTCTAAGTGTGTTTGCAAAATGGTAGGTGACTATGCACTCACCTTGTGAAAAATCAGTGATCAGAAAACCAAACCCATTTTTATCTATTGTTAACCCCACGACTTAGTATATCAGAGTATCCTCTCCCCTTGTGCTTTCGGATGATCTTTGGTGTAAGAGAAACGGTTACTAACTCTAGAAATTGGGCTTGCCTGGGGATTTCATCACCCCAACGTGACTCAAACCAGCAATGGAGCTAAGGCCAAGCTACCCCCAACCGGTATATAAATGTGAATCTTAAGGGAAAACCTAAGATTATGAGTGCAGATGTGTCATACGGACAGAGTAGTACTCCATTAAACCCTGTTGAGCTTAACCTCTTCAGGCTGGAGTGCCACCTAATTGGTGATTAATCTCTTTCCCCATGTATGGCCACTTGAATGGGGGTCCCGAACTAAAAACCTTTGTGTAGTAAGCCAAAAACCTTCTATTTGCTAGCGCAGCACCGGTCGGTGTGAAGGCATCCACATTTTCGTAGTTTGTAGTAGAGGTGATCAATCTGCCATGGGAGTTTCATGGGGGTTGGAAGCTTGGTTGGCCTAAGAAGAGAGTGCATTATAAGGGGGAGCCTGTGCATCCAAGCTTCTGAATTCACATGCAACAAATATGCGGTTGGGGAAACCCATGTGGAATCTAGCGAATATTGTCCTGGCCTAACTATAGGATTGTACTTGTCTCGTGTGTGCTTGCTTATAGTCAAAATATTGTGCTTGCAAGTATTTTCTGGATACTAAAACAAACCAAACAATGGTCAAACATCTAGAAACAACCAACTCAAACTTCAAGAATTCAGTCAAAACTGGTCTATACATTCTGTCTGCAACGCATCTGCACACTGCAACACATTTTCCCACTTGAAATGACACATTTGCTTAACTGAAATTTAAACACTGTCTCACACTAGAATCTAAGTCCACACATTGTCGCCTGTTGTCAAACATCTTTTTCAAACAGTCTCTGTCAGAAGCTAGAATTGCAATTTCTCAAGATGCCCATCATTTGCATTCATTTCCAAATTTTAGGTGCATTCCCTAGGTGGCATAATCGTCCTTAGGTTTCATCCTAGCAAACTTTGGATTAAGCAAAACCTCCACACCTTGCAAAACCTTTTTTTTCAAAACTAGCCTATCTTGGGACTTAGTCATTACTACTCTTTTCAGTCATTGTTTTTTTGTGAGAACCTCCAACTCAACAATCTAGTTTGGCAGGCTCACTCATCATTTTGAACTCATAAATTAGTCCCCTTAGTAAGTCCTTTGATAACCAAAATTGAGACATAGTTCTAGCTTTGAGTGGTTAGACAAACCTTTCTCCAAATTTTGTCCATACTTAGTCCTCATTTTAAACCTGGACTTTGCATTAATCATCTTGGTCCTCATATTAGCTTTGACAACCTTGTCATCAATAATTTCCTTAGTCATCACCTTGCATTGTCATCCTTTATCAAAAAATACAAAAACATAGGCTAGTGCCATCCTTGCATTTACTTGTCATTCTCATCATCCTCATTTGAGCAAATCCCTTTTACGATTGAGACTAGGCTTCAAAGACAACAACGACAAATGGAAAACTTTGGACAAGATTCCAATCCCAACATTGACAATAACACTTATGACACGAACAAACATTGGACCTTTTTTGACCCATTTTACAACATGAACATGCCATCTTCATCACAAAACATTTTTGAGCCATTAATAAAAAGAGACCAAAATGGACGAGTATATGTCAAAGACTTAGAAGCTACATCACAAAATCTTGATATAGTCTCCTTTGTAGAAAACTAAATCTTACATGACCCTCAAAGGTATCTAGCCATGCTTTTGGACCAAGGGGCTAAGTTACCACGAGGCTTTGACATAAATACTTTGCCACCTCCATCCATCTACCCTCACTACCAAAAGTCACTTAACACCATCCATGACATTAGTCCATAACAAACATCCACTTATCACCCTTATCCTAACCTTGAAAAGGGAAGTCAATTGTCTGCTAGTCCATTCCATGTCTCCACATCATATGCTAGTCCTTCACCTATTAATCCTGTCCAAGTCTGCATCCCTTATCAACCATCTACAAACTCATGTCAAGTCCCTACATCATACCACACCAATCTAGTTGAAGTCTCCATGTCATATCCTTGTCCTTCAATAATTAATCCAATCCAAGACTCCATGACATATCCAGTCCAAGACTCCATGTCCTATCCTTGTCCCTCACATGCTACTCTAGTCCAAGTCACCATGTCCTATCCTAGTCCATCATATACTAGTCCAGTCCAAGTTCCCACATCCTATCCTAGTCCTTTGGTTATTAATCCCTTTCAAGTCACCCCCTCACAAGCCACATCTAGTCATGAAAATTCTATCATAGTCCAAAGTCAAATCCCATTTAATAAACTTGAGGATACATGTCAAAATGAAAGTCCAAAGGATGACCTTATAATGTCACCCTCATGTCAAGAACAAGGTAGTCCATTCCATGACCCTATCTCAAAGTCCATTCAAGATGTCCTTCAAAATAATCATGACATCCAAAACACACCTATCCTTAACAAAAATTCCATTTCCAATTATATCATCTACGACAACCCCATCTTTGACCAAGACCCTATTGTTGACCAAGAAATCCAAGACGATCCACTCCTTGACCTTTACACCATTCATGATCAAACACTTTTTGACCTTCTAAAGGCCTCGACTATTGACACTTCCCATGATGAGACACTTGCCTCCATGGGACACATAGACGATATTCCTCCAAAACAAGAATCTTCCACTAGGGACATGCTTGCATATGATCAAGTTATAGCTAAAATCATTGGACTCTATGACACTAAACATAATGATGGCTTCGACATTGCCTTGGAAGCACCAACAGAATCTATTGAACCTGACATGTCACACGATCAAACCAAAGATATTAGTTAGGAATATGTCCAACATGACAATGAAGCTAAGACACTTTATCAACTAGGGTCATCTATCTTTGTTAGAGCAGGATTTCTTGCAGAAGAAAATATTACAAGTGATAGTATCTACATACCTAATGATGGGTTAGCATCTTGCTTTCAAAACAACAAATACCCCATCGCAAATAGAATCTGTCAAAGCATGCAATATCAAGGAAAAGGACTAGGCATACAAGAGCAAGGAATTCTAGAACCAATACAACTTCAGGAAAATTATAGACATCAAGGTCTTGGTTATTCCTTAGATAGCAAATCAAATGATGCCAATGGTACCTCCTCGATATTGGGGGCAACCTTGTCAGATACAAATGTCAAAATGGAGTCCATGAGAAATCCTTGTCATAATATTGCTGCCAACACCCCGTCCACCCACACCATAAACCATCATTCTATCATGAATCAACCTCCCCTTTGGGACTAGCAAAAAAAAAAATCTTACAAGTCAAAAGATCAGAATCAAATGTCAAAGTCCATTGAATCAAACAAAAGGACAAGTGGATAAATGAAATTAAAATGGATCCCAAAGAAAAGTGGATCAAACAAAGACACCAAGTCAAATACAAAATTCAATCACAATGTAGAGCCACAAGACAAGAGGACTCCCACATATAACACATGTCCACCTCCTTCAAAATGGTCATCAAACAAGGCATCTAAAACTGTTGGTTCCAAACACCATCCCAAGTTTGGAAAATAAAAACTCATTCATCCAAATGTCCAAACAGCCTTTCCACATCTACCATCATCTGTCATAATCCTACATCTCGCCTAAAGTCCAAAAATCCCATGTCACAAATCCGTCACATCATGGCAGCAACTCTTTACCACAAGGACTCTCATGGCACTCTATTGTGATGTGCGTATTTTGATAAGGCCAACTCTAGTGTCATAAAGGACCGTGATGACATCAATCAATTATATGAAAACACTATGATCCTGACAAGACAACTCCTTCAGCAAGGTCATTATTGGCATATCATGTGGCACCACTCTCTACATCAACATCGTTAGTGGTTATCTAAAGCATCCAGGCTATCCAAAAGATCAAAAAAAAAAAAAAATTGAAAAATGTAAAAAAATTGTCACCCTGATGAAAACCTGGCAAACAAGCATCTTGGTGACACCAAAAAAAAAAAAGTCAAGAAAATAGTAAAGAGAAAAATTTCATCCAATGGTGAAAACCTAGCAAATAGGCACTCTGGATAAGTACCATGATGAAAACTTGGCAAACAGGCATCATGTGTAAAGTAAATTGTCTATGTGGACTCTTACACTTGGGGGAAAGTTGTCTTATCTCCTAGGCCTTCCTCTTGACATTGACATCTTACCATTTCATTCATATCATTTTCATACATTTTCCACTTACCTCGGTCTTGACATAAAACTGGCACACATAAATCATGCTTTGGGAAAACTCTTGACATGTTTATCCTTCAGTCATACACGATTCGTGAAACATCATGTCATTGACCATCATAGTCTTATTGTCCTTATACGACATAGTATTTGCAAATCATATGACAATTCCCTTAGTCTCATGTCTCCCATCTTTACCAAGACCACCCCCTATCCTTTCATGTCTATCACCTGTCTTGGCTTTCCCTTGTCAAACGGTCTAAGGATAATCATCATCCCATCTAGTCCTAACCAAGTCATTCCAAAGGCAACGAGTCTAAGCCATACAAGCACATTATCCAAAATTTTACTTGATTGCATTCTTGGCTCGACTGTAGACCTCCATACTTTCGTCACATTATCGTCATCATCCTCACATTGTTTTAGGATGCGTCCTTCCCATGCCAAACAACATTGTCATCACCTATCAATTGGTAAATAGCTTGACTAGGGGCACAATCATGTTTGTTCTTGGATTATCATGTGTAGGCATCAGTCATATGCATTTTTCACGATCCTCTAAAATGGTAAAAAGACCAAAAACATCATAAAATGTCCTAAAAAAAGACAAAAACATCATAAAATGTCCTAAAGAAAGATAAAAACATCATAAAATATCTTGAAAAAAAGACCAAAAACATGGAAAAAAATCCTGAAAAAAGACAAAAACATCATAAAATGTCTTGAAGAAAGACCTAAAAATCATAAAACGTCCTGAAGAAAACCACAACAAAACATCGGACTGCTCGAAAAATGCAAACATAGGGTCATCTCTTGTCAAAGTCAGTCATCTCAATCAGTCCATGTCATTGTCAATCTGTGTTGTCTTTTTGCATTTTCTATGTAGGCAAGGCCATCAGCCGATGAGTCCCTGAGACATTAGGTCAGTCCTTTTAGGTTTGTCCAAATTAAATCATGGCATTTTTCACAATCGTCACATCGGTCAAATAAGTTAGACATAGCCAAACTTAGACACAAGATAGTCATTTGAAACGTCAATGTCAAAATTGGTCAAAATCAGATAGCATAGCCCAATCAACCATACAGTCAACATCAGTCAACTTGCCAAAACAATTAGTCAAAACAATGTCAGTCTTGTCACTCTTTGGTCCTCTTCAAGATGTGTCCTTCTCGGATTTGGAACTCGTCAAAATGTCCTTTGCCTTTTTCAGGATGTGTCCTTCCTGACAATAGGCTCCGTCAAACCATCAACACCGTCAAATTGGAAAAACCCTTAAACTATCCAAACTATCAAATTGACAAGAAATCAATCTTTGGCAAACAAACATTGACAAACAAAATAAAATTTCTATTAATCTTTCTGGTCTATCTTGTCTTATCTTTTGACTATCTTGGCTATTTTGTCTTATCTTTTTTTTTCTTGTCTTTTTGGTCATGTTACTAGCTACCTCGAGGATGTCCCATGATGGATTTAGAGGTGTGATGATGTCTCTTGGCCTATTTTATTTTCTTTGACTATCTATGGGTTCTCTTGACAAAAAGACTAGGGCAACTTCACCCTTACTATGAGTTAGGACATTCCTTGTCTGTGACTGTCTGTTTTTCAAGTGGATGACCTTGCACACCTTGGTCTACGTCATATCATGGTGTTTGTTGTCCATTTGTGTCATTTTTATCACCCAATGATGATTAAGAGCAATAATAATTAAATTCTTATGCTAAAGTTTTGAAGGATTTGGTCTAGGAACTAACATGCATCTTCTTCTATCTTGTCATCTTCTCTCTCTCATCTCATATAGGCATCACATCCATATCATCATCCATATCTTTTGCACTAACATTTCTTTTTCTCCTCATATTCTAGTCTTTTCATCCATTTGGAGAGCACACCTATGTTCTTGGAACCTATATTTCCTCTCAAGGGGGCATACCATAACCCTCCTTGTCATTCTTTGTCATCTTATTTTGCACTGGGGCATATCTTCGACTTATTTTCTTTGTCACAACGTGACAAGCGACATTATGACAAAGAGGGGAAAAATGTAAACACTTAAAAATGACCTAGGCCTACAAGCTTCATTTTTACCACTTTCGTCCTAACATAATTGTGACATTTAATTATGTCCTTGGTCCACATTCGACTATTGATTAAATAATTCATAATTATTTAATTAATTCACGTCCTTTTATTCTTCATGATTATTAAATAAATAAATTCTATTTATTTATTAAATACGTCATTAATTGTCTAAGTCTTCCCTTAATTAAATAAATTGCTTAATTTATTTAATCACCCTTCTTCAGTTATTTCTTCCTTATTATTAAATAAATAAGTTTGTTTTATTTATTTAATGTCACTAACTGTCATAATTAAATAAATAAATTTATTTATTTAATTATTAGTCTTATCTACTAAATTAAATAATTATATTTAATTATTTAATTGTCAAAATTAATATTCCTCTCATTTTAAATAAATGAAATTATTTAAAATGTCATCACAATCTTAACTGTCAGTCCATTTTGGTAAATAATCTTAAAATCGATTATTTATTATCTCACAAAATCATTATTTTGAATTAATTTAATTCAAAATGGTAACTAATCTTCCAAAAATCAAGTAATCAGGCAAATTCTTGATTTTCCAAATTTGATCTTTAGTCCAACTCTTATCTTCTTGATTTTTCAAATCTCACAAATCAGGCAGTCTTTATCTTCTTGATTTTCGAAAATCCTTATTTTCTAATTAATTTATCTCATTTATTCTCCACTACTGATTTGATTATCTGAGATATTATCTTGACCGTTCAATTAATGAATTTTCCCTAACCCTAATTAGGGATTCTCAAATTTAATCCAGACCTTTCATTTTAGGTCTTAGTCATGAATTAATCTCACCTGTCCATTCAAAATGGCATTTTCTATAAAATTCCATTTTCCTCTCACTTTTCGATTACATGCATTCACTTTATACAATTTTGCACTTGCACTCTTAGGCTTTCCATAGCATTTATTGTCTTTTATTTAATCAAGTCTTAGCATTGTTTAGACATAGACATTGTCAATCATAGGCACTTAGGCATAGGCTTTAGACATTTTATGAAAATCCTTCAAAGGTTGGTGTAGGACTTAGACATTTATTTGTAGATTGCTCGTATGTTCAATCTGAGGGCAACATGTCAACCAACAAGTTAGGTGTTACAAAAGTGAATCATGGAAGACTCGACGGTTTACAGGTATAATTGTTCTTTGTTTTAACTTCCATTGTGTTTTGTAATTGCTTTGGGTTTATTATATATACTTTATTGATTGATGAATCTAAACCTTAAAAATTACCCTCAGTTACACCTATAACTTGGGACTCTAAAATTAATAAAATATAATATAAACACCAATTAAAAACCACTTTAGAACATCTCAAAATAAATAAAATTAAAACTAATATAGACATACCCCCTTCTTCCCCATCACTCACACCTTTGGAAAACAACATATTAACATAAGTTCCACACATCAAATGCAAAATATTTCATGAATGAAAATACAATTTTCACATTATAAAATAATTTTCATATCACAAGACAAATTACACAACATGAAAGACCTTAGCCTCTCCATATAGGCTAGGGTGAGGTTTGGATGGTCATTCACATTATGGGTTTCCAAGTGACCTCAAAAAAGTCTAATGGTACCTATTAATGTGTTTGCAATATAGTTGAAACAACTTAGGATGTGATCAACATAATAGGTGAACATTCATCGGTAAAGTAGTACCTTAATTACAATTCATTCATCATAACACATATTATTGTATGCTATGGCTGGTAATTACCTTAAGTTGTAGAGGTATGCCATATGTATGTATAAATTTTGCAATTATTGAAATGCAACTCTATTATTATCATTGATTATCTAATTGAGCAATTCTTATCATATATGGGGCTTTCTAGTTATTCAATCTTTACAATTAATTACTTCCCATTTGATTTATGGGTGTTATACTACTTTTATTGATTACTTTATCTTTTCTATACATACAAAATCATATTTGTACCATCATAACATGAAAGAATAAAGAGCCATACTCTCACATGCACACACATGTATAAGGAATATAATTGTATAATCTACATAGGTGGCCTAGAAGAACACCCTTCTAGTCTCTCATGTCTTTCTAGTGAAAAAAAACACATCCTAGAGGGAGAATGGGTCCTGTCATATGATAATATGGGCAAAGTGTAAAACATATTTCTACAAATCATATATTATTAAGTTGTGATTGGGCCTAATAATACATTCAATTGTTCAATATTATGATGAGTACGAGGATGAAACACACATGCATGCGCATGTGCACATGCATACACACACACATATATCATGTGATAATGCCTATAATGTGAATTACTCTAAATACCATAAATAGTTAATGGGAGGATGATAAATTCTTGTGGTCATAATACCATTTGATGTAAATAAATAACTTGACTTTAGGAATGTCTACATAGTGAATTCAAACTATATGAAAATAAGTAAATTTAATTTGAAGTTAAAAATTCAATGATGTGAGAAGTGTACCCTATATGGAATTATGGTTAACATGATCTAATTGTTTTATGATGTGTTATGAGTGAGTTCATGTTGCTTTGGCTATAAAATAGAGGGATCGACAATAAGTGATCTATTTGGAGAAGTTATATTACTGTCACATTTTTATAACATCTTGAATATGATCTAAAGAATAAATTGAACCAAGTCTATAAAATAGAAGGATCGACAACATTATAAATTTAGAATCCAAGTCTATTATTTTGTTACAATTGTCCACCTAAATCTCATGTAACCATGGTAAATATAAACATATATACCAAAGCTATTAAAATGCATATAGGTATGAGGATTATCTATGATATTATAAAACAAAGATATAATATTATTTGACCATTATAATTGCTAGATAAAATACTCATGAAAAATATTTTGTTTATGACTTAAATTTTTTTTTTAAATAAATAGATATTTTGTAAAACAAGATATGACCAAGGCCTTTTCTTGAATCCTATCAAACATGCTTTATATTAAGGAAAATTTGGTTCATACACATTTGTAATAAGTTTATTATTAGCTTTCTAGTGAGGAGTCTTAGTGTTAAAGACATCTAGCTTCCTTTCCGATGAGATTATCATTTATAATGCTATCATTCTATTGAAACATAACTCTTAGATAGGTAACTATAATACTACAATGTCTTTTCCTATGACGTTATCTATTAGAGGCAGCTATATGAGGCTTGTTAACTGAGAGTATACGAGTTGAAGGTGTCCTAGAAATTCTCCTTACCGACATGATTGTACTTGCAGAACAAATACTTGGAGATATGGTATATTCCATTGGAACAACAACAAAACATCTTCCCAAGATCGATCCTTATGCCAAGCATGCTAGCAAGCCATTCTGTCAGACGTGGCAATAAAGGGAATAGTCACATTGTCTATGCTTTTGCACTTTGCATGCAGTTCACGTTCCTTGTCACTGCTACTATATTTTTTTCCACGGGAATAGGCTATTCATTTTAATTTTTTCTCAAATTGTTTCTAACTGGCGTTTCAAAAATAGTCTGAGCTTTCATCACGCTCCCATATAAGATTCATGTAAACCCTTTCTCATCACCATTATATCATAACACAAGCATTCATGGAATCGTGAAGGAGCATTTTGTTTTAGATTATTGGGTTCGATTGAATTATTATAATATGTTGAAGTTTTGAGTGATTTTTCCATGGATAATCTTTTGTTTGGTGGGTGTTGGGGTCGAACATTTGGTCAAACCATTTCTTTTGGGTACGGACCGTACGCTAACCAAATAAGGAAGCGATTTTATAGTGAACTGTTGTTTTGTCTCTACGAATTGCAGTTTTATTTGTTTGAAATGGTGTCATAGTGAACTGAATTTGCCTCTACAAAATGGTGAGTTAAGTTGCTAGGAAATTGAAACTAATGTAGTTATGATGTATGGGAGCCATCCATGCCTTCGGTGCATTCTAGGGGCTGGATAGCTGTCTCCCCCTTTTATAAGGGTTGCAAAATTTAAGGCAAGTAGGGCCCAATGGGGGACCTGCATACCCTCAAGTACTCTGCTAAGCACTTTTGACTTCTTTTTATTATTTTTTTATTTTTTGATTTTTTTTTTCAAAAACTTTTTCAAATAAACATTTTTTTTTTTTTCGATTTTTTTGCTTTTCAAAAGAATTACACTATAAAAACATATTTTTTGAAAAGGATTTTTTTTTTGAAATTTGAAAAAAAAACCTACATTAAAAAACACTTTTATATATTTTTTGATTTAAACATGTAAGAAAATAATTTATTTTATTTTTTTAATTTTTGAAAAAAATTCACCTTGATATGTGTGCAAGGGGTCTCTGGGCAAAACATTTTTTTTCCCAAATTGGACAAATTATATATGAAAATGGGGGTTTCTAGACTTTTTGGACTCGATGGTGTAGTCCGTCTTGGCTCAAAATGCTCCTAGCAAAATCTCAATGTTGAATTCTCCCAAATTTGAAAAGGGGCTTGTAGATCTAAATGCTTTGATACCATGTAAGAGTTGCTGATGAAATCAAGCACCTAGGATCACCTACAAAACTGAGATTGACCTTCTACATGAGAGTTGCAAGAGGATGAAATGCTGGAATATGGTGCAATAAAAAAATGATGATATTATCACACTCAAAATGATACAATATGCATCAACACTCCCTTTAACTCACTGAGGTTATATGAGCTCATTTCAACTATATAGGAGGGAGAGGTGAGTGTTGAATATATAGCAGAATATGGGCATATAATTTTGAGAGGGATAATAACTCCCAAATAACCAAATTAGGTGGGAGTTATGCCTACTTCAAAAATGACAAACATGTGGTATAACCTACTCAGAAGGAGACAAGATAGTGTTTTTTGAGGTGGCATAAAAGGCCAAAAGAGGGTGTGAGACTCAACCACCCAAGTGTGGGTGAGAGTGACACATGTAATTGATGGATTACACCACGTGTCCTCACATGAACCATGTCTCATATAACTTAGGTATGCTTAATAATGTGTAGAAAAAATAAATATTAAAAAACCTACACTAACAATATCGACTAAGATCTTCTGAGTTTTTCTCTCCCACTAGATTAAGGTTGTGCCTCCCAAGCAAAGAGTGGCTAATTGGATCTTTGCACTACTGTATTTGACTACAAATTATGATGAATGTTTGGTGACATATCGACAAAATATTGTCGATGTACCAACACAACACTGATTTAACCTTTGTCGCTGGATTTTCATCACTTTAACGACCAATTTTTATATGTCAAAACCATGACCCAACATCGTCAGTCAGCACCATGGAAAACGTTGGCAGTGTCCATCACAAAATCAACATAACTTTGTCCATCTATCGACGCAAAAAATCACAAAACATTGCATAACACCCATTTGAAGTCATCAAAAAAACACCCAATGTTCATCCATTTTCCGAAGAGGTGGAGGAAACCGTTGTTGCCATTACGACAAAAAATACGTCACGTGTACAATAACCTCATCGCAATTTTTTGTGGTTCATCAAGCTATGATCGTTGAAATTGTGACGAAACCTTGCAATTGTTTTTTTTTAAATTATTCATTCAAACATCTTCCCTCCCTAACACAGTTATATGTATGGGTTTTGTTCATTACTTCCAATGGTGATACTCCCACCGATGAATTCCATTGGCACAACTTTCACCGACGGTGCCTTATTTTATCCACTATGTCAGCATAACTTGAGATATGTTCTCCCAAGTTCTAAATGTTATCAATGTAAGATGCCAATTGTTCATTCAAGATCAACAATAAGGTATGCACAACACTTGAAGTGATCACTGAGAGTGTATGGAATTTATATTCACTTTTTGTATTAGAAATATATGTACATAACATGCTTTCAAATTTGTTAATTTCCATGGAGAATCAACAATTTAGGGTCAATGTTATATCACCTTTTTCATGATATTTTAATATGAAATTTCATTAATAGTGCCTTGAATGTACTATTGTACTAAATAATATCAGTTGTCCCTCTTTGTCCATTGTGTGTTGAGAAAATTATTTTAAAACATTTTGACTAATAGTTGTTGAAATACACATTGTAAAATTACACATTGTTGGAATACACATAAAATCTAGATTGGCACAATACTCAAGCCTACTATGAAACTCATCATGGATGGATTCAACTATAATGCTCACTTTAAGAGATCTCCTAGAGTAGTAAGATGTCACTATGAAACTTGTTGGATGGCTTTGTAGATAAGTGGCTAAAGTTCATTTCATGTTAAGGGGTAAGCATAAGAAGCTATAAGTTCACCATTCAACTAGGTTTCTATAAAATCTAGTTTTCCTTTGACTCAAAGGACATAGTCACATAGGTTTAGAGCTAACTAAATTTAACTGGAAGCCTATGGAAATTCCAACTATGATCCTAAAAGCATCCTATATGAGAGGTTGGGTCCTTATGTTTATCATGCATTAAATATAAAAGAATTTAGGTATACTGTAGAGATCAATATGATGTGGGTCGGAGAGATTATAGTTGAGTATGAATGGTTGATTTCATCCTTGAAGAACTGCTTGAAGACACTTGAGACTTAGAATCAAAGGTTTTGTCTCCTTGCTTCTTAACAACAAATTTGGAACAACAACCCTTAACAATGCTAGCTGGAATGTCAAGAAGAGTACTTACATTCTCGAGAGGAACAAATTGGTCATAGATATAATTAAGATGTTTTAACAAGAAAGTAGGTTAGGAAAAGGGAAAAATATAGTTGGTTCATGATGACATCTTCAAAAGAGAGATAAAGTGAGTGTGTTTGTGTGTGTGAGAGAGAGAGAAGGTCACTTTTGTGATGGATCTCTAGAAAAATATGTGTGCTTTCTCATATGATACCTAGGAAAATAAAAATAACAGTTAAACCCAAACCAAAAACCAAACTAGCAACATATAATACATAACTTTATTAAATCTATCCAATTAAATTGTTTTATCATTAGTGCATGAAGCACATGATAGGAGATTACTAGGAGCAATCCATCCACTCACTTATTCCATTGGTCACTAAATAAGAGAATCATCTATAAAATTGATACCCAGATTGAAAGGTGCCCCTCATATGGATCAAATGGTATGTAAACAGCTAGAGATGATTATTGGGAGCAACTACAGAATCAATAACCCACCAAACAATGGCATGACATCATCACTAACTACTCATCACATAGTGAATTGTGGATGATTTTAGCATTAACCACATAATTACAATATCTATACGTTTAATGATTTAATACCAGTCATGTTATAGGGCTCTCTCCTAGACCCCTCATACCTAGACCTAGTTCGAACCACATACTAGTCTCAAGCCAATTCTTGTGTTGAAATGGTTGGGCTCTTCTCTTTTGTTTTGTGCTACATGAGTACATCCGAAGTTTGTCTAATCCAAACTTGTATATCCGCAGACATGGGATCCATCCATGGATAGCTTCCCTTGCAAAAACTGTCATCCAAGGTAACATATGAGATGCGTTAAAAAGTAAAATAAATACAAAGGGTAAAATATTGAAGAAAAGAGAACTAATGAAAATTGCATAAGATTAAAAGTGCAACATAATGAAATATTGAAAAGTGCATTACCTTATTGAGCTTCTCTTTGTTTCGAGAATAGTTTAATATTCTCTACTTAATAGGACAAAGGTCACGTGATGGTGGAAGATCATTTGGCCCCTCCCCCACCTCACATCACTCTCAATTCCCCATACCCAATCATATAACATTAATCATTCATTCATCCATTAATAACATATAACATTCATTCATTAACATATAACATTCATTCTTTTAGTTTTTACATATTATCAAAAATATGGTTGTCATAATATGATTACAATCACTTTTTTTTTATTTATTTTTTGTAGCTAAAAAAAGAAGTGGAGTATTGTTTTCTAAATCATCTATCCCCCCTTCAGTTGTTTTGTCGTCTGCTCATGATCTTCATGTATGCCTAGTCATGTACTCACGACATGGAGGCCACTGTAAGGGGGGGTCTGCTGCAATAACAAAGAAATGTTAAATTGATATGTTTTATTATTATTGTTACAAGTATTTCATTAATTAAAAGAACATTAGAGTGGTGCTCTGTACCTGATGGGGCCACATCATGTTCTTGATCTTGTCTTATAGCCTCATACTCAACATGTTGAACACCCACTAAATTCTCTAGAGTTGAAACATGAAATGTTACATTAATTAATACACCAATTGCAATTAAATCTGTTTAAAAGAATATTAGAGTGGTCCTCTTTACTTGATGGGGCCACATAATGTTCCCGATCTTGTCTAACCCAATCATGCTCAACATGTTGATCATGCTCTACATGCTCTAAAGTTGAAACATGAAAGGTTACATTAATTAATACACCAATTGCAATTAAAGATGTTTAATTGTATTAATCCATACCGCATTTTGTATAACACATGAATACATCCAGTATTGGGATGCACACCATGACCTTTATTTGTAGGTTGTGCTCCACCCTCACCAGGCTGCATTCCAATGTCATTTGCAGTATTATCATTGCTTGCATGTTGAAAACAAATAGGAACATAATTACTTTATGATGGAAATTAATATTGAATAGATTGCACAAGTATTCAATTTTAAATAAACTTCAATGATTTTATTTACCTGCGTGTCAGATGCAGTGGAAGCTTGTGTTTTCCTAGTCAAGAGTCTTAGGTGTTCAACCACAACTCCATAGCCTTGCTGGGAGGAAATCTTCAGGTCCTCTTTTTTGGGCACTCCGTTGAATTTAGAACCCTATATTTTTGCATAAGATCATGAATTTTGCTTCTATGGTGTGATAAAACCAATTTTTTTTGTAATTTATTATTTGGATGCAATATTTCATTTGTTGATACTTACAATTTGTGGGGATAATTTCATATAACCACTAGAACCAAGTTTGTGCTGCCCCTATTTTTCTAGTCTTTCCTTTGTTGCCTTCAATGTGTCGGGTAGCCTATGAAAAGTTTGAAATAAGTTAGGTTATGTAAAAAGAAAGAGTAATTAGTATATAATTACATTGTTGATAGTATCACATACCTTCCTTGGCTTAGTGGTGTCTTTCCTTATTTTTTTCAGCCTTCTCCTTTCCATCTGACACCAGGTCCTTCCACTCCCTCTCCTGAATCATGGGGGGAAACTTGTACTTTTTGTTCTTCTCTAAATGTGACCTATATTCCAGTCTCTCACATACTTTAGATAGGTACTGGCTTTCTTAAGGACCTTGGTTCGGTTGAATGTGTTATTATCGAACATCACAACTAAATGGTTAATGAGCTCATCTTTTAAATCTTGATTTTGGGCATTCCACCATGTATGTATGGTGGGCTCGAATATCTCCAATGTAATATCATTTAGATGTTTATTAAAAACATCATTTCCTACAAAATGATCATGGGATCATTAGTCTAAAAAAAGTGATCAATAAGTAAATTTCAATTGGATTATATATAATAATAATTAAAACATTTTAAAGTACTTGGAACCTTCTCTATCTTTATGGGAATGAAATCCTTGGTCACCACAAATGTGACCGACAATGTTCTTGTACTAGTAATACGAGAAGATCCAGGAAATGTTGCTAAAACATCACCACTACTAGTGGCCTTTACATCCCTAGGTACATGTCTTGATGCATGTTCTGGCATGTGTTTGCTGCCAGAGGGTGCACTACCCGATGCCTAAATGCTATGTGTTGTCGAAAATTCAGTCAACAATATAGGCATGGATGATGGGGTTGGATGATGTGATGTATACGTAGGAAGATCATGATTGACACTTGTACCAACCCCTATTCCCTGGGCAACACCTGCAGTACCTTGATCATGGCCAACATCATGAGGATGCAAAAAATACTATAAAAACAACACATATTTTAGTTCATGACATAAAAGAGTACAAAATATAAAAACATGAGTGAACTTATGTTATAATTAAAGATCTCATGACAACTTACTTGCAAGTTCCATGCTCTCTCAGTCAATATTTTAACCCTTTCTCTTATCTCATCTGTTTGAGGCACTATGAATAACAACTGAAGGATCTCTTCATTGCATTGTTTTGGGTCTTCCTTATCATATCCAGAGGTTTTATCGATTATGCGATGTTATCATCACATAATAGTGACTCCACCTCCCTATGGATGCTCTCCTCTATTGTTGGTACTTTTCCCTGATCATCCAACCATGACAAGAATATTAAAAACATTATCAAAATTAACCCAATAAACTTATGAAAAAAACATAATAATAAAACATTTTGGTCATATCTAATTTGTACTATTACAATGAGGTAAACCTATTGATTAGAAGCACTTGAAGATGCATTGTGATATGTGCTCTGGGCCAGAGCCTTCCCCCTATGATCAATGGCTCGCTATGACAAAAATTAAATATAAGAAAATATTACTGAAATGAAACCAATAGAATTATGAAAAAAAACATAATAATAAAATGTTATATTGGAGTCATTAATTTTAGGTTGGGTAAAATGGTGTATAGTACATACCACCCCCATAGTAAATTGTGTTTGTATCTATGCGATTCAAATTGTAATTGATTAGAAAATCTTCCCTTACAGTTATTGATTTTATCGCACATACAAATAAATGGTTTCCCTCGCACACCTCAAATATGCAATTTATAAACCCTGCAATATTCCCTAATGCTTTTGGCCTTCTGTCAATGTACATAGCCACTCCTTTATTTTGATCCTTATCTTTTAGTTGTATATAATTTGTTGATAGTGCATACCTATGCATACTTCATGTATATCGAACCAGTTGCATCCAATCTTTGTAACTATAATAGGGTTTGACATACTCCATCAATTCAATAACTTTGTCATAATATAAATTTATGTCATCCATGCAAAATAGGCCCAAACCATGTAATGATTATGGTGCTATGTGATATATCCTCTCATTGACACAAAAATTAGTGTTTATTGGAGGAAGTTCCTTGGGTACCCATTGTTTCCATAGATGTTTGTACCTCAAGGGAACCTTGATTTTGCCTATGCTATCATCATCATAAGAACATGACCCCCCTTTAGCAAGAAAAAATTCCATGTGTTTATGGAATTTTCTTCTAATCTTTTGACCTCTAGTTGATCTCCCTCTTTTAGACCTACTACATGTCTCACTTTCCTCTTCTCTTCTTGAATTTCCCTCGCTTGAGGAAGAAAAATCTGAAAAATTCCTATTTGGTGGCACCTACACTCATAAGGATGTTGGATGAAGCTCTTTCATGGTGATGTGATCCCAAGGTATGGGGTTGGAGGATTAGAAACCAAGGTTGTCACTACTAGTCAAATGCATGTGGAGGTAACAATAGTTGTGAATGTATCAATAAACCTTGTAAGGGTATGATGATCAAAGATCACTTGGTAAGCATGGGAATGGTTTGTAGGGTCACCAACCTTGTGTTTTGAAGCCTTGGGTTTTGGGAAAATCTAGAGGAGTCATTGTCTTGTTTCTTGGAGGTTGATTGGGTTAGTTGATGGAAGGTTGCTATTAATTTTTGTACCTATCTATGAAATTTTTTGGACCACCTTCCTTGAACACAATAGTTCCTCTGAATTAGTACTGGTGTCTGGTTAGATATTCTATGAAAAATTTTGGACCACCTTTGATGTGAAATATCCCCTCATGCAACCATCCTTTCAGTCTATTTCTAAATGGAAAGACCCCTTTCCTTTAATGATTAAGCTCCATAGGTTTCTACCCCTATGGTTTTTTGGGTCCCCCAAATAAAATAGTAAAATATGGGCCCTACTTAGAAGAACCCAAAAATGTATCGGAGTTTGCTTCTTTCTTAAGAATCTAGTTAAAGAGGCTAATTGGGTCCCTCCCTATCTAGCATTCCTTCACCATTTTCCAAACACCCACAACATCTTCGAACCATTTATACTCTTCTGGAACTTGAAAAAAAAAATCAACTTTCATTAGTGTTCTCTTTCGGGCTTTCCCTAGTGCTGGCATTTGTACTGTTCTTTTGGAGGTTTGGTTGAGTCAGTGAAATATTCATAAGTTTTTAATGGCTCCTTGTCTTTTTTTCATCTCTTTTATTGGTGTGGGAGCACCTTGGCATAATTAGGCCTCTATGAAGCAATGTTTTTAAATTTGATTCAATGTTATTGTTCCTACTTTGTAAATCATGTTATTAGAGTCATGCTTCATATATTTGAGGTCATGTTGAGGCCATTTGGTGTTTATCAAGTCCAAATGTGCAAAAAAGAAAACAATTTAAAAAGTTGTCAACTTAATCAAAAAGGAAATATTAAGAGATAAAGATAGTTCATGGTAATGGTATTGCTAACAATTGCTTGTTTGTAGGTGTTGGTAAAGGAAATAATTCAAGTTTGATCAAAGAATACGAAAAGGGTAGACATCAAGTTTGATGGCAGAGATAAAGACAAATACATGTGCAAACAATGTCAAGAATGTTAAAGGTGTCGGGCATATTACAAGTTCAAAGTGTATGAACCAATGGAGAGGATTTTTAGGGAATAGGAATATATATGAAGCTTGGAGAAATTGTGATCAGATGCAACTCATGTGGCATGATTTTTTTCCTGTGGGGGTGTGTGGTGTAGGAGCACCTACACCTTATTGGAAAAATTTTATCTCTTGAAGATTGATAGGAAGAGTCATAGGTGAGTCTAGGGGTGTGTTTAGTTTACTTATGTTAAATAAGGTCTAAAAAGACCATTTTCAATTTAACTAGGGTGGTTTTTAAGTCATTTATATTTAGGGTCAAAAAGTTGCACCAAAAATGAAAAAATGTTGATTAAACAAAAAGTTGTTAAAATGTTGTTTTAGGGAATATGAAGAGTTTAGGATTTTAGAAAGAACTTAGGAAGTTTTGTTGGTTAATTCTAGAGGGAAAAACTTTATATAAACTCTTGAAGGCTTGAACAATGTTGTTGAAAAAATATTGAAGGATTCCAAATCAATAAACAATATTTTCTTACTACAAATCTGTTATTTTTGTACTTTATTGCTTTTGTATGAACCCATACAGGGTTACAGTCATTTGAATTTCTTAGGATTCTTTTGTGGCATGAATTAGTTTTCTTTTAAATCCATTTTGAGAGTCTAACTTCAAATTTTGTGGGAAATTTCTTTACTTTTCTAGAACTACCTATGACAGACTAGTGAAGGCACTATTTGAAGGTTAGATGATGTAATTAGCCATTCCATCTACTATCCCAGGATGTGTATCAATGGAATGGCATGATCTGATGGTAGAGTAGGTATTTCTATGTTTTAGAGTGGAAGTGAAGAAAATTGTAAGTTGTAGAATGTTATCCTAGGGTATAATTTTGTGTTTTCCATGTTGTTTTAAGGGCATTAATGTGGGGTTTTGTCATAATATTGATGAATTTTTCAATGGGATGGTTTTGTGACCATGTGCAGAGTATTTGAAGAATGTTGAATGCTTTGATTGAGTTTTGAAAGCCTTTGTATTGTGATATTGAATAAACCCTAGAGTTTATAAGGAGAATGAGGGTTTTATGGTATGTCCTAGAGGACTTGGATCCATGTTTTGGCTAGTGAATTTAGATTTTTGTAACATGATTTGTGACATTGGCTCTAATTGACCAAAATATAGCATGCAACACCTCAATGGGAACAAACAGAGTCTAAATCACTGTACTTGCAACAAGATTTGTAAATGTGGGGGAAAAATCACTTATAGTCATTGTCCTTTGGTCGATTTTCCCTTTCTGAGTGCTCTCACCTCTCACTCTAGCTTTCCTCTTACCGAATGGTTCGTAGTCTTCCTCCTCAACTCAATGGCCTTGTAACAATCATCTAGTGAAGTATCACAACTCTCTAGTTAGGGTCTCGGTGCAGTATGCTATGTCGTGCTCCAGCGCATGTGGGGCCAAAATTTAAAATATATAGTTTATATATATGCTATGTCAACATATAGTTTATATACAAAATATATATGCTATGTCAAAATATAGTTTATTTTATTTTCTACAAAATATAATTTTTGTATGGTGGCTTTCTAAGCTTATATAGTTGGTTTACTCATATTTCTTTATAATTTTTGATGATTTATTTCCTATGACATGATTGAATATTATCTACAGTCCTAGTGACTGTTAAAAAGGATTATGATATGTGATATTTAATCATGATGAATGTCTAAGAATTAGTGATTGAAATTCTACTTGACTAAAGATTGAGCTATTTGATATTTTTTCATTTAAAGATAATGGAAGAAATGCTTGCAATCAATGTCTTATTAATGTAGCCTTCAAGGTTTATTTTCCTAGTTTTTTTTGTCCTATTCTTGCTATGACTTTTTTTCTTACATTGGTCTATTACAGTAATGGGGAGCATATCTTGTGAATCGATTCTTTCAGTATCTTTTATTCTTATCCTTGTGCATAACGAGTTTTCTTCTATCCTATGATTCATTGATTGTTGGTTTAAAACACTCATTACAACTAACATGGCTATGAATTATGATGTGGGTGTGAGAAGGGATTGTTGAATATGAAGGAATGGTTTAGGAAATTACTCCTTAATCCAAATGAGTCATTTTCTTGTCATGGAATGTGTTAAGAGACTTTAAAATTAATATATTCAATCTAATTAATATTGACACATCTAAAGCATGCCAAAGGAACTTCAGAGATATGCTATGAAATAAAGAAGATTGTTAAGGTGATGTCAAGTATTGATCCATTAGGGTAGGAAAACATAGATGCATTGGTAAAAAAAATTCCATTCAACTTGGAGGAAATAGATAATTACCTAAGGGGATAATGTGAGATTGGACCAAGTTTATATTATGATACAAATAGCTTGGGAAAAGGTATGATGAAATGGTTAAGTATGGGAAATTGTAGATAAAAATATAACACCAAGGGAAGATCACCAAAACTAATTTTAGCACTATGGATTAATACAAGACTCAAAATTTCACTAAGAGGCATCCCTTACCTCTTAAATCAATTCCATAGGTGAGTTTATCCTCCAATATAGTGCCACTGGTTAGCTTATCATGTGAACTTCGGCTATAAGTAGGATTACCATACACTTTCATAACATGCATGTGTGGTTTCAAAAGGTTTATATGTTCTTGCAAATTTGAAAGAAAGACATTTTATGACTTTTCCAATAGGTGTTAGGGGTTAAAATGACTTGGTTTTAGCATTAGAGTGGCAAATCTTGTGGTTTAGGTTCCATAAATAAAATATACTCATTTTTCTAGCTTCCTATTATCATCTTTATATTCAATGATATTTTTAAAGATCATCTAAATATTCATTGCTAATGAAAATGCACAAAATGATGTGTAATAGATCCAAGGTGAGGCTCAGAGAGCCTCATCTTTTGAAACCATTAACCAAAGAAATGCTAAGAACAATATATGAAAGAGATGAAGAATAAGGAAACTTGTATTATTAGGAAGGATGAGATGCCTTTATATAGCATGGCCTCATGTTTGAGTATCAAAACCCTCCCATATCATCAATGCATGTGTCTAGGCTAACCATGTCAAGTTTAACTCCATACAAGCACAAATTGAAAAAATTTCATTGTTGGCCCCAGTCACATGTCACTATGTGGGGTCAACATGAGGAAACACTATTTATTTGGGAATGAAATAACCCAATATATGATCAAATAATATATATTCATAAATAGTCGTAGACTAATTAGGATTTGATAATATGGAAATTTCTAGGAGAGCTACAATAGTTGTAACATCATGAATTAACAACATTAAAAAGTACATCACAAATTAATTATGTAACCATAAAAATCAAATATAGTTCTATCAAGAAATCAATATCAAATAGATAATATAATCACATAACTCATACATTTCAATGTCATTGATCTTCTTCTTCATCCAACTCTTTTTCTATATCATCCAATCCAGATTCAACATTGTAAGGATTAGTCATATCATCATCATCATCATCATTGATATTAGTTTCGATAATGTCATCATTCACACATATATCATCTTCATGAAAATTAACTCCTACATCATCATGATCTAGTTCCTCTTCTTCGACATCTTTGCTAGGAACATCATCAACTAACTGTTGATCTTGATCATCATCTACATCATCTTCTAGTTCTGGTATCTTCTCTTCCATAAAATTATAATTTACCGGCCTTCCTCTTGGATCATGTTTGACAACAAATGACCAACCCAGTTTACCTAGAACCTTTGAGTAAAATACCTACTCACATTGGCTTGGAAGAACATAGGTCTCATTTCCAGCTCACTCAATTGACCTTGTATTAACCATGGTAAATCCATTATCATGTTCAATAACAGTTCTCTCGAGATCATTTTCATTCAATCGTAGCCTATACCATTGGATGACGAACATAACTAATTTGAAAGACTTAAAGTCACACTCAATTATATCATCAAAAATCCCATAGTATCGATTTTCTAAGACTTCTAGATGTATGTCGCTTCTAGATGAAATATTAGTCACCTGAAAGATTGCAGTTATCCTAGAATGACAAGTTTTCTTTGTGTCATACAACTTTTTTGATTCAAAATTTATGACCATTGCACCACATAGCCTTGTGGTGTTTCACTTGCAATATGTCAAACATGGAAAAATTATTGCATCGTCACTTGATAAACATATTTATTCTTGGTTGAATGTATTCAAAGAAAAAAACCTCAACATATATATACATCAATATAATTGAAAATAATTAAATAATATGGGTGACTAATACATTTATACGTACCTATTTAGCTCTTAAACCATATGCTAAATCAATTTTCCTTGGTGTAACAATAAAATCTCCATTACGATGAGCTTTTTTAACCAATGAAGCCACACCTTCCCATGTTAATGTGCGACTGGATTGTTGACATTGTTCAATCCATACCATCATCCAATCAAGATTGTTTACGACATACAAATGTAGTGCATCCCACTCTCAACCAATTGCATCAAAAAAATTTAAATTCACAAATGACATATAATTAGTTAATTACCATGGTATATGACCTTAATTTATAATTGATGTATCTAAAAACCTAACATCCCACTACCAATGATCTTATTATCTTTCATTGTTGGATGAATTCAAATTAAAGGAGTATGCAAAAAGAATGAATTATGACTCTAAAGGGTACATACACTCTTGTAAGAAAAAGAAAAACCTTGGTGGATATACCCATGTTCCTATACTAGGGGAAGATGTGTTTAAGAACAAAGAAGACAAAGAAGAAAAGGAGGTTATAGAAAATTTCATGGAGTTAGAGAAAAAAGAGAAAAGGTTGCAAGAAATGGATGATTCATCTGAAGAAGAATCTATGGGAGAAAATGAAGCACAATCACAATAGAGAATAGTCTCTTGGATGATGAATGATGAATATGAAGAACTCCCTGACAAGGACTTACAAGTAGCTAAGGAATTGCATGTAGATGAAGATGATAGGTGTTGGAACTATAAAATTTTCAAAATTTTATAGTAATTTTCACATATGAATGTCCAAAGAAAGCCACATCTTGAGTATAAAATTGTTATAATTTCCTCTACATATCATAATTACTAGTGATTGCATCAGTTTTGACCTTTTGGTACCTTAAAATCCCTTTAAGCAAAACCATTTGAATAAATAATCCATATCGGCATGAGGGGGTGTAGGACTCTCTGATCCATAGGCTACTATATTCCAATATAGGTGATTTGGGCATATTGGCGAGAGGCCAAGAATGTCACACAAATCAAATTTCATAGGAGGATACATATCGGGAAAATACAACTCATGGTCTCACTAATGAAGAAGTTCCCCGACAAGACAAATACACCTAGAATGAGATCTATATGTCTCGCAGACGAAATACCATTGGTGAGATACCCATCCTGTCTCACTGAGGAAGCACAAAGAAATTCCCTCGCTGAGACAAATACTATTGAAATGAGTTTGAAATGTCTTCCTATCACAACAATGGAAGTTACATCGGCAGGAGTCTTGGTGACACACTCGAGATTGAAGGAATGAACATTAGAGAGACTTATAGCATCAAGGAAACTACTATATATCTCAGCAATACATGATCTCTTGCCAATAAAGATATGAATGGATCAAAAGGTTCATCAAGGTGATACTTGGTGATATCTATGTAGTATGGATTACAAGGATAAATTGTGTGATATCGATGAAAAGGATATATTGTCTCCCCGACCAATAGAGTGTTCAGTGAACATTGGATTAACCCAAATAAAAGGATTTCCTAGAGTTTCAAATTGTTCTTCCAATTGAAAGCTTTTAATATGATAGTGAGAATTTTGAAAATTTGCAAACTTATGCTCGGAGATGAAACATTCATGGTGGCATGAACAAGCAATGGAATAGATAAATTCTTGAATTAAATAACAATAAATAAAAGATATTTTTGTAGAATTGGTAGTGGGAGAAATGGCAGAGCGGACAAAAGGCCAGAGAATTTTGTAACTGGAGGACTTCAAACAAATCTTGTGAGTTCTTTGCAATATTTATTTTCCAATTCTGTTATTTTGGGGAAATATAATGGAAGGTATGAGCTCGAAGAAAAAAAAAGGAAAGAGACAGGGTGAAATTAGTCACCCTAAAGGGAAAAGGAAAAAACTAAATCTGAAAATGAGCCAAGAGTAGCTGAGAGGAAACTGAACCAAGACCTAATTGACCATTTTCCCAGCTCAGGACCTAAAGCCATTTTCTATGCATAGCTTAGGGAAGAGGTGGAAAGATTAGAGTATAAGTAAAAGCACATAGGTGATAAGTGGACCTTGATTAGGGGGTATGAGCTATTTAGTTTTCATTACCACCAAAGGAATTGGTATGAACTAGTGTGTAATCCATGGAAATTTAACCTAGGAAAATTGGTTTGCCCAAATGTGTTTGTGGATGTAGAATTGGTAAAATTGCTAGCTTCTCATTATCACCCGAATCTCAAATCTATTTGTGATCCATTAGGAAAACCATTCATACACATATCAGAGACTGAATATGTGAAGTGTTTAACCTAGAAGAGGTGTGTGATGGAAAAATTGTACATGAAGAGCTAGAAAGAGAATTTTGGAGAATGGACACCATATACAGGGGTTGGAGGTTACCATTGCACATACTAAAGAAAGATGGAAATTCAATTCCATTGGAAGATAGTGATGGCCCCCCATTTCATGTTGACTTGTTTGAACCATGTACCTAAAATACACATATTTTTCAGCATGCTAGGTATTAGGGATAGAGGCCCCTGAGTATATGTCAATTGTGTCAATGGTGGTTGCGAAAGATGTTTAGTTCCATAATTCTAGACCTTTTGATTATTCCTCACATATTGTCAAAGGGCTTGATGCAAGATTAATGGAAATAAAAATGGATCTCATGTTTTGCATTTGAAGCATTATTCAATCTTTATGCATATAATATTGTACTATGGGAAAGAATTGAGGTTGTGGCTTGAAAAGTTAAGAGTTTCATGGTTGGATAAGGAAGGAAGACTATTATCAGTTCAACTCTGGACTACCATCTAGGACAATAGATTTTCCAACTCTTGTTTTATACATTTTGAAGATTATTTTGTGAAACTACTGTATAGATTTTATAACCATCTTTGTGAATATTCATTATCTAATGAGATAAAAAGGTTTCTCAAACCCAAGGACTTTAATGGGCCTATTAACCACAATTGGGGAGACTGGTATTGCTTAGAGGGTACAACCATGATCAGAATATATGATGCAGGAGCATCCAGTGGTGTAAGGGCAATCTTGCATCACCCAAAAATAGTTAAATTTCAAGTTTCTCGATTTTTAGATGTTTTTACATTTTTGGATACCCTTTTTGTCATAATGAAATTCCAAATTTATGGTTTTTATTTTCTATTTATGGGTGGAAAGATATTGTAGTTTTAGTTTCCCAGATTTACACCTAAAAATCTTCTGAGTTAGATTTGAGGCACTTAGACTTCCCGGATCGGCCCCAAAACTTGCCAAATCAGTGTAGCATATTTTGAGCGGGTTCTTGACTTTGAGACCTTTCCAATAGTTCAAATGGTTAGCGAATCGGAGTCCCGGACCAAAAGTTATGGCCTCGGGAAGTTGGCACACTTTCTAGAAGATACAATTGCAAATGTTCTTTTGAAATTTGAACTTCAAGTTCTAATTTTCGGCGCCAAACCGCCTAAACTCAAAATGTGAATGTTGTTTGGCTCCAAACTAAAGAGGAGCTCTATTTATGCATGGGTTTCTAATTTTTTGGTAAGTTTTTGGGGACAAGCTCGCATATTGTGAAAGGGTTATTCTGTAGCTTTCTGTAACTTGCATGTATTGTAGAACTTGGGGATTTGAGATCCTTTGCATGTAAGAAGCTCCATTTTCTGAATAATAAAATTATTCTCTTGTTTGTGGGTTATTTTCTAAGTCTCAGGTTGCACCCTCATCAATATATGGGTTTGAAGATACACCTTTTATCTTTCCCAAAACAGTGCCTGACATGATTGCTTACTTGGAGATTGCTAGGCAGTTGGATTATTCAGATGTCATGAACCTAAGTTCTTTTGGAAAATAGGCATTTGTGCCCAACACACTATGCTTTGGTGATTTCACTATGTTATCAAGGGATGGGTATGATATGGTTATAAATAAATTGTTGCAATTCAATATGAAGAGGGGTCAACCATGAAAGGGATTTGATATGGAGGGGTGCATCCAGTGTGCTAGGAATAAAATGAACTTGGGTGGGTATGATCATATACCCTATCAATATGATGATCTAATTAGGAATATGGAGGAAGAAGTAGAAAGCGTTGTTGATGAATACAACAGAAGATTGCTAGATGCATAAATGTTGTCTTCTAGGGAAGAGACATCTAGTGATGATAGGCCTCATAGCATAGTTGATAAAATTTCTAGATTAAGAACCCAAGATTACAAATGTCCTTCTAGGGAATCAGATGCTGAAGAAAATTTAGATGCAGACACAAGGCATATGGCATACAGATCATTTGTGGTTGATGATGAATTTGTCAAGACTCTAGAATTTAAATCTTTCTTTTACAAATCAATAAGGGAGCCAATTGAAAATATAGTACCAGGTAGTGAAGGGATATTATTGAATAGATAAAGTTAAGTGTGGAGAAAGAAATGGGAGACATGACCCCTGAAAAGGGAAGAAAACTGTTGGAAGATGCAGGAGTTATGATTTTCCCTAGGTTAGATTTAAATTTTTCTTTGGGTTTTGATAGCTTCTTGAAGGATAATGATACCACACATAAGCTCAGTCTTGAAGGGGTGACATATGTATATGCAAGATCCAAATATAATCCAGATGAAGAATCACTAATGATAAGGTCTTTGTATCCACTACACATGAAATTTGTTATTATTGATATTGAGAAAGTTTTTGGGCATGTTATAACATTAAAAGTTGGTGAGGTTGACCCCATAGCTATGACAAATATTGGTATCAATGTTTCCAAATTGAATAAATCCCAAATTCAAATGATAATTAAGGAGAACGAAATGTACAAAATGAATAATGAACGATTACTTAGAGAAAATTATTGTATGAAAGATATGATGGGAATTACACTGGGATCCACTAACCAGCTGACTCATGGTGAGAGTTCTCAAGCAAAAGATAAATGGGAGGGATCAAATGCATATTCTCAAGGTAAATATGATACACTTGTTGTAGTGATCAGAAAGAGGCAAACCAACTTGATGATTTGGTTGAACAAACTTTGGGGAACATATTCAAATAACTACATTGTGGAACAAGAACATAAGAGGATTGATGGTAGAATCAAGGAAAAGTTCCAAGAGATAAAAAAGAAGGATGTTCTTGACAATGTGGCTATTAATACTGCTAACCATATCATAAAGAAACATAGAGATTTCCAAGAGGAGTTGCGGGAGGATGAACAAGGGCTAATTGATGCCATGAAAAGGGGACTACCAACATTATTTGAAGATGAAGGAGAAATGAAAGGAAAGGCCAAATGGATCAAGGAATGTGAGTCAATGCTACAACAAATTTTGGAAACAACTACAGGAAAAGACTCAACATTGGATACGACCTCTGAACTCAATGAGAGGATGATGAAAATGGAGATATCAATCCGAAAAGAGCTAGGAGATGCCAACACTCATGAGCGGCAAGATTATTTGGACCATTTTTCAAGAGTTCATTTGTGGCTAAATAGAGCCTAATTTCTCATTTTAGTTATTATTGTTATTAGCATAAGACATTTCTGAAGGGACATGTCCCTTCACAATTTTGATGTATATATATCTATTTCAAAGTGACAAAATAGATATAGGAGGATAGGAGAAATATCCAATAGAGAACTTGCAATGATGTTTTCATCTAAAAGGACTTAGATGCATGTATGAATTTTGGTGAAGTTAATGAAGATATCTGGATTTGTGGCTTAATCTTGGTATCAATTGTTTGTTGGAATTATACAGTTATTTGATTGTCTCCATTTTTATACTTTTCTATTGTTTAAATTGAGATATCAAGTATATATTCAATTCATCAATATACATTTGTTGTACTTGTTTAATGTGATTATTTGGTTCTTTCAAGCAAAGATTAAATCCTTATAATCAATTATAGTAACTAGGGAGTATTAATTGAATCAGTAAGAAGAATCACATAACTAGGGTTTTCATTCTGTCTCAAGTAGAGTTTTTCAATCATTTATTTGCACATTTATACAAGTTATAAACTACATTTTGTTCCAAATAGTTTGAATTATTGCCACCATAGATTACACTTTTCTAGACCTTCATTAGACTCCATATACCCAACAAGGCACTGGTCTCACATATTTCATCTCTTAGTTCATCCATTTTATTTTTTACATCTATTACCAAAACATATTGATCTTTACTACTCATACAATCTATACCAAATTAGGATCTCATCTCTCCACATCAGTTTTCCATTGTGGATAGATTTATTAGGGACAAATCATATAATTCAAATCTACATCAGATTTGGAAAATACTTCCATGAAAGATGCCAAAATGACGATCACCTTTGGAACTGATACAGAGTTGCACAGTGAATATGAGAAGTTTGCAAGAATAACATCAATAGCTAGTAGAAAAGATGAATGACCTTTAGTTTGACACTGTGGCAATGATGTTGCACAAGAGATTTACAAACCTGAAGATATTCCTTGATGATTTTTGGCATGTTCACAAAAAGAACTATGAAGCCATTCTTGAGCATGGGAGAGTGAAAAATAGATTGGGTACTAAGAGACATGATATGCAACTACATAAGGGATTTGAAACCAATTCCATCTCGGCCATTGACACAATCATGAGAAAGCATGAAAAATATGATGAAGACTTACACTTAGAAAACATAGGGTTTGATGATACTGTGAAGTTGGGATTACCCAAATTATGTGATAAGAATGGGTTTCTGAAGGAACAAGATGATTGGATGGATGAATTCAATAGGATACTTCAAGAAGCATTGGATACAGTCAAAGTAGAAGGGATATTGCTGGATGGATCATGCAAACATATGGAATTGATGATAAAACTTGAATATGAAGCCCAAAATGTAGTGCATGATGCGGATACCCATACCTTGGAGGAGTATAAAAAACATCTCTCAATGGTTAAGTCAATGTTAGGAGAAGATTAAATTGTTTTATAAGTTTAATTAAGATCAGTAGTTTAATTATTTTCCAAAAGACAATCCAAAGAGACACCTTTGTTGGGCCTTCTTCTTATATATATGAAATTCGAGTTGTAATATTTGATCATCAACACTTTTTAGGATTTTAATAATTTTCAATAGTGAAACACTTATTTTCTAGAGTAATACATTACCAATACTTTTCTATTTGTGTGTGGAAGATTCTTTCATTTGGACTAGTTCTCTGTTGTTTCTTTTCAAACAATTGAAGGCAATGTAAAATTTATTCTAATTAATTTCCATGACCATCTTATAATTACATCTCACTTTCCTCAATCTACCTTTTGCCATCAGGTACTCCCCTTCAAATTTTTTAATGGAGTTGGGATCCCAAATGTGATCTACATGGATCTTTGCTATGAACTTAGGAAGATATTTAGTAATGTACACCATGGTCTGGTATACCATATATCCCTCCACCATAGAACCCTTAGGATGTGCTCTTTTTCTAACCAAAGCCTTCAAAAATTTCAAGTTCCTCTCAATCATCCACATTAACCTTGTGTGTGTAGGTCCACACAATTCAATCTCCTCAACTTGGTGTATGAGGTAGTGTTCTTGTGCATTGAAAAATGTTGAAGGTAGACACTTTTGCATTTCACACATTAGATGAGAAATTTTTCTCCTCCAATAATTTATATCTTCATTATGGATTTCTTTAGATGACAACTATCTACAAATGATTCAAGGCACAAGCATATTAATGAGATTTAACAAAAAAAATACAATATATTACATAACAAGTAAAACAAATGGAAAATATAAGATCTATACAATGAATTGAAAAAATATCACTACTTACCTCATGAATTTTCCAAGATCATATATAGCTTGCTTGACATTGTTGTTGAAGTTGTCTGGGAGAGATAGAGGTAGAATGTACTGCAACAATTATAAAATGATCTTTTCATTACTTTTCCAAAACTAGTAAACATAATACACTGAAAAGTAAATGCACTATACAAATATATATAAAATATAATAGAATAATTACCTTAATGAAGGTATTCCAATCATGCATTTTCATCCCTAAACCAAATTCACCTTTCTTTGTTATCATATTGTTTATGTTTGCAACAAATCCTGTGGGAAATCAGATTTTTTGTATGACTTATTTTATAGCATTGCTTTGTTGCTCTGTTAATAACCAAGGAAGGGTGCTTATATTAATTTGGTCTCTATTGCTATTTAATTTAATGACATTTTTCATTGCATGATTGGCTTCCTGAATGTCACTACAAATTTTGACAATTTTTTCTTTGTCATGCCCTCCATCCAATATTTTCCATAATGTTTCTGTTATATTCTTTCTGATATGCATTGTATCAAACAAATGCACAATTTGTAGCTGCTCATAGTAGGGAAACCTACTAAATTTTCTAGGATAACTTTTCAGTCCTTGTGGAAGCTGACTATTAATGCCTTGATGACCTTCATGAAGCATATAAATTAAATAAATTAACAATGACAATCATTGTCAATTACAGCATGAATAAACAAAACACTATAAAAATATAAATTCCAAACATATCATATATGATAGATAAACAATTTTATGTGATGTATAACCTTGATGATTAATTCTATTATATTACAACTTCCATAGGTGAGGTGTCATTATTTGTGGTTTTGATGTAAATTTTTCTTTCCCATTGAAAAGATGGTTTTCAGTAGTTTGATACTTATGATTTCTGTGGAGGAAGTGCCTATACTCATCAAACACCTACTTTCCTAAACTTGTTGAATGATGAGATTTCATCTTTGGACCACAAACTAGACATGCAAATTTTCCCTTTGTTTGAAGACCTGTAAGGTCATATATAATTGGATTAAATATGCCAAGTTTTATAATTATATATAATGAATAGATTATTTAAAAAATATGCATGATATCTACTTCATAAAATTAAATATTGTTAAAGTGCAGTCGAATGTTATAACATACCACAAAAATGTGTTAGCCCAGGGGCATCATGAATTGTCCATACAAGCATTGCATGGAATTGAAATTGTCTTTGTCCTATTGGTCTAGAGATGTCATACATAGTGATGCCATTCCATAACTTTAGTAACTCGTCGATAAGAGGCTTGATATATACATTCATATCTTTAACTTGGTACTTACCTAGTTGAATGAACATAAACATTACATAATTATTATAACTATTTTACTGCAATATATATAAATTAATGTACATAACTATTAAATGAAGAAAATATAATTCATTATGTAACAAATAAGACAAATGAGATGCTACTAAGTTAGATAAAATTGATGTAAACAAATACCTAGAACAATCATTGCCAACATTATGTGCTCCCTCTTTATTAACATCCATGGAGGAATGTTATTCTTGATAACAAAAATAGGCCACACCGAGTAAATGGATTTTAACTCTCTAAATGGATTGACACCATCCACTACCAATGAAAGCATGAGATTACGAGGTTCTTTAAAGTGTGGTCATTTTTCCTCCATGTCCCTAAATGTAGAACCATCTATAGGCATTTGAAGAATGTCATCTCCACTTCTATTTCATGCATGGTAATCCATAAATTATGCTAAGCTTTCACACCTAAACAATCATTGTATACATGGAATAATGGGAATATAATGAAGAACCTTGTGAGGCACCCTTTTTGTTAGTTGATCTGTTTGATATCTACTGATATGACATTCTAGGCATTCTATTGCAAATTTATGTTGTTTATGATATATAATATGATCATTGAGACATGCATCTATTTCGTGATACTCCATTCCAATATCTTTCATAATGTCAGATAAATCTCGATATGAGTGAGGTAAAATATTTGATGGTGGTAACAAAAATTCACCTATCAATCTACAAAAAATAATTTGTTAATATAAAGAATATTAATGGTACATATTTCATCCTTTATTTACTAGTGATGAACTAACAACAAAAATATACGAAAAGAGATGACATATATGACATACCTTAACATCCGTGAGATTGCTATGTTGGATAAACCATTCATAACCTTCAAGTTCACCAACAACAATATAGTAGAGAGAAGAGTTGTTTGGGAGCCTTCATAAAGGGGCTTGTATTCCTTCTCAAGTACAGGTAAATCATGAACATCATCAAAGTTATCTTGATCATCATGATCAGCTACACCACTAAATGTGTCATGAATCAATGTATTTGTACCATCATCTTCAACTTTGTTTTCTAGTGCATGATCATCTTCTTCCATAGGATCATTAACTTCATCTTCGATATTCACAACTCCATGTTCCTGCTCTTTCAAAACCACATTCTTCAAGCCGTGATAATCCATATCATGTGCCCTAGGGTGCCCCACCTTTATAATAATGATCGACACAAATAAACCATGATCATGATCAAGTTATTTCTTATATATATATATAAAATGTTAAAATGACAAACATTTACAAATTCAATCAATATAAAGACATATAATGAACAACTTACCAATGGACGATAATCATGCCCCCCTTCAATGTGACCATGCTACCTACAATGTTTCTTAGCTGTTGTGATTAAAAGTCTTCTCATATTTAAACCCTTGCAACTATTGCAATGACAATAACATTTCCCATCAGCCTTTCTTTTCAATCTAGCCCACAATCTAGCAAGTGTCTCTTCATTTTGTTCTACACTAATATTATCTAACATGATTTTTCATTACCAAGCTTGAATATTTAGATCTTCAAAAAATATCAAACTCACACTCTAATAATTTTTAATCATAGACAGGTAACAAAATCTAATAATTTTGATATTTTACACCAAAAAATATTGGCCTATAACCTCCACAAACTATCACAAGTATAGCAAAAAATTGTTACAAGTATAGATAAATTGTTGAACTCACTTTTATTTATTAAAAAATATTCATCGGAACCCCAATGAATGCTAACCATATACTCATCGGCTCAAAAAGTGTGTCGAAATAGCGACAAAAATTATGGAGCATTGCAATTTCGACGAACATTGGGCATAAATTTTTAAAAAAATTGAAAATTTCACATTAAATACATAGGTACCTGATGATACATCTAATTATGCATCTTTCATCCAAAAGTTTCATCATATTTTGCAGTCAAATGAGTTAGTGTTGAAGTATCATCAATAAAATTCTAAATCCTAAAATAAACTTCAATTTGCTTTATCCAATTATCAAATTTCTCCACATCCAATTCTCCATTATAAGTTGGTAATTCAAATTTAACATCAAGATTTAACAAAGGTCTATTAGATTCAGGTTCCACAGGTTGTTTCTTCTTTGAAGATGAAGTAGATGAAGAAGATGAAGAAGATGAAGAAGATGAAGAAGGTGAAGATGGAGGTTCAAAAGGGTCACTATCACCTCCTACTCTTTTACCTTTTTCATCTTTTGAAGAGGATTCTCCTTTCTCATTCTTCTTCTTTGTTTTCTTGTACAACTCTTCCACCATCATCTTCATGTCTAGAAACAATTTGCAAATTTTTTCTTCATTCTCAAAGATTTCAAGATTGGGATATTTTCCTTCTTCTGGTTGTTCCATTGTTTGTCTTCAAGTAACTTTCCTTGATCCGATCTCTGGATTAATCTCCTCAAGTGCACCTTCTCCTCGCTTTAATTTCAACCTGGTTAACATCCACTGCTTGCAATTTTTCCTTTTAAGCTTCTCTAATACCAACTTGATCTATAATTAAAGATTTAAAAAATACTTTCACTTAATGCCAATCATAGATTTTCCCCAATTGTAAAATAGAATTGCATGGTTATGTTTATTTAACCATTAAAATTTCAACATTGAGTTCACTTAATCCTTTAATCAATCTAATAACATTAACTAATTACTTAAATATCCTATTAAAATTCAAAGAAGGAATTAAATACTAAGAAAAAAAAGAGAGAATAGAGAGATGATAGAGAATTTGTTAACAGAGTTCACCCATATGTTCGGGCTATGTCTTTGGGTTCGCTTCTCAATGTAGGACCACTTTATTAATGATGCCAAGCTTTTATTTTCTTTGTACATCATCCAAGCTTTAGACCTACATTACAATTTTTCTCATAGTCTCTCTCAACAACTAAAGACACTTTCGTACTCTCCTCCTACATTCAAGGGTTAGGCTTCAATTGCCTTCAAAAATCCAATTACACTGAAAGGAAATACAATTTACAATGCCTTTGTGCTTGCATTAAACTCCAAAACTATAAGATTCCTCTTAAGAAAATTCTAATTCCTCCTCCAAAATTAAATTGATCTCCCATAAGAGCAAAAGTTCCCCTTTTATAAAATTTCACATACTATATAGGGGTTACAACAATAATATTTGCAAATATTTTCAATATCTCCAACTATAACCCTTAGCCTATTTAAAAATTGATAAATCAAGCCCTTATATCTTTTAAATATTTCCCTAATCTTTAAACCCATGGTTTAATATTTTTAAAACGAATAAAAATCTTTTTAAAAAACAAATCGGGCTCCTAGGTTTTGTTTTAACCACCAATACCAAGGGCTCTCATTATTTCAAGCCCCCTTATCAGATCTAAGAAAATCAAGCTCTAATGGTTGTTTTTTACTATTATTGCCTTTTATAGCTTTGAAATTCATGTGGGTGTAGCAGTCGTGATAGAAGAGTGGAGGTTTTGGGAAATGGGAGATCAGGGATTAAAACTCGCCAAACCTCCTTTTCCCTTTATTTCATCAACTATTATACTTTAAATATTAGTTAAGTCCTATATATTGCAAAAATGGTGAATGGCCTAACTGTAGGAGCTATTATTGGAATGGGGGAGGTCAAGTGTTTTAACCTCCCTCACATATTTTGAAAAAATGAACTTCACAAACCAACCCACTTGGAGCTCTACACGAGTGCCACATGGCACCATTTTATTTGCTTTTGGCTTGACACATGGCACTGTTTGATTGGTCCACGTCAGTTGTGTCTGCCACCTCATCATTCTACCATGTGTCATCACATGGTTGGTCCATGTCACTTGTGTTTGCCACCTCAACATCCTTCCATTGGTTGATCCATGTTAGTGCCAACTTACTACTCCTACCACATCATCCACCATGTGTCCTACTACATGTCAATCTCTGGTGATGCCATTTCAACCCATTTTTCTTCACAACTTTGATCAGCCATAACTTTCATGTATAGATTCTGATTGACATGATTCAAGCACCATCAGAATTGTCTTGACGAGCTCTTCGACTTGGCACTATTTCAAATTGATTTGGCTATGATCAATTTTTTGGCCTTGAGTCAACAGATGGAATCTCTAGCCCCTCCAAACTTTGACTGAGCATAACTTTCATGTACGGTCTCATTTTGACACAATGGAAGTTACATCAGGATCATGTTAGTGAGATTTATGCAATGATGCTAGTTTTGTTGGATTATGAGACTGTGAATTTTTTAGGTCTTTTGGAATCTTCCTAGATCACATTGCTAGAGGAAGAATATCTTCAAGTTGAAAGAAAATCCTATAACATTTCTCTCATAGAGAGGGACACTAAAATACAACTACAAACATTTATAGTAGAGAAAAAATGGAAGTCTTAGATAATAAAATTCTAAAAAACTAATGATCCTATGATTGAGGATATGTTATAGGTAAAGTTCAGAATGGAGAAGATAATATGGTTGAAGCAAAAAAACTAAAAATAGAAGAAGAGTATGCAAAAAGGGAGAAAATACCAAAACTAAAGGTGGAATAATGATACATAATAGAAGATACCTCTACTTGGGATAAATAATAGTGGAAGAGAAAGATAAAACTATAGAATATAGTAAAAAATATTAATAATTTTGATAGGTTGATATATAAATGACACAATAGAAATTTGTAAGGTAGAGAAAATGGATTTAATCATCACCATGGAACAATAACACTTGTTAGCATATCATTAGGCTTATGGTCTGATCTTACTCAAATTTTACCTATTAAAAGTTATAAAATACTAATTCTTTTAGTAGTAGTCATAAATGTTTTTGGTAATAGAAGTAGGGGAAAGGGCCCCTAAAACCAACCATAGGGTAGAATGAGGCCTAGAGGCCACCAAAACTAATAGAAAAAAAGAAGAGGATATAGAAGCAACCACCACCCTTCAAAAATACTGACACTAGAGTATAAAGACTGACAAAAACCATAAACCAACATAATAGAATTCTTAAAACCAAAACTAGCTTTACAAAGGGAACATAGGCCCATAGAGAGTAATGAGAAAAAAACCAAAAATTCCAACCACCAAACCCAATTACTCCTTCAAAAGGTAGATAAGGTTCCATTCATTCTCAAGTTGTTCCATAGCCTCACTTTATCACTCCATCGATCCAGTCACACCTCCTTCCAATTGCTCCTTTTCCTCTCAAGCTGATTGTTACTTGTGATGACCTTTCCTAGCCTTAGTCACCCCACTAAGCATTCCAAAGATGGAATTATGCATTATACCTAGGGTGATAACCATAATCTTGTTGAAGGATCAATCTATCTTGTCCACCTTATACTAAAGCTCACAGATTTATGAGGCATACGACTCCAGGGTTGCAACCATGTCTTACTTAACCCCACTCTTATCCTTTAGAGATTGAATATTTAGAACTTTCATGGCTTCATTAACTACCTCCTCAATTTCACACTAAATATTTTTAATCCCTTCTTCCTCCTCATCCTCTGAATCTTTCATCACCAGTTGATCATCACCAACCTATTCTTCATCATGTTCACTACTTATAGAGTCTTCCAAGAGGTCTTCTCCAAACACAATCAACAACTCCCTCTTGCTTAGATTAATAGGGGGTGGAATTTTATAATTAGGGTCATCCCCTCACTCCTCAAAATACAATTTATTTCTTTTGGTAGACTAGCCAACAAGCATATCCAAATGCCTCTCACCTCTCCTGATACTAGAATCCTCCAAATTATCTTGCTCCTTGTCATCTCTTATTTCAATTGTGACTTTGTTGGCAGTTTTAGGCTCAAGCCTTTCACAAGCTTTCCTTTTAGTGTTAGAGTTTCCTGGGGGGTAGCCTCCAAATTATTTTCCTTTAAGATTTTGAGTAGAAGGGTTACCCTTTCCTAGAAGGCCTTTAATTGAAGATTGTTTAAAACTAGATGGGCCAATAGGAGGCTTTTTAATAGGAGGCCTAATAGAAGAGGGACCCACATTAGAGGAAGTGGCTAGAGAAGGGTCAGGGAGAGTTTTAGCATGATAAACAGGGGGGACATAACTAATAAGGATTCCCCTTGGGGGTCCCGATGGGGGGTAATAATAGTAGCATAATTATATAAGAATTGGATTAAACCTTGATGGAGAGGGGGAGAGGTACCCTCAACCTTACATTGCTTTAAAGAAAAAAATAGAAAGAAAGGAATATTGCTTTAAAGAAAAAAATAGAAAGAAAGGAATATTTATTCTTTCATTCCTACAAATATGGCATAGAAAAGGGAAATGGTACCCATGCACTATGGTGAAGTGCCCTTCTAGAGTGAAGTTTTTCATTATGTGAACACTAACAACCCCAAATGGAGTTGGGAAGCACTCTCTGTCATAACCATTCTAGTTTCTCACCAATTTCTCATCGCCCTCCAGGAAGCTATCCATAAAATATTGTAATTTCCATTACTAATTTTGGGAACCCTTAAAATGTTGTACTATAGGCATGTCGCTATAGTAATCAACCTAGGAGAAACTTTAAATCCAATGCTGCCAACTTGAACTCTATCCTCTCTCTAGGAATTATAAAACTTATTAGTAATGTCATCATTGTATCCATGCAACACTATAAAGAATGGTGTCATATCAGCCTCCTTGAAAAGTCTCCAGAGCTCGACATTTTTCCTTAAATGAACACAAGATAATGACTCATACCTTTTTATGGGACCCCCAATCAAATAACAGTTATAGTAGGGAAGGAAAAAGGAGTCATTTTTACCAACATTCAAGTTACCTTTCTCAACAATAGCTTTAGTGAGAGAAGTCACAATAAGGAAAGAAATAAAATAGTTGGTGCCCCATTTTGGTAGAAAAATAGCAAAACACTCCTCCACCAGTAGGACGGTAACATCACATTGCTTCCAAAAATATCTAGTCAGAGTCATGGAGTAGGTTAGAGGGGGATAAAATGCCATCTAAATTTAGTAGGACCATCATAAACTCATAATCCATGTGAGAATCACCACTATAAATAATGAAAGGACATATGAGGGATTGTAGCATAGGAAACACATGAGGGTGTGATGAAGAGGAGACACCATGATGATTTGTCATCATTAAGATATGCCTCGAAGCCATGCCTTCAAGGAAGAGAGGATCTACCATCACATTAATCAACCTTTCCATGAAAAGAGCTATATTTTAAAAAATAACCATTTCAAATAAGATAATAATTAAAGAATGAGTCCATAAAGGACTTATTAAAATATGAGAGCTTGCAATATCCGATGGCTCAAGATGCAAACTAATAATATCCCCCATCAACATTAGATCTTTTACATTATAGTGCCAAGTCACAAAGGCATATGAAGTAATAAGACAACACAGTTGAAATCATCCAATCCACATCGAGGCCTTCCTTTTTGCCACAATAATTAGTTCACACCATCTTTTCTAGACACCAAAAGGTGTTTTGAGTAAAGCGATAGGCCTTCCACACCTAGACCACATGGGATAGCCACTTCCAAGTCACAAAAGAGAGAGGGGAAGCAAAATCCAACTCAACAAACATCATCCAACCCCCACCAAAGTTGGTATTACTATGCCATTGAGTACACATCTTCCCAACCATAGGATCCATAGAAGCATGCCACATAGCCACCCAAGTTTCCAACCACCTAAGTACTTGGAATCCCACCATGCAACTACCACAAGTCTCTTTAAATTTTAAAATAGGGTCTGGGACCTTACCCCATGTTACCTTATGAATGTTAAGATTCAAATTCAAATTTGAAATAAGGAACCACTGTTTAAAGCAACCCATCATCCAAAAGTCATTGTTAAAAAAATTTAAAATCAAAAAGGACCAAGGGACTAACACCCTGACCATAGCAATAGGACACACAATACACAAGGCAAGCATCAACATCATTGAATATTTAAAGGGGCCCCACCCATCCTGTCCTTGGCTAACCAGTCCCTGATATGAGTCGACAAGTCCTCGAATTTCAAAAAATACCACTAGGGAAATGAAAGCCCCAAATTGGAAATAACATCAACTAGGTCATTTCCTAAATGTAAATATGATAGGCTGAAACACCCACCATCAAAGAGAGCACCCATTTAAAGTCCAAAATAAAGCTATTGGTATTCCAAAGTGGGGTCAAATAAGCCATTAAGATAATCCACAATCAATTTTTAATCACCCTCAATCATGACATGGTCAAAACCCAGATCTCTTAGCTTCTTAATTCCTCTCCAAGAAGCTACAATAGTCATAAATCTTAGAAATTTGAAACATATGAATAACCAAGATCTTTCTATGAGAGAGATAAGCTAAAAAACTATAAATAAAATAACACAAATATAGACCCAAATTTTCAAGTGATGTACAAACGTCAAGATGAAAATATTACATTAGGAGCTTAAAAAATGTTTTAGAAGAATGACTACAAGAATCAAAATACATGAATAAGCCAAAGTATGCAACAATAGATATGCAAGAGTATGAATCTACAAGATAGGTAGTGAGTTTATATAAAACTAAGGAGAGGATCGAGGTGCAAAATCCAACCAATGGGGAGATATCATTAATGTTAACAAATTGATCAAAATACTAATTGCTCCAACCTTTTAGGATTGTGACACCTCATCACCTTATCTCCTAGTTATTAAATAATTAAACTCACTTTAATAACCTGAGAAAGATTAATAAAAGTGTAGAAAAATCCTAGGACTAAGGGAAAATACATTAACCCAATAAGAAAATAAAAAATCACTAACACCCCCCGCTTAAGTGTAGCTAAGGTGGGTATAAAGATGATGATGGGTTCCAAAAAATGAGTCCATGTTAGGTATCCATGCATATATAAAATTCCCCAAATAAGAATCCCCCTTCCACAACAAAGAATTACTCCCCCCATAATAGAGAGAGGAATGAAGTTGGAGGACAAAGAATCCCCCCCAAAGAGATCTAATGGTAGATTTTGAAAATTGGATGTAGAAGATAGTCTATGCTCATTGAACAACATTCCCCCCCTTATGAAGAAAAAAAAAAGGTCTATGCAAGCTATGTCTCCACTCTTGAAAGGAATATGTCCTAAAGAAAGATTAAAATGTATGAAGTATTTGAACTTAACTCAAGCATCCCCATGTCGATGCTAAGAGTTGTCACAATCAAATTAGGAATTTTGGGCCACACAGTTGAAATGAAAAATTATAATCTCCTAGAGACCAATGTATAGAACACAATCCAAAGACTCAAGTATCTTCTCTAAAGATGTCTCCTCCAAATGTTGATCCAAAATATCCACACTCATGGCAATCTGTAATGAATTATCAAGTAGAGAATGAGTAAGAGGGATAAAATGTTCCCTCACAATAACTAAATTAGAATCAACTCCATGAAAGAGAAGATGAATGTAATCATTAGTGTTTCCCAAATCTACAATATGCATCTCCATAAACAAGTCTAAAATACACATCAAGAGATCATCCCACAAAGCTATATTTGAAAGACTATGTGCGCCATGTTGTAAGAATTCACTATAATATTTTGAAGAAGCAACACTAAAATTTGAAGTAGTAACTAGTGATTGATATGAAGATGAGAAGTAAAAAGAGAATTCTTTGTTTCATCTAAATGTTCAAGATCTACAAAGTACTTAAGCTCCTCTAACATATCATCACCATACATTATGATTTGGTGTTGTATACCATTACATAAATTGACTTATTATATGTTTTAATTAAATAAATATTTAGTTTGTTACACCTAAGAGGTTTGTTTAGCCACATTGCGTGATTATTTAGGGCCACTTGTAATGTTCTATTGTAACATTGGGTTATTGTTTTATGTGTAGGAGATATAGGATAATGATTTAATATTTAGGGAGAGTGTTTAATAATGTAAAAAAATAGTACCCAATATTAAATTAGGGGTCAATGGTTTTGAGTTCACATGGTTGTGTGGCACATGGTTTTATCTTGTGACTTGGTTGTATTTGTGTGATCTTGTGTCTACAAAAATAAACACATGATTAGTGGTTAACGTTGGTTGGGTGAGTGGGTTGTCATATTATTGAGCCTTTTAGGAGTGCATATGTGAACCATGGCATGGGATGTGTGGATTCATTCTTGGACACATGGAGGATCCATTGAATATGACTAGTGTTTTAGAAGTGTTCATTGTAACTTCATAATTGAATGTATTGGTTTATTTCTAAATAATATAGATGGACTATGGATGCTTAAATGGAGGCTTGGTTTTTTCACTCTTGAAGGTTTTTCTAGGGTATATTTTGTGTTATCTTATGGTTTTTCTATTTGATCTATGCATTATGGTTACTTTTCCAGATTATATATATGTTTTTTCTCTCATAGAGTTGTGTAGGAAAGATTTGAGGCATTACAAGGTATGGAGCAAATGTGTAGGTGTTGTTTTGTAGATTTGTTGGGTTTATTGTAGATCAGGGGTTTAATAAATTTGGATCGAAAGGGTTTCCTAGATTGTGCTTTCATATGAGATTTTTTAAGGAAAATTTTCACATATGACCTCTTGAGATTAAAAAGACCTCACCAATGGGCCCAAGATGGCTGGAAAATGAAAATTAATATACAATTTTCCCTATTTTGGTTATTGCGAGAAAATGCAAATATTTTTTTCCCAATTAGCCCTCAATTGTACAATCACTAGTTTGTATTTTTTTTTTAAATCCTACATATTAAAATTTTTTAGTTGAAAATTATTCAAAATTAAAAAAATAAATGGGGGGTGGGGTCTAGAAACCTCATACCCCCTGCCCCCCTCTCGCCACCTTGCACAACATGTTAACAACATATAGGCAATAGAAGTACCACTTGTCAACCATGTCATCCACCACTTAGACCACCAAAAATCTCACTGACAAATAGTTTTCAACCAACAGGGGCTTAGCCTCTCTAGCATAGCCCATGTTTAGGTGGGGGATTACCTCCTCCAACTCACAGGGCTAAACAAAATTTAACCACCCAAATTTATTAAATAAATTTAAAATAATTTTTAAATCTATCTAAAACCCATAGGGGTTACCTCCTCCACCCCTTGCACTCAAATACATAATCATTTTATAATCACAAGGTTGAGACACCATTTTTTATAACATTCCCCCATTTTTTGAGCACCTTGCAAGAGAAATGAGAAGATCACCACCATGATTTAATTTTTAGGGGCCAAGTGTTGCATCTTGATAAGCTTGATTATAATTGATGTCAAAAGTGTCCTTAGAATTGTATATTATTTGGATATTGTTAGTGTGTGAAGACATATAATGGTCCAAGTCAACATTATCGTGATGTGGAATATTAGTAGTCAGTCTATTGCCTAAGTATGATGTGGTTATTGTTACAATGTCTAGATATGTTTTCAAGATTCCTACAATGATATTTTTTTAGTTTGGTGTACCACACTCAGTGACATAATATTTTTGTTTGAATCATTTCAAAGAGAAAGATCTAGTCTTGTGGTTCAGAAGTTAAATCCATTGAGATGTGGTGTTATATCCAAATTTTCATGACAATATTCCTTCTGCAAAGAAATTTAGAAGTGACAGAGTACTATATTATGTTAAATCAGTGCAAAGTGGTTAAGAAAGCTTGTTGGAATGGCCCACATTCCTCTACATGAGAATATTTGGTGAATAATATTTGAGGACATGCTCAATAATGTCTAAATTATTCTATATTGAAGTTTCAAGTCATTTAATACTCCACAAGTTTACCTTTCAAAGTTTCATAGTAATATAGTTGGTTATAGATGCTTAATCTTCATCAAAAAACATGTTTGAATACTTGCACCAACAAAATTTGTGAAGTTTACTAGTATGAGTTTGTGTGGACACTCTACATGTCTCATAGTGTGTAAGGTATGAAGAATGTGAAGATCTTTCTTGTTTCCAATATTGCATAGTTGTTTCAAGTCATTTTGTGAAGTTATTATTTTTGTTGAGGCCAACTAAGGTATGTTGATGGTGTGCACCACTAATTCAAGTTTGAGCAGAGCTTAAGCTTGATTGAAGATGTTGTATGGGTCATGCTGACTCACTTGGAATAAATGAAAATATTTTTTATTAATCTTGCGTACTACAATTGGATATGAAGGCTAACATGCTACAAGTTACATATTTTTTTATTTATGGCCGACTTAAATTATATTTGCAAAGTATGTGGATGATATATAGAAGATCAAAGATGAGAAGAGATGCAAGGTGATGTGAAAAGATATGTAAGTTTATGAAAAGATCATAGTAAGGTTCGCCATAGACCTAATGTGCACAATTGATGACTATTAGTAGGTTAAGGCCATAAAGTCAATCATATTCTAGTTATTTTTCTAATGAGGGGGTTTTAGCTTCCTTGGGTGTAACCCTAAATTTGTAATTTGGGATTTGTAGATTCCTTTTGTTGTGGCCCTAAATAAAAGTTGTAATTGTTGCTTATTTTTGAAGCTAGATTTGGACAGTATATCCAAGCAATATTTCTCAAGGTGGTTTTTCCCTTGTGGGTTTTTCCACATATATCTAGTGTCAACTGTGTCCTTGTGTGGAATATTATCTTATTTCCTATTTTGACTAAGTATATGAATGCTTTAATGTTATAACTTAGTTTTAGTAGTTAAGGATTGAAATTGAAATATACTGATTCACCCCCCTTTTAGTATTTTGGTGTGTTCAACACCAAGATGTCCATAGACTCAAAAGACCATTTGAACTTCTCTATGCTCAAAACCTTAGTTTAAATAATTTTCAATATTCCTTAAAGTCTCCACCTTAACTAGCTTCACTCTACCATCCTCGACCATATCTTTAACAAAACTATATTGTACATTGATGTGTTTGGTCTTGGCATGAAATTTTAGGTTATTATATAAGATCACACTCTAACTATCATAATAAACTATCACTACACTTTGTTTTATTCTAATTTTTGAACAAAATCTCTTAATCCAATGGATTCTTTATAAGCGTGAATAGATATAAGATATTAAAATTGAATAGTGGATAAAGAAACAAAATCTTATCGCTTAGTCATCCAGCTAATTGCACCACCAAATAAAGTAAACATATAAAAACTAATGGATTGTCTACTATCAACATCATTTTATCAAGGGAAAGTTTATCTCCCATGAAATTACCATGACAATACAAGGAATACTTTGAGCTACCTCATAAATATATGAAGACTCTTTTAATTGCATCCCAATGAACTCTACCAAGATTAGACATATATCTTGAAATAACTCATACTTCTTGGGAAATGCTTGGTATAGTTCAAACCATAGTATACATCAAACTTCCAACCGCACTCTAGTAAGGAACTATGTTCATGTCTTCCATATTTAATTAGGATGTTGGATAATATGAAAAAAACATGTCATATATGTAAAAAGGAAGACATACTGGGTTACAATCCTACATGTTAAACCTCTATAAAATTGAATTGACATACTTACTATGGCCAAGCCATAGATTTCTATTCATTCTATCTCTTCTAACTTCCATCACAAGAATGTGTTTACCTACACCAATATCTTTCATTTTAGTTTAGTTGCAAGTTGAAACTTTAGTTTTGAAACCATTCCTTTCCCTTTACCAATGCATGGTCTACTATCATATCCCCAATTCTAACTCTTACAGCCCTTAGCTAATCATGTTAATTGATTATATATATATATATACATACATATATATGTACATACATATATATACGAACATATATGTACATACATATAAAATCAATTAAGGGGTTATATATTACTTGAAACATCATTATGATATTTAAATATCACTTTAAACAATATTATGATATAAATTGAAACAACATTTTCATACATGTAAGAGTCACTATTTTTGAAGAACAAACAAATCGCACATCTAATTAACATCAATGTAAATGAGCAAGGCTATATGTCAAATGAAAAAATAAATGCTTGTTATACTATCATATCCCCAATTCTAACTCTTACAACACTTAGTTAATCATAGAATATACATATTCTTTCATATATATATATATATGAAATAATGTATAATGCATACGTAGATATGCATATACAAACAAACATATCCATGTATGCATGCATGCATATATGTATACATACATATGAATGTATGTACATACAAACATATGCATATATCATGCATGACATATACATATGGAATACATACATGCATAGAGATGTATATATATATATATCATACTTATATACATACTTATGCACACATATGTACATATGCATGTATGTATATGAATGTATTCATACATTCCATACATACATACATATGTATGCATGCATGTATACTATATGTATGTATGTCATGTATGTGTACATAAATATACATACTTACATTTTTACATAATATATATCCGTAAAATAAAAATTTATTACCCATTTAAGGGTGTGTGTGCAAGAAGTTGAGTCCACTTGTTGGCCAAAAAGTGGAAGTTTTTTCCTTGATTTTTCAGAATTTATCACATTTGACCTTAAAACTTGAAGCTCTTAGAGATTGAATCTTAAGAAAAGTCACTAAATATAAAATCTAGTACTCAGAGTCTTGTTTCCAAATATGTAATTTATTTTAATACCCAAATGATACAAATTGATTTTCGATAGGCATGTCTAAAAAGCATTGTTTAATAGTTACTTTTTTTCTTACCATACCATGCACATGTACTCCATCCATATTTTGACCTAAATAATTGAATTTTTTTAATCCTTTTCAGAAAATATTTGTAACACACTAAAGAATGTGGATGATATTTTTTTGTAATTATTTTTTGATTTTTTTTTTGTTAATTTTTATTGGCCATATTTTTTGTTTTGCAAAATCCTCGTGTACATCACGCATAAGATGACCTAAAATTATCACTTTTTGATTTTTTTTTTCAAATTGAAAAAAATTGTCTTAAGAATGTGGACGTATATTTTTTTTTCAAAAAAATATTTTAATAAAAAGTTAGTAAAATACTAGAAAACCTTGATATTTCATGTTTATGGACCAGTTTCATAAAAAAATATTTGAAAAATAGAAAAAATAATCCAATTGTAAAAAAATTTGCATATTTGGAATATGCACAGTCTCATTTATAATGGGTTTTAATTTCATCAAAAAATTCTACAAAAGGGTCTTTAGACAATGTCCAAAGTCACTTTTTTGTGACATTGACATGACCTTTAAGTCGAGGGTCAAACTAGGTCCAAAGCTTAGGTTCAAGTCCCCAAGCCTTTTCCCAAATAGAAAACCAAAGCACAAACCCAACCAACAATTCAAATTTTAAGAAATGGGATCTCGTTTTCTTTAATTAATATTTTGAATGTTGAAAAAAGGAACAAGATCCCATAGCGAAAATGGGATCCCATTCACTAGGAGATCTGATTTAGAAAATGGGATCCCATTTTGTAAATAGGATGTTGTTCTATTTTGACTATTTTTTATTTTTATTGCTAGAAACTATTGTCAATTTTGTAACTTGATAGTATACGGCCCATGGCAACTAATTCTTCCATTTTCTATCATTTTTTTATTGAACACCTAGAATACTAAGAGGGAGGGTGAATCCATATTCTATTAACCATTTATTCATAATCCAACCAATTATCAAAACATATTTAACTATTTTCCATGATGAGTACATGAAGAAATTCACAACACCACATAACACATGAACACTAGGACTTTTACGTGGAAAACCCAAAGAGGGAAAAACCACGGTGAGGATTAACTCACAATATTTTATAACTGGTTATAAGATATTACAAGGCTCACTACGAGGAATGATAGTCCTTAAAAGGTTCACAACCTGAATATAGATACAAGACAAAAATGGCTACATAGCCAAGGTGTGAACTGATGTAAGATGCATCTTCCTTGTGCCGAATTCAGTTCCAATGAAGTTATGAATACAAAATACTGCTTTGCTCTATAGTCACTCAACATACACAACAATTTTTTCCTTATTCTAATCTCTCACATATAAATTCACAAGTTCACATAATCTCATATTTCACACACTCATTTCTTCACTTTTTCTCATTCTTCTACAATTCAATAGTGTTCCACATATATATCCTATTACATCTGCATGCATCAATTAGGCCAAACTAATCAGATGTAGCCCCATTTCAATTCAAAAACAATTATTTGGCTTCATACATTAAAAAAATTCTTCGCACTAAAAAAAAAGTGCAACACTTGAATTAAGGTTGACACAAATCTAAAATAGATCCCCTTAACATCCACAATACATATTAATATTCATAGCACAACTTCAAGCACTAGGTTGGATTAGATTAGACTTAACCACAAAATAAGACAATCCATCCAACATTGATCATCCATATAATCATATAAGAAATCACCATCTAGATTATGTGTAGTGCTGACACCTATAAATATTCCCCCAAAATTGTAGATTCTAAAACCAAATGCTAGAGGAATGTAGACTAGATAACTGTTATCAACTTTTACTGTATAAGCCAGAATACAGTTTTTCAAACTTATGTCAATTTCAACTTTTAGCCTGATAAACCAAAAAATTTGAAATCTTGAACATAGATGTATTTAATAGTCCCAAACAACATACTATAACTACATAAGCTGATCTTAAAACATGAGTGAATCTAAACTAAATTACAAAATCAAAGTGACACAAAACTATTTTACCAAGTCAGACAAAACTATCAACAAACATTGTTGGCATCAATGAAAACACATAAAAGGGTTCCTTCTTCATTTTCTCAACAATATCCCCCTTTCTCATTGATGGAAATGTGTGCCAAAAATGAATTTCAAAAAATTCAATCTTCAAGTAAAAACTTCTCCCCCAAGCACAATATCTAAATTCTTCAAACATTTCCAACACAATTTTAGCATCAAAATATCTAGAATTCTCCTAAAACTACTTCAAATTCTCTAGATTTATCCCACTTTGATATCAAGTACAAAGGGTGTGTCAATGAGACACATGAACAAAAAGAAAAATTAAATCAAGTGACTAGCTCCCCCTTAGGGAGTTATCCACAAAATTACATCAAATCATATGTATAGGAAAGAAAAATTGAAAGCAACTGAAAAAATATATACAAGGTAAAATATGTTCACTTGGAGGAGGAATCACCTTCAAGCTCCTTGAGAATGGACTCACAAGTATATTTCCCTTCACCCCAACTCTTCTTAGTTGTAACAAGCACCTTATGCATGATTCCAACTTCACCAAGCTTTCCTCTCCCTCTTTTGGAGTATTCGGATAAGGATTTATCTTTTCAATTTTTTTCATTTCAGTGAGAGAACTTTATATAAGTATATTCTTGCACTTTACCAAGTCTCTAAGCTGACCAAATCACCTTATAACATCCTATTTATATCTTTACAAGGTGAAAATATTGTTTTGTAAGTTTGAAATGCAATCCAAGAGGAATATTTTTTGGTTTTTGTGAGGTCATAAGTTTCAGAGGCATTGATTATTTATGACTCTATTGATTCCATTAGGTCCTTAATGCCTTTAGTAGTATTTGGCCACCTCATGCAATGCACGAATAGTTTCTAAGCCTCATCTTCACATTCCTTCACTTATTACAAGCATTTCATAACCTTGTTATGTGTAGTTGCACATTTATCCTGAATTTCAAGCAATCTTTTCTCCACAATCCTTGACTCAGCTTCTTTTCCAGCATGTTCCTTTAGGCTAGAAGTATATTCCCTCAATGAATCAACTTGAAACTTAAAATTATCAATAGGTGTTAAATAATCATCAATAGTGGTATCGAGGGTTGCATCCTATAAAACTATGATGGAATCATTGATTAGCTCAGTCCCGCTTTGATGAGTTTCTATAAAAAAAATTCTCTTAGATGTGATAAAAGTGTCTCCAATATGCATTCTCTAAATAGGTATGATTTTATTTAGATCAACATAGCCTTGTTGTGATGGGAAATTAACCAACTGGGGAGGAATGAATTGTTGAATCCTTATTTTTCTTGTTAGACAACCCTTGAGAGTGTTGCTAGAGGATTCTCCAAGTGACTTTGTTGGCTTTGAGGTCTTCTGGGATTGTTCTTCATAATTTCTTTCAACTACAAATTCTTCTATGTTCTCATCTTTCTCTTCTTCTTCTTCTTCTTCTTCTTCTTCTTCTTCTTCTTCTTCTTCTTCTTCTTTTCTAGAGGTGTTTTCCTTTTTCCTTTCTTTCTTTTCATCCTCCTTTTTATCTTCATCATCCTTCTTATCATTATTCTTTTCATCTTTTCCTTTTTCTTCTCCAACTTTATTTTCTTCACCTTTATTTTTGGTATCCTTATTCTATTTTTCATGTTGGTCTTTAGCATTATCATTGACATCATTCCTATTCTGATCTTCATTACTTTTCTTGGTTGTGTTTTTAGTGTCTTTCAGAGGAGCAGATGTCTCCAGAGGGGAATGTATATCATCAACCATATTCCCTAGGACATCCAAATGTGGATTCTCATCTACAAAATAAGCATTTACCTCTTTTGCTACCACTTCTTGAAAAAAATGTAAATTGGATATGGGACACATATTTTCCTCTTCATTAGTAACTTTATCTTTACCAAGCTCCTTGACTTGAGTTGTATCGTATGCAAGACCAAAAATCATCCTGTATTGCAATGCCATGTCTCTCACTATATCAAAAGTTTCTTGTCTCAACTTTTTTGTGTTGTCCTTCTCTCTGGTCATAAGAATGGTAACTCTTTGTTTTACCTTGAATTTTTGTATGTAAGCTTCTATTAGGGTGGAAATATCATCCTTAGACAAAGAGGATCCAATCTTGTTCAAAGCATCAATTTTGATCTTTTTTCTTCTTTGACTTGTTTATGTCTTCTCCTTACTAGAGCTTTCCATACAACATCAGTTACCTTCTCCTTCATGTTTTCCATATTTTCATCCATACTGATCATATACAAAATAGTAGCATCTATAATAGTTTTTTGATCTTCTCCATAAACTTCATTACATAATTTGGAAATGGATTCTAATAAGCCATCATGTTCTAACATATTGTTAACCAAGGATTCCAACTTTATAGGAGGATGATCTCTTGTTAGAGGATTCTTAGGTTTCTTTTTTTGAGCCTTTGATGTGCCTTCATCTATTTTCTTTTCCTCTTTCTTCTTCAACATATGAATTTTGAAGGATTCTTTCTCCTTTTCTATCTCCTTTTCTTTAAACGAATCCACAATATTGACTCTAGCCCTTTTTGATTCAATACTAGCCTCTTATGAGGCACCTTCACCATTGATAGAGATATTGCTTCTTCTTTTTCTTTCCAGTTATTCTTCTTCCTCTAAACCAAGTTTAATTTCTTCTTACACAACATCACTTAAGTTCCAATCTCTAGATGGTTTTTTTCTTTCTTCTTCTATAGGTAGCATGAGCTGCTACCAAAGGAAAATTCTTCCTTTTTAAGGTCTAGGTGTTGGGTTTGGAGGGTGCAGGTACATCAACTATAGTTAGAGCATTGGGCTACACCTTCTTCCCTTTAACAACAGTTGTGGCGGTAGGTTTTGGCATTACATAGGTAGGGATGAAAACTAATCTTCTTAATCTACATGGTCCAAAGGACTCACCAACAATATCAACTATTTTAGCCTTTCTCTTTGTTGTAACTTTCATCAATCTCTCAACATCTTCTTTTAATAAGCCATGTATTCCAAATATTTGTTCAACTTGTTTGTTCACCCTTTTTGTTCTAGCAGGAACTAAAGTTTCCATGTATACTTAAGTAGATTTCTCCTCATATCTACCATTCCTAGACAAAGAGGGGTCCTTAGGTCTACTTAACAATATTTCAATGTATCTCTCAACCTCTTTCTCATCAATTTCATATCCCAGAGGTTCAATCTATATTTTTCTAGGTTCTACCACCTCTATTATGCATTCATTAGTGGAGATAAGAAACATTATGTCATTTTCATACTGCTCCACTAAAATCTTAAGAATTATTTCTCTCCCATACATGTTCCTTTGGAATACAAAGAAAAATGCAGTCAATGCATCAACTTGTGCATTATATTATCTAATTTTGTGTAAATAGTAAAAAAATTGGTGTGCAACTGGTCTACTTATATCCCATGTAATGTTCTTTCTTCTAGGTATATCTCTCATAAAGTAGAAAAGCAAGCAAAGAATTAGTGTTTCATAATTTGAAAGCATATTTATTTGTTTTGGTCTGATGAAAATTCTTTAGAAGTTGTTGCCGAAGAAAATCACACATATCATAATCCTTCCCATTTACCACCTGGTGGAACCCCTCAAAAAATTTGTGTTCCACTAATAAGTGTTGTTAAATATGATTTTTTTCCTAATCTCGACATGCCTTAGGGCTTATGGTTTCAATTGTTCTATGTTCTAAGGTTTATTTGTATGCCTTAAACCCTCTAACAAACCATAAGTTTTTGATCCCTTTGCAAGCATTCTAATTCGGTGTTGATCAGTGATTACCTGTTCTAGGTCTCTTAAGTCATGTATTATGCCATTGAGCCCATTTGATCACTAGCCCTTTGAGCCTAATATTCCTAGTTGTTACCCATCAAATCATTTTAAATTTTTCTTTATGTACATGTGGGTCATAATTATTTAATTTTTTGCATGATCCTAGGTCTATGGATTTAATATTTTGACATTTTTCTAAGGTATTGATTTTACATTTATGTCCCCCATCACTCATTGGCCTAGTCAGGTCCCCTTTTTAAGTACTAACTTTGTTCACATGCAACTTTAATATTTTTATGCAAGCGACCCGATCATTAGATTTGATCCTAAGTATTCCGCGTGCCCCTGTTGGGTTTTAATATCTATTAAAATATTTGGGCTAGCTAGTAGGCAAGTGCCACATGTTCTATCTATCAGTCAGAACATCAACATATGAAAGGAAATGAACATCCAGTATGATGAGATCAATGTTTGAGATGAGTTGGCTCAGGTTAATCCTAACCATTCCCCTTTATCCCATGAGGACCCACCAGAATCTCTTGTCCCTCAATGGGGAAGCAGGGAGGTGCCATGTGGATCAATCTGAACCATCAATAGAAATTTAATGAGATATGAAATATTAAGGAAATATTTTTACATACTATTGAGAGGTATCAATGCCCATGCTACTAAAAGGTTCTTTCAAGCAAATGATAAATGGAAAAGCAAGATGTCTTAATCTAGGCCGTCCATAAAATCCAAAGGTTATGCATTAAGGTAGAAGGCTTGAGGTGTAATGAGTAGGAAATTTAAAGGAGTTATATTTAATTTAAGCTTCTCCCCACCTCCCCATTGCTAAAAGATGCACATGGGTTAAACCTAATGGGGATACGAGGAGGCTAGCATGTAGCCTTTTTCATGTCTCATGGAGATGGTGGAGACCATAGGGTGACTTGTGGGAAAATCCACATGGAATATTTTGGTTGGTCGATGGAAATGGAAGTCTATAGTTGGATTTTTCAAACTTATTTTATTGGATCTGGTCCATTCATCAAGCCATCTCACTACATAATCAATGGCTAAAATTCAAAGTTGAGATTAAGGTCAAGTGAACCATTCTAGTTGGAACGAGTGAACAATAATGGTAGATATTATGCAAAACTACCAAATTGATCCACCATAAAGCCATAAAAACTTGTTTTAAAGTACAATTACAAATTGTTAAAGCATTCAATGCGTTTGAGGAGTTCTTGCTACAATTTCAAACTCATTTGATGACCAAAATTAGGGTTTTTCAAAATGACTATAAACCAATAAGTGAAATAAATAACTTGCTTCTCAATTGCTTAAAATTCACAAAAAATCTCTTTCTCTATCATTTTATCAATAGGGTTTCTAGTTTGTTACATTTCTTTTAAGGTTTGATGTTCAATTTAAATGACATTTTTGTTGATTCTTGTTTTTTTATGTGTTAAACCCATACTGTAGTTGTAAGCCTATAATTTTCTGAGAATTAAACCCTAGCTTGCATAAACCCTATAACATGGCACCTAAAGTCAAAACATTTGCATCAAAGGACCAACCCTCTAGCTCAAAGCTTCCTGTTAGACCTCTGGTTCAAGATTTGACTGAACAATTAGAACCCTCAACATCTGAAAAACCTAAGGGTCAACTATTGTTCAGAGGTACACAAATTATGGAAGGGCTTATTGATAAATAATGTAATATCAAAGAAACCACATTACCATACACTAGATGGGTATAGATTAACTTTTGGTTTGGCAACCAAAACTATGGCATCCCTATTGGTAACCCCTAGAGATTGGACATGGGGAAGGTGATAGTGCCAAATGTTTATATGGATGTTGAAATGCTAAGGGAAATTTCAACAAATTATGACCCAATGTCAAGAATTGTGAGGAAATATGATGGTATTGAAATGGTCATGGTCCAGGGATGAGATTGTTGAGGTCTTTAATTTGATAGAGTGGAGTGAAGATGTGGTGAAACTTGATACACAAGCACTCTGGGTAGAATATGAAAAGGTGAGACATACTTTCAAATTCTTAGTGTTGCAACACTATTTGGAATCTTTCAAAGGTCAAGGGAAAATCATTTTGGTCCCATCAAATAAAGATGCACACCCCATCAACTATATTGTTTCCTATTTCCAAAGGGCATTCTATTCATTGTGTCGAATAATAGGTTATGACCCAACTATAGGTATACCAATGGCTGAGATGTATATGGCTACACAAATTCAACACCCTGCATGCAACACACTTTTTTATTATGGGTCATAGCTGGTTGAGAAGATTCATGAGGGCCTAGTTGCATTAAAAAATAATTAATTTGGGATAAGATTCTATTGGTATTCATTATTCATGCATATCTTTCTATTCAAAGGATCTACATACTTTGTAAAAGACATGGCATTGGACAAAAAGGAATGTAATATGGATCTACCTATCCAATGTTGGACCATGCTCCTTGATAAGGATGACAAAAAATCTTGTTATGTGGTGTTTTAAAATATTTTTTCCTCCAAATTGAGGAGATTTTTTATTCTAAACATGGCTAGAATCTGTGTGGCTTTGCATGACTATTTGAGGCCTAAAGATAGGAGGCTTGAGCTAAATATTGGACACAATTGGTGAGAAGTTATCCCTTATCCTAGTTACAAAATTCTAAGGGTATATGGTACAATTTTTGTGCCTCACATACTGCTAAGAGATGTGCCATTGAGAGTGTGTTTTCTAGAAGTAATGTGGCAATTAGGAGATGTTGAAGATAACCATTTGAATGATCAGGGTAAGGGAACCTTTTTCCCTACATACAATTGTTTCTCTAATTTTGTCATGAAGAAGGGAGGATGGAGAAAGCTTGCAGATGTACTTAAGCCTTTTGAGATGAAGAGATTAAGAGCAAGAAACCATGATCCTGAGGGATTCATGGCATGATTGAAAACTAGAATCAAAAGCTCCAAATTTTTCCACAATTTCTATTTTTTGAAGGATGTGATAAGAAATGTTTTTGACTTATAGAATCAGGATGATAGAAAGATGAAGTGGATTGGTTTTAATAAATTGGAAAGGTAGTAACAATCTAAGGACCCACAATTCTTGGCTCTTGCAGACATTAAAGATTGAAAATGTTTTTCAGAATTTCGAGCAGGTGTTGGGACAACTGAAAGGTGAAAGGTGAATCCAGGACAAGGGGAAGGATGATATAGTAGAAGAACAAGGTGAGGGGGAAAACTTTGTGATGGAAGAGAGACTGACCTATTAACCCCCCAAGAATTTAATTGTTTTGAAAAGGAGGAAGGACAGAGTGAAGGAGAAGAAAACAATGACTACTTCTTCTTCACAAGAGGAATCAAGAGACCATTCACTGGTGAATGAAATTCCACCATTTTCTCCTCCTAGGTAAATTGATCCTATGATTGTGGAAATTGATTCACCACCAAGGCAACCACTTCGTAAGAGACAAAAGGTTGAATCAAGTGCCTTGGTGGATTATGATGAGGATTTTGATGATGATATGTTGGTCACTAGAGAAGATATGCAATAGGGTATTCCTTCTCCCCCTAGGGAGATGGTACCACAAAAAACTGGTCTCAAATCAAGCAAGGTGGATTTCACAAGCATGAACAACACTGATGATGTTAGAGAAGAGGCCTGTACAAAGTTCATACATGATGACTCATTTGTCAAGTCCTTAGCCTTCATGGAATTTTCTTTAGAGATCAAAGAAAGATGAATATGTTAATAACATTGCAAAGAAGAGGAGCCTCCACCTAGAGTTTCTTAATAAATTTATCCATGCCCAAGTCATAAAAGAGATGAAAGAAAGCTTCCAAAAAATAACTGCACAATAGGGTAGAGAGTTAGTGAGAAAAAGTGGTATACTCTTGCTACCAGAGTGGGACCTAACCTCTATAGTAGCCTTTGACATAATGAATAGGTATGATAGGCCTTTGTACAATTATGAGGAGGAAGAAACTATTGCATTGCAAGGATATGCATTTAGTGCATAGTGCCCAACACTTGGGCTATTTGGGCCCTAGATCCAAATATAAAAAAGCAAGAAGTTACAGAGCCTTCTATAGACTATAGAGAGGGCCTGATTATAAAGAGGGTATCTAATACCTCAACCATTGAAGCTACCACTATGTTGGTGAATGTTTCTCAGTTTACTAAGGAAACAATGGAATCAATGACAATAGAGAAGGAAAAATTCAAAAAAAAATGTACAATGATCTATTGGTCAAATATGGCAAGGGCTAGCAAAAGATAATGGAGTTACAAACATAGATGGCATTGTTGAAAGAGACGATGCAAAATATGAAATGGCATGTGCCAATGTAAATAGATTCTACTTCTCCTACCTCACCACAAGCAAAAAAGCCTTCTAACCCTCCTCCTATAGATACTTCAATGGAAAATTTTCCTTACAACATGGTGAATGTACCTATTTCAGTTGAAGAGCCAGGTACATCAGAGGCCCAACAGACAAAGAAAATCAACAAAGATGATTTAATTGAGAAGTTGAAAACATATGAAGAGACGTATGACCAGCATGACATAATGATCCTAGTAAAAAAATTAAAGATTGTGACTGCGATATTAGAACAATTAAATAGGGGAGTTGGTAAGAGATTAATTAGCATCCATCCTAATTATTCTTCCATGATTTATGTTGTGAATAATTTTGATAGAGACAAGGAATTGGCAATATCACTCATGGAAAAATGGATTCACAAACTACAAGATTTGAGGTTGATGGGTGTGGGATCCAAGCATGATGTGAACAAGCTAGATAACATCCAACCTACAATTATACTAGTGAATGGAATTCAAGAATTCCAAGGAAAGATTGAGCCTTTGGAGTAAGGGATTTGGTTAAAGGATTTGATGAGATGAATTTTGGTCTCCTTCCTAAAATTTTGAAGGAGAATGGTGAAATCAAATCTTTGTAGGATTGGAGAGGATAGGTAAATGAGGTAATTTCAATGAAAGAAACCCTAATTTTTGAGGGTATTAACATGAGCATGCTAAAGAAAAACATGGACATACTTTCCTAAGTAGGGGTTTCTATAGAATAATTTGATAAGGAAGCCAACCAGGTTTTAACCAAATATGATCCCTACAAAGAAAAGGCTAATAGTGTTATAGCATTCAATTGGATCTCAAAAGAGGAATTTCAATCATGGAAGGACAAGTACCTAGACATCTTGGAAGATTAGGTTACTTTGTGGGGGTGGTTTATAAAATTTTTCACTTAAGCCTGCAACAATGGAGAGTAACGGATGGGAGAATACAGTACATGGATTGCAACTAGTACTAATTATGCCTTTAATAAAGTAAGCATAAAATATTATATTCTATCCAATTTTAAATTGTTGACAAGGATGTAGATGTGGAGGTGATTTGTCCTATTTCTCTTTCTTTTCATGCTTTTCTTCTTTCATGTTTTGTGTATGTGGACATAATTTTGAAAGAACATGGGTATATTGCTACAACAAATAAAAGGTTCCTTTTGGAAGGGGGATAGAATCTTCATCAATAAATATAAATGGTTTTTGTCCCATATGATATTTTCCTCCATTTGAAATACAAATATAAATGCATTGGGGAATATTTGTTGTATTAGTCAAATAGGAAATAGACATTCTATCCCAAAGCTTGTTTGCTCCTTCATCTCTGTAAGAAGGAATTAAATACTACATGTATGGGTTGGTTATTGATTGATCATAGAGAAGAGTTCAGAGTTTTGTTCTTAGGTTTTGATTCTAGTTAATATGCAAATGTAATTTTTTATATTAGTACTAGTAATTTGTTGTGCATGTTTTGCACACACGCCCTGCCATAGGCAGAGACCCCCTCTTTTTCACTCTCGATGGCTCATTCCTACTCCTGTTGGGTCATTTTTTCTCCTGCATTGATTTGTGTACCCCTTTCCTAGAGCCTAAGGTGTTCACATGCCTTGAAATGATTAAACACCCCTTAAACAAATTCATTTACCTACCTGAATTTTGCTAAGTCTTTTTCCCTCGCAGAAGTGCCCCTATGGGTTTCCCTTCACTCATTGCCTTGGTGTCCTCTAGGCCTCGTAGACCTACAACTATGGGTCACCACTCATTTTTCACCACTAAGTGGTGATTTATGCCCAAATTTTTCCCACATGGTGGGATTTACACTTATCTTCTTCATCTAAACCTTGACCAAGCATCCAAGTGAGCAAGAGATTCCACATCTCACCTAACCTACATTTTTCATACAAAGAAATCAATGCATGCCATTAATGGAAATAAGCCTATAAACACTGCTCCCTTCCCTTCATTTTACCTAGGGCATTCAAATATGAGAGAGAAACAAAGTCCCCCCATTCTTTTTCCACCTTTTGCCTTGTTCCTATTGACTTGGTCCCTACTCGCTTGATTTGCTTTTTCCTTCACTTTTTGACTTTGGGGACAAGTTTCCTATGGATTTGGGATTTTTTTGTGATGTCGAAGTGAACTGCCAAGGTTTTGTTAAGTTTTGGGAAGTTGTGGAAATTGAATGTTGAGCTATCGTCCCTCCGTCGCCATTGGAACTTCATTGTTGGGTCATCATCCCTCTGGTGCCGTTGGAACTTCCTTGTTGGGTCACCATCCCTTTGTCACTGTACGGAATTCCTTGTTAGGTTGTCATCCCTCCGTCACCATTGGGACTTCCTTGTTGTGTCATTGTCCCTCTGTCACTATTGTAACTTCCTTGTTGAGCCACTGTCCCTCCATCATTGTTGTAACTTCCTTGTTGGGTCACTGTGTGGTCATTTCTATTTCAAAAGGGCGGTGACCCTCTAGCTTCCCTCTTCCAAATCTCTACATTTCTGGAATGGGTAGAAACTTCAAGTTTTCATCATCTAGGGCCCATAAAGTGAGTGACTTCACATGCCTAAAGGGGTTTGGATCAAATTTTCCATGTGTTTAGACATTGCAAAAGTTCCCTTTCGGGCCACCATCCCTCCCTAGCCTTTTAGGAACTTCCTTGTGAGGTCATCATCCCTTTATCACCATCAAAACTTCCTTGTTAGGCCATCATGCCTTTGTCACTATCAGAACTTTCTTTCGGGCCAACATCCCTCCATCCTTGTTAGAACTTCCTTGTCAGGTCTATTGGCCTCCTACAATGATTTCATAACTAAGATTTTACAACCATGATTTAGAGATTGGACATCTAACCTGAATATCTATTCAATCATCATTAAGGTGCATTTAACTTTTCAACCCAAGGATGTGAACTTGAAATGGTCAACACAGTATGTGCACTAGGGGTTCAAGTAGTCATTGCACTCTACAACTAAGAAACACAATACTAAAAGTAAATTGCTTAAAAGGAAATAAAGAAAATGTTTAATATCAACCAAAAACTATGCTAAGTTGAAATGCAGAACAAGCATGAAAATTTGAGCGACAAACAGGAGACTACTCTTTCTGCTTTGGTTGGAGGAATAGTCAGAGAATGGAATTCTAGTGGTTGCAAGAACAATCGATGCCAAATTTCTAAGTACTAAACAAAAATTAATACTAAACTAATTCTAAACTAAGAAGATGAATTAATCACCATATGGGCCCCCTTGGATAAGTATCCTCTAAAGTAACAAAACTCAGATGCTCTAACTCATAAGTTTATTTTATTCATTGCAAATCATGCATACAAAGAGTTTTGTGTCTATAGTACTGAAATTGGAGAATGAGAGTACAATGTCAAATTGTGCAACCTCCTAAAGAAGGAGCATCAAATCATTATTTATACTATAGCTAAACAAGGCAGTCAACTCCATGGCTAGGAGGATGCCATTTAGGGAAAGTAGGGGAAAGTGAACCAATGGTGGTTATACATGCATGGATTCTGGTCAGACATGCAAGTCAAGTGCAGATCCAACACAATAGTAATTCCCATGCATGCTTGATCATTAAGGTCCACTACAAGGTGGTCACATTTAGTTGCATGAAGAATCTTTGCTGCTGGTTACCTTTGACTTTGAGTGATTTCTCAGTTGGACGTTATGGCACATGCCCAGCTAGTGGTGTCTTCATCAACTTGGCGTATTAAATGTACATGTCAAGGTTAGTACGCATAATAACTACACATCTATAACCATTCTAAGAAACATTCATTAATCACAAGCAAAATAAATATAGATGTCCCACATTTTATGCCAAATATCATTAAAGCTTGCAGAGATAGGGTAATATCAAATGTCAATGGTTTGAGGGAAACATTATACCAATACCAATAATTAAGTATTAAATTCCATGAGATCTATGAGAAAATAGACTATATATTCTACCCAAAACTAGACCAAAAACGAGGCTCATCACTCCCCCCAACCTAACGTTTTGCTAGTCCTCTAGCAGGGGAAGAGTTATTCTTCTGATTGGTCAAAGTTTTGAAATTTGCAACTAAGAGCTGTCCAATATTAGTGGTTGCAGTATGTGAGTCAAGGTCCCAATAGAACCCTCCCAATCTATCAAACCTATTCCATCTTTGCCTCTCTACAACAGTATCATACTGGTAGAATCTAAAATTTGGCATGGGTCACATGACCATGGATGGATGAAAAGTCAGGGGAAGCCAATGTCGTCCCTAAGTTCTCCCAATCTAAATATGTCTCTCAATTCTTTTTAATGTTGCAGCATAATTGTGGATGGAATGAGGCTTAGCCTATTTCAGCTCATCAGTCAAACTATTCCATCTCCGGGATAAAGATATCCTCATGGTTTCCTCCTTTGCTACTATTTTTACCTCATACTCAATATAAAATGCCTCAATCCAAGGCATAATCCTATTGACATAACTTGGTATGAGCAAAAATTTATGCCATTCTCTATAAATATCCCTTGGGTTGCTTAATTCAACTCTAATAGGCAGAGGGATATCAGAATCCAATTGTTTATAAGCACCATGTTGTTGTCCCCAACTAATATAATGTTGCACCCAAGATATGAATACTCTCAATTGAACATACCCAACATACAATAGCAGATTCTAGTCATGGTCTTTTGTGATAGCATAATTTTGTAAATAAAATTCACATAGAAAATTCTTCATTTTAGGTGAGGCAATCCTATAAGCATTGAAAAATTCCATAGGGGTATCAATAGAAGGATTCAAACCTGAGGGAAGTCTTGACATGTTAAAAGAGAGATACTTCTCTTTTAGGAGTAGAGCATAGACCCTCAAAGGATCTCTACATTCTAGAATCTTTGTTGTCAAAGCTGCCATATCATCTACCCTTTGCTTCAAGGTGGCAATTTCTACATCTTTATCCTCAATTTCTTCATCCTTCTTTTGAATTTCCTCCTTCAACTTTTGTTTTTTTTTTCCATTCTTCCCCCCTTCTTTTTATTTCTCTCCATAAATTCAAAATTTTTGTATGTAATATAAAAATGGGAGGATTATGAATTCCTACTAGTATTTTTATTGATGGCGGCTCCTCATATAGCACTATTTTCATGGACTCGGGTTGTCTAGTTATATCTGGATGTAAGGGTGTTGTTTCTTTTTCCTTTTGCTATAGGGACTGTTGTTCTTGTTGTGGCTGTAGGAACTTCTGCTTCAGTTCTGAATGTTACTATAGGACTTCATGCTATAGGACCTCTTGTTCATGTTGTAGGACCTCTTGCTCATGTTGTAGGAAGTCCTGATTTTCTTCCAATTCTTCTACAATGTTAGCAAGATCGGTTAGTGTTATGTTTTCTGCTCTCTTGAATATATATTCTCCTTTTTCAACATTCTCTTGCTCCATTGTAGCTTCAGGGTCCTCATGTGAGGTATCACCAGGTTTAGGGCTTTCCTATAGAGGTGTACCAATTGCAGGCCCAACTGATCTTGATTTCCTGGGAGGTTTTTCACATTTTCCTTTGGCTGTAGGATGAACATTATTAGCCTTCCTCTTCTTAGATCTTGGCACTTTTCTTTCTATAGGTTGTGTTTTAGGCTTCCCTTTTCTCATTTATACCTCTCTCTATTGTGCCCTAGTTTTCATGAGGGTTTCAAGTGGAACATCATCATCAAAATTTGAGGAAGAGCTTTCTTTTTCTTATTGCTCTGTTTCAAAAGAACTAATTTCTATAACTTCTTCTGTTGTAGGAGGATTCACACTAGAGTCAACACCAGAAATTGAAGCACTAGGAATGGCTTCAATTGTTCTTACTCTCTTGCTGGAGCTACAGGATTGAGGTATACCCCTAGGTGGAAAATTATGAACATTAACAAACTCTTCCTGATGATAATTTTGATCAACTTTAATAAACTCTTCCAAAGTCATTCCAAATAAATCACTCAGATATTTTTCAACTAGCAATTTAATCAAGCAATGGTGGGAAATAGAATTATCCCTACCTTTTTGGGTCTCAACTGCCATGATTGAGAGAAGATTGTACATCACATTGGGCACATTCATCCTCCTTTAGTGCCTCATGCGGTTCAAAAGCTTGAAGTGGATAGAATACAAATTTGATTGGCAACCTTCACAAGTGATGTATTTGATGACATACACAACTATTTGCTTCCATGACTCAGGTAGAGACATTCTCTTTGCACCCTATTTGTCTATGCTCAATGGGGGGTTGTTTGACTCTATGAATTTATCCCTGGATGACCTAGCATCTCTAGAAGCAAGCTAATTTTCACCATCAACAAGTAACCCTGTAACCTCTACAATTCTTTCCTCTGTTGCAGCAACGTCTAACCCTTTTACTGTGGCTTTTCCTTCTAAAAATGTCAAGGAAAATTCAAGGGAAATGCCTTCATCAAAACCATCCAAGTTCAAAAAGTAATCTATCCATCCACAATTTTGAAATTCGGATAGGCATTATGCATCCTACAGTAAAATAGCATGTACCGTGGGTTTGTTTCAAATTAACCCACCTCCCATTGTCTACAATCAAACAAATGCTTTGCAACTTATTTTCCTACAATTCCCCTTCTTTCCTGCAATTCATGTCTGAAAATCAAATGCATTTCCTTGTAGTGTCTGCTAAATTTTAGTACCAACCTACTAAATTTCCTTTCTTTTTTCTTTCCTTTTTTCTTGCAACTCAATATTATGATAGGGCAATAATTGCAAGAAAAGGAGTGATATTGAAAATTATGATAGGAAGAAATGGTGGCTGTAGCTATTGACACTTCACACATGCAAGCCATCCTTCCACTCAAATTTCAAATCAACTCATTTTTAAATTTCTAACATAGCCTAATATGATTTGACACATGGAAAATAAGTTCACAAAATATTTGCATCTTTTTCGTTCCCCTCCCCCCAACCTAAATTTGGACATGTGTCCACATATGTGAGATGGGAGTGGCGATTTCCAGGTAATGATAGCATTTATGTGAATACCTATACTAACGTACAATGGCTAAATGAATGCACTTAAAAGATGATTAAGGATAGCAATTAATATGCACATACCTAAATGTGTGGAGAATTTTCTGCAAAGATCATAGATAAAGTAATGCTCACCTTGTTGGAAAATGAATTGAGCAATAAATGAAGATGAGGTGGAATGAAGTGATGGAAGATAGAGAAAGGTGGTGATGGATGGGTGGATGGGTGGATGATGAAGAAATGGACTTCCATGTAAGTGAAAGCCTTTATTATGAAAAGTACATACCTCAATTAGGTTGAAGGAGGGAAACTAGGTCCACCACCTTCGGTTGCAGGAAGCTCTAAGTGTTGGGTGAATTGCTACAAGAAATCTTCTTTAGAAGCTAACTTATGATATAATCTGAGGTGATGACCATTAAAAAATAATTTGAACTTGACATGGTCAATAGTGGTAAGCTGAATAGCTCCATTAGGAAATACCTCAGCAACTTCGTATGGTCCTAGCCACCTTGTCTGCAATTTTCCTACATTTTTCTGGTATCTTAAATCGTAGTGCAAGGGCCAATCTCTTTGTTTTAACTTCTTGTCCTTGATAAATTTGTCGTGCCACTTGTTTCTCTAATTTTACACTACCTTGTATGTTGCAGGGATGCTCTTCTTATCTCATCCAAAACATTTAGCTGCATGATTCTTTCTCTCTATACTTCTGAAATATCCATCCCTAAATCCACTATAGTTCATAGAGTTCTATGTTCAAATTCAATTGGCATCATAGTTGTATTTCCATACAACAACTCAAATGGGGTGAAGCATGTAGTTGTTTTCCATGTTGTCCTATAGGCCCAAACAACTTTTGGTAATCTGTTTGCCTAATCTTTCCTATGGATAGCTATTGTTTTAGTAATAATGGCTTCAATCTCTCTGTTGGTCACCTCAAATTGGCCATTAGCCTGAGGGTGATAAGGAGTATATTTTTTGTGCCTTATATTGTACTCATTCACTAGCGCTACAATAATATTTTATGTGAATTGTGTTCCTTGATCAGTCACTATTTCTCTTGGGACTCCATATCTTGTGAAAATATCCTCATAAAGAAAATCTGAAACCTTGTTATCTCTTGCATGCTTCATGACCTTAACTTCTACCCATTTTGTTACATACCAATATATAAGATTTACCATTTAATGGAGGGTCAATTGGTCCCACAAAATCCAATCCCCACTTGTCAAAGGGAGTGATTACTACCTAAGGGAAAAGTGGCATCTCATCATATTTGGTTGGTCTACCCATTCTTTGACATCTATCACATTTTCTGGTATACCTTCTTGCATCCTTGTGGAGTGTTGGCTAGTAATACCCTGTGTTCAAAACCTTCATTACTATCCTCTTGGCTGCAAAGTGTCCGCCACATGGTTAATTGTGACATGCATGCAAAATGTCATATGTCTCATCTTCTCTCACACATCTTCTCATGACATGGTTAGGTCCAGTATAAAAAAATTCCAACAATCCAAGAGAAAGGAAAATATTTTTCAATGAGTTCCCTTTTCTCTTTTGGGGAGAAGTGAGAAGGAACTCTACCTATAACCAAGTAATTGGCTATGTCAGCATACCTAGGTATTTGTACATTGAGAGAGAATAGATGCTCATCAGGAAAAGAGTCATCTATAGTCTGATTGTCTTCTGATGTAGTTAGCCTTGAAAGAAAATCTCCAACAACATTAACATTCCATGGCTTATCCACAATGGTTATATCAAACTCCTGCATCAACAATAACCATCTTTTCAATCTACCTATGATCAAAGGTTTATTCATGAGATATATAATGGCTGCATGATTAGTGTACACAAAGATTTGGTAGCTCGTCATGTAAAGTCTAAATTTGTTTAGTGCATAGATTACTGCCAGCATCTCTTTCTCTGTCACTGTATAATTGAACTCAACTCCTTGAAAATTTTTGTTGACAAAGTAAATAGCATTTTCAACAGCTCCCTCTTTCTATCCTAAGACTACTCCTATGGAATAATCTGATGCATTAGTGTGGATGTGGAAAGGAAGCTCCCAATTGGGTCCCTTAAGTATAGGAGCATGAGTCAAAGCTGCCTTCAAGTCATAAAATTCCTTGTCACAAGCTTTAGTCCACTGAAATTTAACATCTTTAGTGAGAAGGGTATACAATGGTGTTGCTACCTTGTTGAAATCCTTGATGAATCACCTAAAATATTTTGCATGACCCCAGAAACTCCTAACATCCTTTTGTTTTGTAGGTGTAGGAAGATTTGTGATTACCTCAATTTTTGCAAGATCTACTTGAATTCCCTTGTGGGATATGTAGTGGCCAAGAACTACACCCTCTTGCATCATCATGAAACACTTTTCACTATTTAAGGATTATTTTTTATCCTCACATCTCTGTAGGACTCTTCTGATATTCTCCAATGCCTAATTAAAATTAGCACCATAAGTCATGAAGTTGTTCATATAAATCTCCATGCACTCATTAGAAATGTTTGAGAATATGCTAATGACTGCCCTCTAGAAAGTTATAGGTGCATTGCATAAGCTGAATGTGAGTAATGAATAGGCAGGTCCCCCATGGATAGGTAAATGTGGTCTTCTCTTGGTCTTATAGTGTAATTTGGATTTGGTTGTAGCCATTGAATCCATCTAGAAAATAGAAGTATTGATTTCTTGCAAGTGTGTCCAAAGCTTGATCGATGTAGGGTAAAGGAAAGTGATCCTTCTTGGTGGAAGCATTAATTTCTCTATAATCAACAAAAACTCACCATTTCCCTCATTTCCTGGGCACAATCACTAATGGAGATACCCACTAACTATTTGAAATGGGGTAGATAAATCCTGCATCTAGCAATTTCTACAATTCTACTTTCATAATTTCTCTTAGTGCAAGTTTAATCCTTCTTTGTGGCTATCTTACTAGAGTGCAATCATCTTTAATATAAATTCTATGGGTACAAACTTTATGATACACTCCCTTCATGTCATGATAATCCCATGCAAATGCATGTTGATGGTCCCTTAATAGGTTTTCCAATAACAGTTGGTGCTCTTCATTCAATTTACTATTAACATTCAAATATTTTCCCTCTAACACCTGGACTTGTGTAGTTAACTCTATGATGGTTGCTTCATTAATACATCATACCTTTAGTTCATACGAAAACAATGTATGGAACATACCTATTGCTGCAGGAAGTCTATATGAAGGAATAGTGGCTGCAGGAGGAGTGGTTGCAGGAAGATCGTCTATAGGAAGAATGTCTATAGGAACAGTGGCAGTAGGAAGAGCAGACAAAAGTGTCCTAACTGAAGTAGAAGATGATGCTTCCTCCACTTCATAATGGTTATGAATGAGATTAGCCAACACTTCATCTTCATCTTGGAGTTGCATGAAAGAGCTTCTACCTAGCATCATAAGTTGTGCCATAGAATTAACTTCCTCGGCCTCTTAACCAACTTGTGGCCATCCAAAATCTTTCTCATCATGAGATGGTTGAGCAGGTGGATAAAAAATAAAAGTTTTAGTACTCATTCCATCTAAAATGGTTGAGTCACTTGACTGGAATCCAATGTATGCATATGCAGTTGCTAACCAAGGCCTTCCAAGAATGTTGGGATACCCACCTAGTGTAGCCTTAGGAGAAATAATCATAAAATTTGTTGGGTATTCCTAGGAGTCTAGAACTACCTCAAGATCCTCCACTACACCATCAAGCTTAATAGTAGAGCTATCAACAAGCTATAGGACAGTAGGAGTAGATCTCATACTTGTAATATTTAGCTATTGCAGGATGTCTTTGGTCATCACATTGATTGTTGCCTGTAAATCAATCAGAGCATTCTTCACTTGGATCTCATTTATGACAACTTCTACTACAAGACTGTCTAGGTCATTATACTTGGGAATAGTCACTTTTTCTAGCATGATATTAGCTAGTTGTCCCACCACATGAACTATAGTTGGGTCTCTCTTCTTCCTTCTTGGCTTCTTAAGACAAGCTTCTTTGATAGCTTTGTCATAGATTGGAACATCCTTTATGGCCTGAAATAGGGGTATCTGAACACATATATGCTTTATTTGATCTAGGCTATCAAACTTGGAATAGTTTAGGATTTTTAGGTGCATTTGGCTAAATGGGATAATTCAGAGGTTCCTCCTTCTCTTCCATAGGAAGTTTAGTGATAATTAGCTTGGAAGGGGCTAGTAGAGTAGTTCTTGAATGCAAATGGATGTCATCTACACTCACAACATATGCAAGGAATTGATTTGAATCAAAAAAGTATGTAGGCTACTACTGTGGTTTGTTATTAGGATTGGGTGGGGGTTGAGCTAGTAGTTGAGTTGGTTTAGGTGCATATTAGCTTGGATTAGCAGGTGGAGGAATTATAGTAGGTTGTTGGGGCTAAGAAGGTGGCTACATGTAACTGGTTGTCTACGTAGGTCATTGTTGTCCTCTTCTCCATTGATTTGTTTGCTTCCAAAATATCTGGTGTCATACCTTTTCTTGGAGCCCAAGGCTTCCTTTGTGAAACATAGTAGACATGGTATTCTTCAATCTAAATTGGCTTGAATTGAGGTGGAATTTGCTTGCTTTCTAGGTTAGCTACCATTTTACATCTACAGTCCTTCTTTTGTCTGCAGTGAAGACAATACTCTGTCAACATCATTTCTGCCTCTTCTTGCTTCTTTTTGGCCTAGAGTGTATCTAGCTGAGTAGCTAGATGGTTGATAATGTCTTGCTTGAATTTTTCTAGCGAATGAGTGATCTCCATTCTTGAAACTCCACTGGTAGTTGACTTACCCTTGGAAGATTGATAAGCTCTCCCTTTCTTTGAAGCTGCCCTAGAGTAATTCTGGCATATTTTCTTGATATCCTCCTAAGGAACTTGGGAGATATCTCCTCCTTCCATGAGGTCCAAGGCATCAGTGCAGCTATCATTGATTCCTCTGAGGAAAAACAACTTTTGTGAGTTCTCATTAAGTGCATGGTGTGGGGACTTTTGCAAGAAAAATAAAAACCTTGCAATGTAGTCTTCCAAGCTCTCATCTTCCTTTTGTTGCATCCTGAAAATGTCACCTCCTCTCATGTCACTACCCCTGCAATATTCCTTGTACTTCTCAAGGAATTTTATATTCATGTCTTTTCAAGTTTCCACGGTATCTCTACCTAGGCTCATGAACCATCTTAATGTATCCTTTTTCAAGGTGGTGGGAAATTACATAAGCCTATGGGAATCAATAGTGTAATCATATCTCTTGTAGAGTATGTCAAACTCAAATAAGAAGGTATCAAGATCTTTTGTCACAAGTCCATAAAACTTGGGGAGTGTTGAGGCAAGAATGTTCTTGATGTTGTCAACTCATTTTGATGGGCAGTGGGGAAAGGAAAAGATGGTTGGTTTTGTATGTTCCTATTTGCATCAACCATGCCTGATTGATGTGGTTCTAAGACAAAGGGGTTTTCAAGCTGATTTTTATCTTCATAGGAGACTTCAGATCTAGTCAAATCAAGATAGACATCAACAAAGGGGTGTGGATCTTCTTATTCATCTTCTTCTAGTAGGTTTTAGTACTCAAATAGTTGTAATGGATAAGGATTATTAGGAAGAAATCTCCCATAAGCATCCCTTCTCCTTCCTCTATGTATGTGGTATCACTCACTATTAGTCAGCTCACACAAAGAATTGGTAAAGAATCAGGGGGATCATTACTTCCTAAATGAGGATATGCTAAGAACAACTTTCAGAAACACTACAACAATAAAAAATACTAATGACTCCAAAAGACTTCCTAGCTTGACACCATCCCTAGAAACGATGCCAAAAATGTTGGCCTCCTACAATGATTTCATCACTAAGCTTTTACAACCATGATTTAGAGATTGGATATCTAACCTGAATAGCTATTCAATCATCATGAAGGTGCATTTAACTTGTCAACCTAGGGACGTGAACTTGAAATGGGTTAGCACAGTATGTGCACTAGGGGCTCATGTAGTCATTGCACTCTACAGCTAAGAAACACATCACTGAAAGTAAATTGCTTAAAAGGAAATAAAGCAAATGTTGAATATCAACCAACAACTATGCTAAGCTGAAATACAGAACAAGCATGAAAATTTGAGCAAGAAATAGGAGACTACTCTGTTTGCTTTAGCTGTAGGAATAACCACATAATGGAATTCTAGTCATTGTAGGAACAGTTGATGCCAAATTTCTACGTACTAAACAAGAAGTAATACTAAACTAATGCTAAAACAAGAAGATAGATTACTCACCAAGTGGGCCCCCTTAGATAAGTATCCTCTAAACTAAAATAAAATTAGATGCTCGAACTCAAAACTTTATTTTATTCATTGTAAATCATGCATACAAAGAGTAATGTATATGTATTACTAAAACTAGAGAATGAGAGTACAATGTAAAATCATGCAACCTCCTGAAGAAGGAGCATCAAATCATAATTTATACTACAACTAAACAAGGCAGTCAACTCCAAAACTGGGAGCATGCCATTTAGGGAAAATAGGGGAAATTGGAGTGATGGTAGTTACACATGCATCAAATTTGGTCAGACATGAAAGTCAAGCACAGATCCAACACAATAGTAACACCCATGCATACTCAATCATTAAGGTTCACTACAAGGTGGTTATGTTTAGTTGCATGAAGAATCTTTGTTGTCGGTGGCCTTTGACTTGGAGTGATTTCTTAGTTGGATGTTATGGTGGATGCCTAGTTGGCAGTGTCTTCCTCAACTTGGCATATTAAATATGCATGTCAAGGTTAGTATGCATAATAACTGCACATCTATAACCACTCGAAGAAACATTCATTAATCACATGCAAAATCAATATAGATGACCCACGTATTATTCCAAATATCATTAAAGCTTGCAAAGATAGGATAATATCAAATTTCAATAGTTTGAGGGAAACATTATGCCAATATCAACACTTAACCATTAAAGTCCATTACATCTACAAGCAAATAGACTATAGATTCTACCCAAAACTAGACCAGAAATTAGGCTCATCAGGGTCGCCATGTGCTCATTGTTTTTTCAAAAGGGTGGAAACCCTTCGACTTCCCCCTTACAAATTTCCAAAATTTTCAAAATGAGTCAAATCTTAAGGAAGTATGTCTTGGAACTCTTTATGCCCCTTTTCCCATGCACTAAAATTGAAAAATCTCAAATTTACTAAGTTTTGTGAAGTTTTAGAAATTCCTTGTGGGGCCGTCATCTCTCTATGGCCATTTGGAAACTTCTTTGTTGGGTTGTCGTCCCACCGTGGCCATTTCATAACTTCCTTGTTGGGCCATTGTCCCTCCGTGGTCATCCAACTGCCATTGTCTACCTTCCATCTGCCATCCGTTGCTCACCTTTTGTCTATCATTCGTCGTCCACCTTCCATCTATTTTTTCCCTTCCTTCCATCATCCTCCTTTCATTTGTCATCCACCTTTCATCCACCATCCATCTTTCCTCCACCTTCCATCTATTGTTAGCCCACTGTTTGTCATCCCCTGTCCTTCTGCCCTATCGCACCTGCACCCTTGAGCATGCATTAATGTTTATGGTTCAAATGAGCTCCAAATGTGGAGCAATGATGAATATTAGTATCTTTTAATTATGCATGGGTGAATCTAACAAGGAGTTTGTAGGATTTGACTAAAATTTTCCTTGATTTCTGTATGAAAGCATAAATGACACTTCATGTATGCAGGATTCAAGAAACCTACCATGGGTCCATCAAGGAGGCCCATTGAGAAAGTTGAACAAGGAAAAGGCACATTTCTCCTTTCACCACTCATTTATAATCACCTCTTCCCCTAGCACACATCAACAGAGATGGAATTAGAAGCAAGTCTATGTCAAGGGAGTCAGTTAAAAGTCTATAAAGGGTGTCCTTGAAGGTGGTGGGAGGGAACCGTTACTTCCTCCCTCCAAACAAATGATCATGATCCATTAGGAGCTATCTCATCAGATCATCTAATCCATTTAACAATGATGAAAATCTGAAAACAAGGTGTATTTGATTTATTGAGGGATGTTGTGAACACATCAAGTAAAAGGTAGCTTTTGGATAGTTTCAGCTACAGCAAAAGGGCAATTAGCTAGAAGAAAAAATTTCTATAGTGACTGGCCACTACAAGACAAAATAGAGAAAAGATAAGGAATGTATTTTTAATTGCTATATAATGAGGGGTAGGTGAAGCCCTAGTGCAATCAAATCTGAGCCACACAATGTAATTCAATCCTATCCATTCATTCGAGCTTTGGAAAAATATAAATAGGGGTCCTCATTTGTAAATGGTTGGAGAGCTAATGTAAAAATATTCTATAGCAATAGAAAGCAACATTGCATGATCTATGGGTGTTCCTTTTGAGTTTTCTCATTATGTGTGCATGGTTTTACTTGCCTATTAGTTTTAGTTTTTAGTTGTTTGAAAAGAAGTGATGATCGTGTTTTCTATTATGGTATTTGATGAACTTGCAGCCCATACTTTTAGCGCTTGTTGATGACAAATTGTTGTGTAAAGTTAGCCTGGGCTTCTTTATTTTAATGTTGGAATTTAGTTCAATTGCATGTTCATTATGTGCACATGCAATATGAAAATATGCAGTTCTTTGAAGATTGCACTGGTTTTGTGTAACTGTAGGTTCCTCTTGGCCAAGTACAACCCAGTTTAGGAAGTTTATCTACTGTAGCAGTCTCCATGATCACTGTTCATTCATAGTTTCAGGTCTAGGAACTTCCTCTCTTCCCTACCTTTTTTTGTTTAATAAATAACCTATTCTAAGGTTCATTGCACAATGTAAAGCCAAATATAAAGTTGAAATAGGAGTTTAAGACTATTGTTTAAACCTACAACAATTGAACAATCATTTCCTCATCTTAAGAATTGCACTTGCAGAACCAACTTCCCATGCTTTGTAACTCATTTGTAAGTCTACCTTGTGATTTCAACAAATCACATGAATCAACTAAGGTATTCCAACAAGTCATGACCTAATACTTGAGAGAACTTGGGGTAATTTTTAGCAATTTAATGTTGGAAATTTCCTTTCAAGAGAGGTGATGCACCTATGCATTACCTATGTTGAGAAGTGCATAAAACACCCATCAAAAGAACTGGGACTAAAAGGAGGGCTGGCATATTGAGGCTACAAATTTAAAAGTTGGGAGTTGAAAAGAGAACTTTCAAGAAGAAATATGAGATAAGAAGATCTCTTTTAATGCTGAAACTTAAAATCAGAAAATTTTGAAGGCAAACAAAAGTTGAGTTGAAATGGAGTAGCACGTGCAAATCAACATCACTCAGCTACATGCAGATTTAAATAGGAGATTGAAGAGAACATTTCAGAAATTTTTATTGGAAAACAAATGTCAGATCCATAGCACACGTAGACAGAATGAGTTGGGGCCTCTAACACTCTTGAATAGGGTTGAAAGACTCTTGCAAGGAGAAATTCCCTTTTGGGAAATATATCAACCTTTAGCCCTCGTAGACCCAATGGAAGAATTGATAGCCATGGTAGCTAAGGAATTCAAGGAGCTGATCCAAGAGCACTTGAGCAACAAGGATGAATTAAGATTGGAGAGGAGGTACTGATGTCAACTTAGTGTAGATTTTACAATGCACCTCACTCAGAATTTGATTGTTCTTCCTATGCGAACATCACCCAAGTGAAGGGCTGCTTGAACAAGTTGGATTAGCCAACTTTCAATGAGGATGAGGCATCACGTGAGGTAGAAGAGCTGTCAACATCTATAGGACATCACCTTGAAGTTAAAAAAACTAGTTGGATGCAAGTTGGTGTTGGGACAACAGACATAGAAAATGAAAACCAAGAGGGAGGAATTGAAAGTTTTGGGGCAGCAAAGTGCATTGATGAAAATATGATTATAACCAGTTCAATAGGCTTCCCCTCCATCAAAGAAGAGAAATCATCCACTCAAGAAGAGGAATGGATGGTAGTTGAATATGAATTAACATAATTTGCAGTAGCGCATGTTGGGGCAGCTCATGAAGATGTTGAAAATCAAAAGGAGGAAAAGGATGATAGCCTTGGGACAATAGAAAATGATGACAAAGACATAAGTGAAATCAAATTAGAGGACCTCTCCATCTACAATGATAGTGACCAAGCATCTAAAAATGTAGATTTGGAGGAGTGGGAACAACCACTCGCTATGCATGTCTACTACCTGACTTCCTTCCCAAGTGATGATGAAGACCCAATAATGGAAAGATATAATCAAATCATCTCTAGATTAGCAAAGGACTGGTCCGAACTAAGACATAAAGTGGATTTGGAGGTATCACTGCTACCGAATTGGTGCAAACTTCATGATTCATTGTACTCAGATTTCACATACAGACCGTGCCAAGAAGCCATCGAGCAAGTCAAATAACAAGCAAGGCAGCCAAGCACACCACTTCCTATAATTGCTTCAAGGATGGAACGTGAGGATAAAGAGCCCAAGCCAAGTGACAACCTAACTAAAGGTATTCCTTAGGAGGATGTTGAGATAAAAATGGAAGAATACCAACACATCTCCGAGCTTCCAAATAATGGGGCATAACACATGGAAATGTTGTCCATCAATCATCAAGAATTTCTTCCTCTTGAAGAGCATTTGTGCACCATGAACAATATGCTTTAAGGTGAGTCCTTGGAGGGAAATTGTGTAGTAGATTTTGGTCCCCTTGATGAGGTTTTTTCAATTTATGTCTTCTTTCCATTAGTATTTTTATTACGGAGGTATTCCCATGCCAAGGAAGAATACATTCCAGAAGATGGTAGTGATGAAGACATACTCCTTGAGCCTCCAAAATATGATGCACTAGAGTTTCTGGATTGGGAGAGGGGTTCCTTCTCCATCTATAGTGATAGTGAACAAGGGGAGACAAGTGAACGTCATGATGAGATACATGAACAAAAAAGGGAAGAAGAAAAAGGCGGGGGTGTTTTGATGGTTTCCAACAAGTATGATACACTGGTCAACTACAAGATGCAACTTGGAGTCCTTTCGCCATGATCATGACTAATCCTCCTTGAAATTCAGAGAGATGCAATAGAATAGATTCATGCATGTCATCATCTCATGACATTGAGCATCATAAAAATAAGGTTGACACCTAGGAAAGGAGATGGGACAACATGCTACCTTTTGAAGAAAACAATCAAGTGGACACAAAGATTGTAGAAGATCAATGGGATGAAGTATATCTCTTCGAAGAAAAACCGATATGGGCTATAGGTCCCATTGGTAGCTTGTAAGAGGTGCTTGCTACCCCATCCTCCCATCCCTATCCATTCCCAAGGCCAAAAATCTTGCACCCTCCACTGCACCCACCTAAGGCTGCTGATGCAATGATCGACAATGCAATGCTCACTTTCGACTGTCAAACGCTACCACCTCTGCATGACAACATCCAGGTTCTATCTTTCCTTACTCTTGTGAATGCTTACAACAATGTTTATCATTTTGATTATGGGAACAAGGGAAAATGAATGTATTTATGGATTAATCATGGTTTAACGAATCACCTCAATTGCTGATTTTTCCTAACTATATGATTAAATTTGAATGTTGCAATGTTGAACTTATTTTTTCTGAGTATAAAGATAAATCTGCATGGCTTAGAACTATAACGATTTCCCTATTACTTGTGCATGCATTACGAAATCCAATGGGTGTGAGTGTTGGTTTTCCTTGCCTAAACATAGTGCTTTGTAAATATCTTTGTACATAGCCCATTTTGATTAGTGTAGGTTTCCTGTAAATACTCCACTTTCTTGCTTTCCTTAAGTTAGTTGGTTTGTTGTAGGTTGTTTTCTTTAGAGTAGTTTCTTTGTTTTTTTCTTTCATTGTCCCGCTTTTGTTAGTTTAGGTGTTTAATTTTTGTTTTCTTCTATTTTCTTTTTGTTTACTTTCACTTTGTTGCTACTTTGCTTGGGGTCCCTCTTCTTTTAGCTGGGCACATCTATGCGCACAACAACCATACTTATTGCCTAGGGTTGTTCTACATATTTCTTTGTTAAACTCTAAACAATTTTTTAGAGTGGATGGTGAAGGTATTTTGTTAGTGTCAAGTGATCTAGACATTTGATTCAAAGAGGATAAGTCATCGGTTTAGTTTAACTCCAGTGTATTATGAAATCTTATATCTTTTACACATTCTAAGAATCTGAAGGTCACTGTGGGTCCTGTTGCGAAGTCTAGTTAAGTGAAAAATATAAAATTTTGCTTAAGCACCACTATGATTCTTAGCCCTGAATGCAAGATTCATTGCTTCCAAGTTGAAATGAAAGGAATTGAACAAAGAAAAAACAAAAGAAAAATAAAAATAAAAGAAACAAAAGAAAGAAAAGGAAAACATTGAAAATAAAAAGATAGAAGAAATTCAAGTTTTTAGGAGGATCCGAGCAACTCTACTAGGGCTATGGATGCCTAGCCAGTAGTAGAGAAATTTTTAGGAGAATCATAGTGACAACCTCATTTGGGTTATGGATGTCTGACTAGCAGTGAGACAATATCCCATATGCTTTTGGAGTTAGAATAAACTATGCAGCTTAACTTAACAAAGCTTGGGTTCATGTAGCAACTAAAGGATGGGAATTAATGCAATTGAACACACTTGGATTTTCAACATACTCAAGGTTGGGTTGGCTAGTGGTTTTGATCCTTTGGTTGAGCATCTAATTTGTTTTTCATGGCATGAAGATTAGAACCATAGATTCTACGGTAGTGATTCTAGTTTTTCATCGAAATGCTCTGAACCATTTCCCCAGCGAGTCGCAATGTGTTGTGAATTTTTTGTACACATGCTAGTCCGTAGGTAGGGACCCCCTCTTTTTCACTCTCAATAACTCATTCTTGCTCCTATTGGGTCATTTTTTTCTCCTTCCTTAATTTGTGTTCCCCTTTGCTTGAGCCTAAGGTGGTCACATTCCTTGAAATGGTCAAACACCCCTTGACCAAATTCATTTTCCTACCTAAATTTCACTAAGTCTTTTTCCTTTGCGAAAGTTCCCTTATGAGTTTCCCTTCACATGTTGCCTCAGTGTCCTCTAGGCCTCGCAAACCTGTAGCTATGGGTCGCCTCATGTGGGTTTCCGCTCATGTTTCACCATTGAGTGGAAACTGACACCCAACTTCCACCCACATGGTAGGATCTGTTAGCTCTCAAAAATGCAAGTGAAATGACTCAAGAGGTTTCCAATCTCTTGATACATTTTAGGGAAATGGACAAGGTCAAATGGTTTAGACCTTCTACTCTTCAGGTGCTGCTAGACCTAGGCAGGTGTACCTAGATGGGTGAGGTAGAATTGACTTGTGCTTATCTCTTTTGAAGTGTTTTTTCCCACAATGGCAGATGGGAGTGGACAAATAACTTGACTTGGTATAAATTGTATAGAAATATTAAAACTAAAACCTAATATGTTCAATTAACAGATGTAAAAAATGAATGAAACTAAATGATGAAAAATTAGAGACTAGTTCCTTATTAGGTATGTGGAGTCAAATGAAATCTAAATGAGTAATTTCTTTCTGGAAAAAATCCAAAAAATTTAGCATATATTTTAGTTTATAACTTGTATAAGCATGCAAGATTATGAATACCAAGTTCTTCTTAATGATCCAGATGAACTTCCCTGATTACTATGATCAATTAAAAGGATTTAATCTTTTCTTGAAAGAACCGATTAATCAACCACACAGATACATCAAATGTGCACTAATAAACTGAATATAAACTTGTTATATCAGTTTAAATAACTAGAAAGCACCAAACATGGAGAAAACTTTAGCAATACTTTCAATAAACACAATAGAAAATTGACACCAGAAATACGCCACCACATTAAATGATTTTCATTAATATCTCCATATTCTTAAACATGCATCATGGTCTCATATCTGTGAAACATTGTATTCTACTGTATCCTTCTCCTATTCTATCTTATCTTCTATTATTCTATCTCTCCCTCTGTTTCACTACCAAAACAGGTATTTATACATCAAATACTAAAAATGATGCATCCTTTTAGAAATGTCATATGCTTAAATAAAAAAAGATTAAAAGATAATCAAGCTCTATTTAGCCATAAATGAGTTTTAGATAGGTGATCCAAATAATCCTAGCATTCATACGTATCCGCATCTCCAACTACGTTCTAGATTGTGATCTCCATCTTTATCATCTTCTCATTTTGCTCACTCACTTCTTCCAATGTTGTGTTCTCCACAGTAGCTATCTTCAAGATTTAATGTAGTATTGACTCACTCTCACCTTTCCATCTGGTCATTTCTTGTAGTTCCCCTTTATCATTAGAGAATGTAATCAATGTTTTCTTGGCAACATTTATCAATCCCTATTCATCCCCTTGCAATTCTTCATAGAAGTTTATATGTTTATTCATAATATGATTTGTAGCTTCAATTGCTACACCATTAGAAACATCTCTATGATTTTTTTCTTGAAACTTCTCCATAATCCATCCATCGATCCTTTCATTTTATTTTAATGCAGCAAGGGTATGTGAATATTTTCCCTAAAGTTTATTCAACCAAGATGTTAAACTAGCCTGCCTTTTCTTGATTATTGCTACAATTGCATCATATTTTCCTTGGGAGTAAGCACTTGATCCTTCCCAATGATCTCTTGACTAAGAGCTTTCACCCTGAGTAAGCATCTTGGTTGACTTCATTGTAACACCTACCAAATATTTTAGGCAATCATTTTCTCTCAACATCCTTTCATTATTTGTTTTGTACATTTCTCTCTCCTTAATCAACATTTGAATTTGGGCCTTGTTTAGTTTTGCAATGTTAATTCCAATTTTTGTTGTAGCCATAGGATCAACCTCTCCAACCTTTAAATTCATGACATGCCCAAATGCCTTTTCAATGTCAATAACTATTGATTTCCTATGGGGTGGATATAAGGCCCAAGTCATTAATGATCCTCCATCTGTATTGTATTTAGATCTTGCATACACTTTTGTTACCTTTTCTTGGCTAAGCTTGTGCATAGCATTACTGCCCTTTAAGAAACTATCAAATATTAGTGCAAAATCAAGATCAAGCCTAGGGAAGATCATGACATTGGAATTTTCCAACATTTCCCTCCCCTTTTCAAGGGTCATACCCATTATCTCCTCATCCACACATTTCCTTAAATCATTCAACAATTTCTCTTCATTACCTGCAGTAATATTATCAACCTTTTCCCTTATTTCTTTTCCCTTTTGTTTATACAAAAGTTCTTTAAACTCTGGGGAATTAACAAATTCATCATCAGACACAAATGATCTATATGAAGTGAACTATATCAGTGAATTATTTATACCAATGACTCATATCTTGGGCTCTATCTATCAAGTGAACTATATCAGTGAATCATATCAAATTAATCAACGAATCATATCAACGCATCATATTAGTGAACCATATCAAGTGACTGATATCAAGTGAACCATATGAAGTGCTCTATCTAAGTGACTCATATCATGAAACCAATGCTACATCTATCTATCTGAATATCAAATCAATCTACTCTATCATCATTATACTATTTCTTTTTCTTTTTCAAGAAATAAAATTTATCAACAATCCAATCATTTTGTACTTCAATTATGAATGCAAATACGCTTGAAAAACATCATTTACTATTTGGTTTCTATCATAGAAAGAAAATTTATCAGACAGTTACTCTTTATTTGTCATTCATGAGAAGCAAAGTTATTAGGCAATCAGTCAATCAGTCAATCAATCTACTCTTTATTTTTTTTATTTTTGGGAAAGAAAGTTATCAGCTATCTACTCTTTTTTTTCTATTTGGGGAAGCAAAGTTATCAGTTAATCATCAACTTTTCTATCATTTCTACTCAAATCAGCATGATGGAAAAATAATTTCTCTATCTCTTGACCAAGGAAGTGATGTATACACCATCATTTTTCATCATAAAAACATTCTACAAAAATTTTCATAGATGCACTAATCTGTGCCTTTGATGCACTAAAACTCAAAAGTGCTACAGTATTTCCTATAAGTTCTAAAACCCTATATGCACTAAGATACCTCACAGATGCACTACTTCATACCCTAGATGCACCAATTCACCCCTGCTACATCTAATCCTTAAATGTGTGACTCTATGATTTGTATGTGCTAAAGTTTTCTAGCCGGAGTTCACCCCTAGAAGTGCTAATCTACACTTCGAATGCTCTAGAACCCCTGGTTTTACCCTACACCTATATGTGCTAAAGAACACACTATATGCGCTAAGGAAAGCTTTGAATGTGCTAAAACATTATTTTTTTCTAAATACGTGCGAAAAATATAAAAAGAATCAATCAAATGGTATTGAAATGGTAATGGACACCAATGATGAGATTGTTAAGGTCTTTAACTTGACTGGGTGGAGTGAAGATATGGTAAAAATTGATACAAAATCACTCAAGGTAGAATATGATAAGGTGAGACATACCATCAAAATCTTAGTGTTGCAGCACTAGTTGGCATCTATCAAAGATCAAGGGAAAATTATTCTGGGCCCATTAGATAAAGAGCCATACCCCATCAACTATTTTGTTTCCTCTTTCCAAAGGAAATTCTATTCATTCTACCATATCATTGGTTATTACCCAACTATAGGTATGCCCACGACTGAGATGTATATGGTTTCACAAATTCAACACTATACATGCAACAAATTTTTTGATTATGGGTCATAATTGGATGAGAAGATTCATGAGGGCCTAGTTGCACTGAGAAATGATGAATTTGGGATAAGATTCTACTAGTATTCATTATTCATGCATATGATTCTATTGAAAGGAGCTACATACTTTGGAAAAGACATGGTATTGGAAAAAAGGAAGGTAATATGGATCTACCTATCCAATATTGGACCACACTCCTTGATAAGGATGAAAACAAATCTTGTTATGTGGTGTTTAAAAATATTTTTTCCTCCAAATTGAGGAGAGTTTTGATTATGAACATGCATAGAATCCCTATGGATTTGCATAATTTTTTGAGGCCTAATGATAGGAGGCCTGAACTAAATATTGACCAAAATTGGGGAGATGTTATCCCTTATCCTAGCTACATAATTCTAAGGGTATATGGTACAAGGGTTGCACCTCACATACTGCCAATAGATGTTCCATTCAGGGTGGGATTTTTAGAAGTAATATGGAAATTAGGAGATGTTGAAGATAACCATTTGAATGATCAGGGTAAGGGAACCTTTTTCCCTACATGCACTTTTTTGTCTTATTTATTCATGAGGAAGGGAGGATGGAGCAAGCTTGATGATGTACTTAAGCCTTTTGGGATAAAGATAATAAAACCAAGAAACCATGATCTTGAGGGATTCATGGCATGACTGAAAGCTATAATTAGAATCTCCAAATTTGTCCACAATTTCTATTTTTTGGAGGATGTGATAAGAAATATTTTTGACTTCCAAAAATAGGATGATAGAAAGATGAAGTGGATTGATTTTAATACACTATAAAGTGAGTTGCAATCTAAGGACCCACAATTCTTGGCTCTTGTAGACATTAAAGATGAAATTCAAAGAATTGAATATGTTTTTTAAAAATTTTGAGCAGGTGGTGGGACAACTGAAAGGTGAAAGGTTAATCCAGGATAAGGGGAAGGTTGTTGTAGTAGAGGAAAAAGGTGAGGGGGAATACCCTATTATGGAAGAGAGACCAACCTATCAACCACCCAAGAAAGTAATTTTTTTGAAAAGGAGGAAGGACAAAGTGAAGGAGAAGCAAACATTGACTACTTCTTCTGACAAGAGGAGTCAAGAGTCCCTTCACTAGTACATGAAATTCTACTATCATCTCCTCCTAGGTCAAATGGTCCTATGATTATGGACATTAATTCACCACCAAGAAAACCACCTCTTAAGGGATAAAAGGATGAATCAAGTGGCTTGGTGGATTATGATGAGGATTCTAATGATAAGATATTGGTCACTTGAGAAGAGATGCAACATGGTATGGCTTCTCCCCCTAGGGAAATGATACCATAACAAGTTGGCCTCAAATTAAGCATTGCAATTAGAGTTGAATATACATTCATAATGGGGTGTCAAATTTTTCTAATTATTATTAAAATTCTCCTACCATTTATCATCTTGAGGCAATTTGCATAAACCTTGTCAAGTCCTTGTGTCTCCATGCAAATATTCCACCTAAATTGTTGAGGGTTTGCATAGGAGTTCTTTGTATTTCCAAATCCTTGTAATTATTTGAAGACCTGCATTAATCACATAATTATTTTCAATTCCCAATCATTTTGGGTGGTGACTCTGAAATCTCTGCACCAATGTACATTATTTGAAGAAATCAAGAAGGTACTGAAGAAGATGAATTGTGGTAGAAAGATGAGGAAAACTCAAGCTCACAAGAAGCAACACTCAGAAGAAAAGATGGAAGGTGATCTTCAAAAGACTCCCAAGAAATCATGGGTACAAAAGGATGCAAATGCAAGTAAGTCTACTTAACACCTTGTCCTTGAAAATCAGATTCCTTCAAGAAGTCTTATATGTGCATAAAATTGGTCATGTCTAAGTAATCTTGACATTTAATTAAATCTTTATTATTTAATTAATTCCTCTAAAGTCTTCTACATGTAATTAAATTTAATCAATTTAATTATATTGTTCAGTCATTTTATTCTCCCACCATAATTGAATGAATTTATTTTATTTGATTATTTCACATGTCTACTTGATGAATTAAATAAATACATTTTATTTATTTAAATTAATTGTCATCTTTTGAATTTAATTAAATCTTTTGTTTTAATTAAATTTAAATATCTCTTTTCTTCTATTTAAAACTTTCTTCTAATTAATTAAGTATGTTATTTAATTAATTTCATAACACATTTCATTTCTTCAAATTTAATTAATTATTATTTTTAATTAAAGATCTTCTACTTTCTTCAAATCATAATTAGATATTTCATTTAATTATGAAATCTTCTGATTTCCTCAAAATCTTAATTAAATATTTATTTAATTAAGAAAAATCAACATACACCCATAAATAAATAATTGAATTGGATAATTCATTATTTATCTTCTCAATATCTTTCCATTATCTTCTAAAAAAGATGATTTTGTTAATCATCTCATCTTATCTCTTCCATGAAAATGGAAAAATCCTGCTTTATTCGCTTTCTTCTATTTTTTTCTTTAGTCTCATCCATCTTCAACCGTTCGATTTGTCAGGAATTATCACAGCCATTGATCAATTAAGCCAATCAAAATCCTCGAAAACTCTATAAATAAATGTGGGAATCCAAGCATTGGTTACACATGTATAGGAGAACATAGACATATACAAGCAATTACACTCATCCATTTGCATCTTTAGCAGTAATCTTATCATATCTTAGTAATAATATTGCATCTTAGTATAGTATGCATTTTAATTTAAATCTCATTCTCTAGTAGTCCATTTCATTGAGCTTGGCATATAGAATATGAGAGCAGCTTGAATCAACGAAACACTGGAGATAGAGAGAAATAGAATGACTTTGAAGAAGCTACCATAAAGAGTTTGTTTATTTTTCTTTCAGTTTCTTTGATATAAGGTTTTATGGATTGTGTTTTGAATTCATTATTATAGACATATTTTCATACACACAAGTTCTATTAGTCATGAAATCCAGTAGAATTTGCTAGGGTTAGCCTATGAGGATGAAGATGATTGCACAAATAAGAGTATGTTTAGCATCCATAAGTCAACCTACATAAAGTAGAAGTAGGAGTAGGATCCATCATTTTAATATTGCTACTACTAATGTTGTTACTACTAATGGCATTCTCCCTCCTATAGCTAATGTATATTCTTCTTTGCCACCTAACTTGTACACTAGATCCACTTATGATGCCCAAAATGTAATAGATCTAGAGGATTCTTTAGGTTCTAAAATTAATCTCCCAAATCTTAATGAGCTTTGTGGATATATTAATGCTCTCAAAAGAGAGGTTCAAACCTAGGCTAAGATAAAAAGAAATAAGGAAAAGGAAAAGGAAAAAGAGGAAAAGATTAGGAATGTCATGATTGAAAAAGAAACTTTGATAAGATTGATGAGTCCAGTTTATGACTCAATTTTGATAGAAGTTTATTGTCTATTATCCATAGTTTTCATAGACTTTGATGCTTGGATGTTGATATTTTTATGATATTTCCTCAAAACCGTAGACATTGGGCATAAGCTAATTTTTACAATATTTATTGACATTGACATGCTATACGAACTATCTATGTTGATTTTACAAGTGCATTAATGAATGATACTTTAATATAGTTACAAAAATGCAATTGTTGTGTGTACAAATATTGTTATGTAGATATAATTAGCAACCTACAAAATTGAAGAAAACTCTGCCAACTAGTCCTTCGCCATAACAGTCAACAAGGTGGTCATTCAAAGGTCAATGGAGGGAAGACTCTCAATAGTGGGAGATTCCTCATTCAAATCGAAGTTGTAACCACCTTGTAAATGGTCTTAATTGTCTGTTGAGTGAATATAGGTGTTACTGTTGTGCTAAATCTGCGTTAAGGAAAACATGCCTAACCAAATTTTGCGCATGTGTAACCACCTCTCTAGTTTTTATGCTTTCCCTAAAGTGGTGTCCTCCTAATATATTGGAGTTGACCTCCTTGCTAGGTGATTAGTTAGTATCTTTTCTTCCTATAAATAATACTCGGATGCTCCTTCAAAGGGGTTGCTTGATCTGATGATGTATTCACATTCTTAGTTTTTTAGTAATACAATCATGTTGCTCTATTGTACTTGTTTTTTCCAATGAATAAAATGAGTTTATAAGTTCATGCATATGAGTTTATATTTTTCTTAAAGGATACTCATCCAAGGGGGGCCACTTGGTGATAATTCCATCTTTTAGCTTAGTTGTTACTTTATATTCAATAATTAGTTAAAAATCTAGCACTGAATGTTCTTGCAGCCACTAGAATTCCATTCTATGACTGTTCCTGCTACCAAAGAAGATAGTGTAGTTTCTTATTTGTTAGTTCAAATTTTTTTTTTATATACATTTCAACTTAATATAGCTACTGGTTGATGTCAGCACATATGCTATTTCTTTCCAAGCAATTTACTTTTAGCATTGTGTTTTTCTTAGTTGTAGGATGAATATGGCTACTTTGGATCCTTAGTGCACATACTATGCTGACCCATTTCAAGTTCATGTCGCTGTGTTGACAAGTTAAATCCACCTTCATGATGATTGAAATAACTATTCATATTAGATGTCTAATCTCTGAATCATAGATGTAAGGGCTTAGTTGTTAGATTAGTGTAGGAGGCCAACATTTTTTGCGCTGTTGTTGGGGATGGTGTCAAACTAGGAAGTTCTTTGGAGTCATTAATAGTTTTTTCTTGTTGTAGTGTTTATGAAATTTTTTCTTAGTATACCCATCATTTAGTAGAATAATGATCCACCATTCTTTTTCCAATTCTTTGTGTGAGTTGGTTGATAGTGAGTTGATACTGTATGCATAGAGGAAGGAGGAGAGATGCTAATGGGAGATTCCTTCCTAACAATCTTGATCCATTCTAGCTAGTTGAGTATAAGAACCTACCAAGAGAAGAATAAGAAGACCCACACCCCTTTGTTGATGCATTTCCTAATCTGACTAGCTCTGAAGTTTCCTTTGAAGACCAAAATCAACTTGAGAACCCCTTTGCTTTGGAATTACATCAGGCAGGCATGGGTGATGCAAATAGAAACAAACCTAACCAACCAGATTTTCCTTCCCCATTGCTCATAAAAATGAAGTAGACAACCTCAAAAAAATACCCGCTTCAGTCCTTCCTAAGTTCTATGGACTTGTCATAGAAGATCCTAATATATTCTTGCTTGAGTTCAATATACTTTTTAGGAGTTATGACTATACCATTGATGCCCATAGGCTTAAGTTATTCCCTACCAACTTAAAATAAGTTGCATTAAGATGGTTCATGAGACTAGGAAGAAATACTTTGGAGACTTGGGAGGACATGAAGACAAAGTTCCTTGAGAAATACAAAGAATATTGCAGGGGAAGTGACATGAGAGGAGATGACATTATGGAACAAAAGGAAGATGAGAGCTTGGAGGATTACATTTCAAGGTTTCTATTTTTCCTACAGAAATCTCCACACCATACACTTAATGAAGTATCAAAAAATCTTCTTTTCCTAAGAGGAATTAATGAGAATTGCACTGATTCCTTGGATATTATGGGAGGAGGAGACATCACCAAAGTTCCTTGCGAGGACATCAAGAAGATATATTAGAACTACTCTAGGGTAGCTTCAAAGAAAGGGATAGCTTACGAATCCTCTATGGGTAAGTCATCTACCAGTGGAGTTTCAAGAATGGATATTACTCACTTGCTAGAAGACTTCAAGCAAGGCATTATAAACAATCTAGCTAGTCAGCTAGATACACTTCAGGCCAAGAAGAAACAAGAGGGGGCAGAGGCAATGTTGGTAGAGTATTTCCCCCATTGCAGAAAAAAGGACTATATATGCAAGATGATAGCTAATATTGAAAGTAAGCAGATTCCACCAAAGTTCAGGCTAATCCAAGGTGAAGATAACCAAGTCTACTACATTGCACAAAGGATACCATGGGCTCCAAGATAAGGTATGCCACTAGATCCACTCTCTTTTGCTAGGCCACGTTTCAATTCCTATTCATCTAGTAACCAATGGAAACCCCCATATCCATCCAATTATGGAGGATATCCACCAGAACCCTGGAATAATTGTCCAAATGTTTGGTCCAATCACCAAAAATATCTACCCCAGTGGAAGCAACCTCAGGGGAACTGATAGCAGTTTCAAGGAAATTGGCAGCAAACAAATCAATGGAGGGGATGACAACAATGACCAAACCAGACAAATAGCTAAATGCAACCACCTTTTCAGCCCCAAAAATCTCTATAATTCCTCCTCTTTCTAGCTCAATTTCAAATGCACCTGAACCTACTAAACTACACACTAATACCACACCCAACCCAGATAACAAACCACAGTAGCAACCAGTATACTTCACTGATCCAAATCAATTCCTTGCATATGTTGAAAGTGTAAGTGACATCCACTTGCGTTCAAGAACTATTTTCCAACTCCTTCCACACCCATTATCACTGAGCTTCCTATGGAAGGAGAGGATCCTTTGAATACCCCCATTCAGCCAAGTGTACGTAAGAATCCTAAACTAGTCCTATTCAAGTAGATTGAGCAAACACCCATGTTTCCCTAGAGATTGGAAATTGTGAAACAAAAGGAAGAAAAGGAGGACACAATCTTTGACATTTTAGATCAGTTGAAGCATATATATTTCTAGATACCTCTATTTCAAGCCATAAAAGATGTTCTAATCTATGGAAAGACAATTAAGGAAGCATGCCTTAAGAAGCTAGGAAAGAAGAAGAAATACCCCACTAAGATTCATGTGGTAGGACAACTAGCTGACATCATGCTTGGGAAAGCAATTTTTTCCAAATATAATGATCTAGGAAGTCATGTGGTAGGAGTTTCCATAAATGGGATCCAAATAAAGAATTCTTTGATTGATTTGGGAGTAGAAATAAATGTAATGACCAAGGATATCCTGCAACAACTAAATGTTGCAAACACGAGACCTACTCCTACTATCTTGTAGCTTGTTGATAGTTCAATTGTTAAACCTAATGGTATAGTAGAGGAACTTGTGGTAACTCTAGACTCATGGGAGTAGCCAACAGATTTCATGATTCTTTCTCCTAAAGCCACATTAGGTAGGTACTCCATCATTCTTGGAAGGCCAAGGTTAGCAGAAATAGATTCCTATATTGGATGTAGGATAGGAGACATGACTATTTTTGATGGAAAGAGCACCAAAAAGCTTGTTCTCTACCCTCCTACTTAGCCATCCCATGATATGGATAATCCCATATGGCCACATGTTGGTGAAGAGGCTAAGGAAGTTAATTTTGTGGCACAAATTATGATGTTAGGAAAAATCTATTTCATGCAGCTTCAAGAGGAATATGAAGTATTGTCTAACATAATTCAGAACCAATGTGAAGTAGAGGAAGCATCATCCACTCACTCTGTTGCTCCAGTGAAGACACTTTTGTCTACTCTTCTTGTAGCCACTCTTCCTACAGTTGAAATTCCTGTAGCAACAAGTATGTCTCATACATTGTTGCCACATGAACTCAAAGTATCAAGTATTAGTGAAACAACTATGGTAGAGATAACTACACAAGTGCAAGTGATAGAAGGAAAATATCTAAAAATGAACAAAAAATTGAGTGAAGAACAACGGTTGTCATTGACAAACTTACTGAGGACTCACCAGCATGCATTTGCATGGAACTATCATGATATGAAGGGATTGGACCCTAAGCTTTGCACTCATAGGATTTACATCAAAAATAACTATACTCTAGTGAGACAACCACAAACAAGAATTGACCCTACATTAAGAGAAATTGTAAAAGGAGAACTACAAAAATAGTTAGATGTAGGATTTATTTACCCCATTTCAAATAGCTAGTGGGTGTCCCCATTGGTTATTGTGCCCAAAAAGGGAGGGAAGTGACGAGCTTGTGTTGATTACAGGGAACTCAATGTTGCCACTAAAAAATACCATTTTCCCTTACCTTTCATAGACCAAGTTTTGGACTCACTTGTAGGAAATAAATACTTTT
>VDFB02281492.1:304282353-304298231 GCA_007258455.2 Sequoia sempervirens
AAATGACCCAGGTAATTTTTTAAATTACCTTTTTAACTCCCCTCCTCCAAAAAGGTATTTTTTACCTTTTATTTAACTTTTTATTCCTCCAACTAATCCCAAACTTCCCGAGGCTGCCATTCACAAACCGTGCATCGGATCAACTCCGTTCAAAAGCCAAAATTGCTTGGTTTTCTGAGCACTATCTAATGGTCTCATTCTTTCCTTTCTATAGAGACATCGTCTGGGGACCGCTTTTCCTTCCCTGACCGCCCTCTTGAGGGGCCATCATACCCTCTTACCATCCCTCCATTCCTTCAGCCTGGTCATTGGGACATCATCAACCTTTTCATGCCAGGGGCATCACCATCTTTCACCTCTTGCCTCATTCACATTTTATTTTCTTCGAAACACTGTTATCCTAACAATATTTCGAAGAGGGGCAAAATGTAGACATCTAAATTTAATCACTTCCATATGATTAAATTTACTGTCTTTCCGTCTGTCTTGTTAATATTAACTCATTAAATTAATATTACACCTTTGTCCCATACTGGTAAAGTATTTAATTTAATAATTAACACTTTTCCTTTTCACCTTACTCCTCTCTAAATTAAATAAACACGCTAATTTATTTAATTTAGTCATTTTCCCCCTTTTTTGACTTAAAATCAATTTAAAATTCCTTAATTTCTCTCTCTTTGTCACATCCCCCATAACCTTGCCCTAATCTGAATTAATTTAATTAATTCGTGATTATGATGTGCATCCTCTTAATCAGAGATTAATGTCACATCCTCCTACATTTGCCACTTGCCTCTAATCTTCCATTAATTAGCCTAATCCAATGTTTGCACAACCTTAACCAAGGTCATTAGCTAAATTTAACACCACTTTTTGGTCAATTCTTCCATTTTTCCTTTTTGGATATTGCCCCCCTTTCCCATGTGAATTTTTAATTCACATTTATTTGTCCTAGGTTCCCCTCCTCTTTATGTGAATTTTTAATTCACATTTCATTTTTCCAAGGCTTCTAGAACCTTGGACTTGTCACAATCTCCACATGTGAACAAGTCCCACATTTTTGGAGCCCACCTTTTACCCTCTAGATCATCCTAGGAATGTTATATCCTCAACCACCTTTCATTTTCCCATGTAGATTTTTGAGGAATTCCAAAATTCCTCAAATGTCTCTTTCACTCCCACTTGGGGACAAGAAATCCCTTTTTGTGGAAATCTTCTCACTCCCCAAGGTGCATGTCCTTTTTCCACCTCATGTACTTTCTTGGCACCTCATTTACACCTCATATCCTTTTGTCCACTTCACCCTCCACATGTCAAGATGTGAGGGATTGTGGGTTCTCAACCCACCATAGCCCTTCATCTTGGCCTTGTTGGAGCAATCTTGACCGTTGAATTCTCTAGAGAATTCAAATTCTCCTATAAATACCCCCTCCTCAAGGGCATTTACAACACTTTTTGATTTGAGCAACTACATGCTGCCCATTTACTTTCCCAAACACTTTGATTTGAGCAACTACATGATGCCCATTTTCTTTCCCAAACATTTAGCAATCTCATAACTACATGCTGTCCATTTGTATTCACAATCCTTTGCCATCATTGAGCCATCTCTCTTGATCATATTACACATTGAATCTTGAATTTTAGTCACTCAAGCAATCATCTAAGGAGCACACAATCCATTCCAAGCAAAGGCCAATCAAGGAGACATCAGCAGCAAGGAAGGTGAAATCATTTGTGTCTTATTTTGTCTATTTTCCTTATTGTTTATCACTCTTTTGGCTAATCTTGAGGTGTCCTTGGTATTTTTTCATTCACATTTCTTAGTTAGTTTGCACGTTTAGAGAGGGATATAATATCAAGGTATACAATACTTATTAAGAAAAAATACTTTAACCACATTTAATTTCAAATGGGCCCAACACAATTTTCATCGAGCTTTCTAAGTCCTTCAAATGTTCTATCAGGCCCACTTCACTCAATTTTTACTTTAATCACCCAATAAGATTTAATTTTAAAATGTTTTCCTTTTATTTTCATCGAGCTCCCTTCTAACATTTAAAAAATAAATAAAAACCCTTAACATTTCATCCTTTGTATTGAAGAATTCACCTGGGCCCACACTGCCACATGTCACAAGCCCACAATCCTGCCAAGAAAAATCCCCCTGCATTTTTAGATCTCGAAATGGCGGGGAACGGTGGAGATTATGCTGCACTTTCATCCTGGTTGGTAGTCGTTGATCTACTTTTGCTTCTTTGTTTGATTTCAAGTTTTCCCTAACTCATCTCTTTGTTCATTCAAGCTCTACAACTTCTCCTCTGCAAATGGCGGCACCACTTCAGCATACCCATTTTGTTTTATTTTGTTGCCATCTCTATTCACTGCGTGCCCATTGTTTTGTTTTGCCCTAAATTTCTTCTCTGGCTATGGCGGCCAAGCAATTTCTCAACTTTCTCCTCCATTCTCTATATTTTTGCATGGGACCTCCAACTGCCTACTTTGATGGATGCCCATTTTCTGACTCCAGCGCATAACCTTCAAGCTGGATTCTTTCACTTGCATGAACCAAAGGAATGGTGATAGAGACTGTGAGGGTCGGCCTCACACCTTCCAATTCGCTTGAAGGTTCTAAAGCTTTTAAATGCATTCACTCGACCTATGTGCTATGCTGGATTTTCCCTTATGTTGCACTGTTGGATTTAATAAAGCTCCTCTTTGTATGGTGAGGACTTTTCAACAAATCCATTTTGTACCTATCCTATTGTAGGCCGCGTGCCCTCCATACATGCCAATTGCATTTCCTTTAAAGTTTCTATGGTGCTTTCTCAACAAATACATTGGTGTACACCATGCAGATATAGCATTCCTTGGCATGAGCTTAGAAGTTCCTGAGACCTTTTTTAATGCATCCATTTGTGCTTAGTCTTCCCTAGAATTCTCAACATTTTATTTCCTTTGTTGGCTGGTCATGGCAACTCTGGCACATTTCCTTCATGGTGTGTTTACTTGAAACTTTCCAAACCCCCTTTCAATGTTCATTTTGTATACATTCTGCCACTCCTCTTGTTGTGCACCACATAGTTTCTTTATTTACTTCAGGTGCCTCCATCGAGCTCCAAGCATCTCTGTTGTGTGTGCCTTGCATTTGCTTGAAGAGTTTCTAAAATCATTCCAATAAAATCATTTGGTGCATATTAGCCATTCATGGTTTGCCCTTTTGTCCTTTTAGTGGTCATGTACCAGCTTCTTCTCCCCACGTAGTGACTACCCTCTATCCTCTATGTTTCCATACTGTAACTGGTGACAGTGCTTTAGAATATTTCTTATTCAATTGGTGTACCTATCCTTGTTCAATGTGTGGCCTCTGCACTGGTTCTAGAGCTTCTACTTTAGTGACTTTGACTGGTGTGTGTGGCTTCAAATAGCACTTCCTTTTACATCTATGTACTACATTTGCTTTGAAGTTTTGAAGGCCTTTTCAATGCATCTATTGGTGGCATCCCAGTTTGTGGCATTCGCTTCGAAGTTACTAAAGCATTTTTAACAAACTCCGTTGTTGTATATGATGCATGCTCTGCTATTTCCATGAGTCTCTTGAGAGTTTTTTTTAGTCTTTGAACCTGTTCATTTGTTGCCCATGTTTCCATTTTCATGTAGCTTTTCATTCATGGATCGCTCCTCTCTTCTCATGGCATTTTGACTTCTTTATAAGAGGTCCACAAACACAATAGCCGTGCTCAGGTCTGAAGTGGGTCAACATTCATATGTTGTATGTGGGAAAGAATTTAAAGATGTGGCATGAAGATATATTTATCTATAGAGTAAGCTATGAGATACTACCATCTTATCTTATAAGATAATTCACAGAAAACATGTGCTCTGCCACCGCCAAAACAACCTATGGTCCATTTTAAAAGACTCATCTTATAATGCCAAACTGACCATGTTCAATAGGCTCAATGGTCACTCTAGACAACAAGCACATCAATGGTTCTTTATTTCAAAATTCACTCTTAGATCATCAAACTCCCCCAACTCTGGTGGTGATGAACTCACATCAATGTTTGCACATTCTTGTTTAAAACTTTTATTTGAGCTTTGCACCTTTTCACAACTTCTCATTAAAAGTTATCTTGTCTCAACTCAATTGTGATTTTGAGTCACTACTCTCTATGACCACAATAAATGGCCACACAATCAAATGGCTTTCTCAAATACTAAAATCAGTGAAGGCTAAATAAGCGAATGACACTTCATTTCCTTTCCCTTCGTCATACAGGTGAGCTTTGATAAATCATCATCTATGAACTGGCTAAAAGGCTCTGATCATAAATAAGAAATATTCCCCCCAATTTCCATAATTCTAGACAACATTTGATGTTATTGGTTGGTTGAGCTTGCTATACTATGGCATGTCCTCATAACAATGGTGAAAATGCTTTTACAATCTCATAATTGTGTGAAGCATGCCAGGCCCCTTATGGGTCCGACTAATTTTTTTTTCATTTTCAAACAAAATTTCAGCTCAATCTGACTTGTGATAACTTTTGAATACTTCAAAGGTGAAAAGGTGAAATGGGTTTTCATTAAAACTCACTTTCAGGCACATTTGAAAAATGGTGAAAACTAGCCAAGTTGGCTCCAGAATTGATCTAAGAAACTAAGCAAACAACCTCCTGGAGCAATGAAAACTTGTAGGAATGTAGAAATTAGACTTGAGAATATAATGAAAAAGATGGATCAGAGAAATATATCATGATGAAAAATTTATTAACTAGAAAAGTTGCCCTCTCAGACCTTTTTGCAAATGTAGCTATTCAGAACCAGTTAAAACTCAAGAGATCACCTCATTGCTAAAATATCAAATCAACTCCTGGTGAGCTTCCACCAAACACACAAGTACATTTAGGCACACTAAACATGTGTGCAGAAGGGATTAGCCTGAAACATCACCTATCAAAAGTTATTGATGCTTGAAGCAGGCCTCTCAGAAAGGATTCAATGCAAAACTGAAGAAATTCCATTTGGTTCTGATCTGCTAAAAATAGCAAATCAACTCGTGAGGCCCTGAAAACTAACATGTGAGCTCATTTTGGTATGGAGAATATATAGAAATAATAATTCTCTCTTGATGATCAAATGGTTGCAAAATCCAAGCTCAGACAAGAGGCAACTTTGCAAAACTGAACGTTTCCAAATAGCTGAACAGTGACAAAACCCTCCAGCTTCACTTTTTGAAACCCAATCAAAACTCATCGTGAGAAGTTGAAAACTGACATGCAAGTTCACATGGGACATATGAGTGTGTATACAAAGGGATTTTTCTTGGAAATCAATGGGCTCAAAAATATGACCCTTCAAAGTAGGTCATTTAGGCAAGTTTATTAGGTGCACTTCTGAAAGTGCAAAGGAAAAATTTCAAAATGGGCATCTCAAATTTGCAAAATTTGAGAGTTCCAACAACCCTCAGGTATTAATCACTCCATTTAACAAGTGGGGATTAGATTTTGTAGGACCCATTGATCCTCCATCCAATGGTAAGTCTTATATCTTGGTATGTACTAATTATGTAACCAAGTGGGTAGAAGTTGAGGCCATGAAGCATGCAAGAGATAATAAGGTTGTAGAATTTATTTATGTGGAAATTTTTACCAGGTATGGGGTTCCAAGAGAGATAGTGACTGATCAAGGGGCTCAATTCACCTCAACCCTTGTTGTAGCACTGGTCAATGAGTACAACATAATGCACATGAAATCTACTCCTTATCACCTTGAGGCCAATGGCTAAGTTGAGGTGACTAACTGAGAAATTGAAGCCATTCTGACTAAAAAAGTGGCTATTCATAAGAAGGATTGGGAAAACTAGCTTCCAGAAGCTGTTTAGGCCTATAGAACAACCTAGAAAACAACTACAGGCTTCACACCATTTGAGTTGTTGTATTGAAAGACAACTATTATTCCCATTGAATTTGAGCATAAAACTCTTAGGACTACAATGGACTTGGGGTTGGATATCTCTCAAGCACAAAGAGAAAAAATCATGCGGCTAAATGCATTGGATGAAATGAGAAAGGAAACCTTGCATCATTCAGAGGTAGTGAAAAATTAAAGAATCAAGAGGCATGACAAATTCATCAAGGACAAGAAATTCCAACTAGGAGATTAGGCCCTACTCTATGACTCAAGGTATCAAGATAATGCAAGAAACTTGTAGACACGGTGGCTAGGACCATATGAGGTTGCTGAAGTCTTCACTAATGGTGTTTTTTAGCTCACCACCATTGACCCTATTAGATTTAAGCTGCTTGGCAATGGTCATCGCTTCAGGTTGTATCACAAGCCAACTTCCAAGGAGGAATTCCTATAGAAATTCAATCAACATGCATCACCCAAACTTCCTATGACTGAGGGAAGTGGACCCAGTGTCCCTCCTTCTAGCTAACTAAGGTACATAACTTGTCATAATAAAAAATTCCACTTTTGAGGGAGTCCACTTCTTCACACATCCACCCACCATCTCCACCTTTCTCTCTCTTTCATCATGCCTCCATAATTTCACTTAATTTCATCATCACTTCACTCCATTCTACTCCACTTTCATTAATTTCTCAACTAGCCTCTTAAAAGGTGAGTAGTACTTTCTCCATAATCTTTGTAATAGATCTTTCAAGAATCCAGGTACGTGTGCATCAAGTTGTTATCTCTTAATTTTGTTTTAGTACATTCATTTAATTATTGTAAATTAATATAGACGTTCTCCATAGCATGCCATTATTTTCATCCTTGTCAAATTGTCATAAATCTCGCACATGTGAGGAAACATGCTCAAATTTAGGTTTGGCAGGGGAAAGTGTGAATACAATGTCCACATGTCTATCCATATTGGTTCATGTCAACAAAGTTTAAATTGAGCCAATTCAAATTTTGAGTGAGTTGATGGCTCACATGTGTGAGGTGATATCAACCGCTACCATTTTTCTTGATCATAGCCTTCATTTATTACTCATTTACTGCCTTCATTGCTCCTGTCATAATCTTAAGCCAAAAAAAGGGTAAAATTTAGACAACACTGGCATTGGAAATTTTGCAACATTGCACATAGGAGAAGTTTAGTTTTCAAATGAAAATTGAAGGAAGGGAAACTTTGTAGAGCAATTGTTTGATTGTAGACAACTGAACAATGGGAGGTGGGTTAATCAGAAATGAACCCATGGTTCATGATGCATTACTACAGGATGCACCTTCACAGGATGAGTTCAAAAACTATGGATGATTAGATTATTTCCTTAAGCTTAATGGTTTTGATGAAGAAATTGCATTGGAATTTTCCCAGACAATATCTAAAGGAAAGGCCATAGTAAAAGGGTTGGAAGTAATGGCTAGTGAAGAAATAATTGTAGGAGTTACAGGGTTGCCAGTTGATGGTGAAAATTACCCTGCTTCTAGAGATGCCAGGTCAGCTAGGGCTGAATTCACAGAACCTGGTGACCCTCCATTAAGTGTGGAAAATCAAGGTGTAAAAATAACCTCTCTACCTAAGACATGGAAGCAAGTAGCTATTCATGTTGTGAAGTACATTACCTACAAAGGTCGTCAGTTGAATCTACACTCTATGCACTTCAAACTCCTGAATCATATGAGGCATGAGAGAAGAATGAATGTTGCAAATGTGTTATACCACCTTCTCTCAATCATGGCAGCCAAGACACATAAAAGCTAGGGGCAACTCCATTTCCCACCATTGTCTGATCAAATTATTAGTTGAGAAGTCTCTGCATGATGTGTCTGACATGACTTGGGAAAAATTCTTAAATATTGATCAAATTAGACCAAAGTATTTGTGACCTAGGGTTTTGCCTCAACCTCATAGGGATAGTAGAAGATTGAGCATGGCTGAAGCCACCCTTGGTGCCTCAACTTTTGGTGCAAGCCCTAGTGTAAACCATCCTACAACTAAACAAACCATAGAGATTAGTTCTTCTGAGGCAGAGCATTCAGACAAAGGAAGTTCCTCTTCAGATTCTGCTGATGATGTTCCTCTTGGCATCTTAATGAGAACTAGGGCACAAAAGAAAGAGGCAGAAATAAGGAAGGGAAAAGTTAAAAAGAAAATTATAGGAAAGGAAATGCCAAACTTGAAGTAATGGAAGGTTGACATTATTTTTCCTATAGCCAAAGAAAAACATGAGAGCCCTCCTAGGAAAGCAAGACTAGTTGGGACAACCTTTGGTGTATCTTCAGAGGGAAGCCCTAAGCCTAGAGAAACATTACAAGAGGACACAAAATCTCCAATGGGGTAGGTGAACATTGGAGAAAAGGACATATTTGATGAAGCAAAAAATATAATGCTAGAAGATCTTGTTGATATTGCTAAACAAGTTAAAAGTCAAGAGTTTGAGGAGAATCAAGAACTGCAACAAGAGTTCCTGTAGCGAGAGTTCCTACAACAAGAGAAAGAGCAAGAAAAAGAGGCCCTACAACCAGAATTGGGAGAAAAATCAATACCCCTGCAGCCATAATTGGTTGAACAAATAGAGACCCTGCAACTGGAGCCACATGAAGAGCAAGCAGCAGTGCTAGGAAATTTTTTGGTAGGAATACACATTCCCTCTAATTTTTCAATACACATGGTAGCTATGAATTTATGGAAAGAGATGCAAAGAAGGGAAGAAGAATGGAAAGAGGAGAAACACAGGTTAAAGAAAGAAATTCAAAAGAGAGATGAGGAGATTGAAGATAAGGATGCAAAAATTGCTACTTTAAAGAAGAAGGTGGACAATATGGTAACCTTAGTATCTTAGTTATTAGAATACAAGAATCCTCCAAGGGTCTATGCTTTTCATTTTAAGGAGAAGCATCTTTCTTTTAAACTAGCAAGGATTGTTTCAGGTTTGAATCCTTCCATTGAGACTCCTCTTGAAAATTTCAATGCTTATCAGATTGCTCCTCCTGAAATGAAGAATTTGTTGTGTGAATTATATTTGAATAATTATGTTGTGACCCAAGACCATGATTGGAATCCGCTATTGTATGTTGGGGATGTCCAATTAAGGGCATTCATGTTTTGGATACATAATGAGATTAGTTGGGGAAAACAGTTCAGGTTTTATAGGAAAATTGAATCCAACACTCCCCTATCCATCAGGGCTGAATCTAGGAATCCAAGAGACATCTTCATGGATTGGCACAAAATTATTTACAAACTAAGCTATGGTAGTAGGATTCTGTTTGAGAGAGAATTAGTTTATAAAGAATATGAAAAGGTAGCAAAAATCGCAGGGGAATCTGTGATGGGATACCTATAACAAGGGTGGAACAACCTAACTGATGAGCTAAAACAAGATGAGCCTCACTCTATACAAAACTATGCTAAAACACTTAAGAGTGTTGATAGATATATACAAATTGGAAGGAAAAAAGTACAATTTCAGCTTCCACTAACTTTTTAGCCACCTGTCCTATTGTGGCCTATGCCAAATTTCAAGTATTACTAGTATGATATAGCTATAGAGAGACAAAGATGGAGCAAGCTGGAAAAACAAGGGTTCTATTGGGATCTTAATTCATGCATAAAAAGAACTAATGTAGGACAGCTGACAGTTGCAAATTTTAGGGCATTAACTAAGCAAAAGAACAACTCTTCCTCTATTGGAGGACCAACAAAGCCTTAGGTTGGGGGGAGTGATGAGTCTAGTTTATCTCTCAATTTTGATAGAATTTGATGCTTGGATGTTGATCTTCTTATGATATTTCCTCAAAACCATAGACATTGGGCATAAGCTTATTTTTACAATCTTTAATGACATTGGCATGCTATATGAACTATTTGTGTTGATTTTACATGTGGATTAATGAATGCTACTTTAAGATAGTTAGATAAATGCAATTTTTGTGTGTACTAATATTGTTATGCAGATATAATTAGCAACCTAGAAATTCAAGAAGATTCTACCAGTTGGTCATTCACCATAATGGTCAAAAAGGTGGTCATTCAAAGGTCAATGGAGGGAAGACTCTCGACGGCGGGAGATTCCTCATTCAAATTGAAGTTGTAACCACCTTGTAAATGGTCTTAATTGTCTTTTGAGTGAATATGGGTGTTATTGTTGTGTTAAATCTGTGTTAAGGAAAACATGTCTGACTAGATTCTGTGCATGTGTAACCACCTCTCCACTTTTTATGCTTTCCCTAAAGTGGCATCCTCCTAATATGTTGGAGTTGACTACCTTTCTAGGTGATTAGTTAGTAGCTTCTCTTCCTATAAATAAGACTCAGATGCTCCTTCACAGGGGTTGCTTGATCTGATGATGTACTTGCATTCTTAGTTTTTCAGTAATATAGTCATGTTGCTCTATTGTACTTGTGTTTTCCAATGAATAAAATGAGTTCATAATTTCATGCATCTAAGTTTACATTTATCTTAAGGGATACTCATCCAAGGGGTCCCACTTGGTGATCATTCCATCCTTTACCTTAGTTTTTAATTTCTATTCAATAATTAGTTAAAAATTGGCACTAAATGTTCCTACAGCCACTAGAATTCCATTATGTGACTCTTCTTGCAGCCAAAGCAGACAGATTAGTTTCTATTTGTACACTTGGATTTTTATTTCTATCATGCATTTCAGCTTAGTATAGTTGTTAGTTGATGCTCAACACCTATTTTATTTATTTCCAAGTAGTTTACTTTTAGCATTGTGTCTTTCTTAGCTATAGGATGAATATGGCTACTTTGGATCCTTAGTGCACATATTGTGCTAAACCATTTCAATTTCACATCCCTGGGTTGACAAGTTAAGTGCACCTTCATGATGATTGAAATAGCTATTCATATTAGATGTCCAATCTTTGAATCATAGTTGTAAGGGCTTAGTTGTTAGATCATTGTAGGAGGCCAACAAAGATAATTGGATCAGATGAAACTCTTGGACCAAGATGAGCCTGAACCAATTGTTACAGGTCCTATTGTATATGAGATCCATGGAAAGAAGAGTCTGCCTGACCCTGTAAAAGATACCAATACCAATACCTAGATTAAATCCATAGTCACTAGTACTGTTGATCCACACCCTGCTGCAAATACTTTCAACCCACTAGTTGCTAAAGGAAAGCATCCTATGAAAAATTTAACTATCAATGAAAAATCCACATCTAAAAAGCCTCCTTTTCCCCCTAAATCTAATTTTGAAGTAGATCAATTAAGGAAGGAGAATGAGGATCTAATAAATGAATTAGAAAAGATGTAGATTATGGAAACTAATATTAAGATGAAAAGAAAGATTGATTTCTTAAAAAACTTATTGTTGAATATATGGTGTCATTGCATCTATTTCACAAATCCTTTTCATTCCACAATAAAACCTACACCCATAGTTGATTGGAAGACTTCTAGTCATATAGATCGATCCACCCACAACTTCAACTCTTTGAACACAAGTAGTAATGATTGTACTCACAATAAATTTAATAATAGAAATATGGATCATAAGAGAGGAGGTGGAGAAGCTAATAGAGGTAATGAGGACAAAGATAATTAGTTCCATAGGAAGCCTATACAATTGGAAAATGATGCATGGGAACCTGAGTCTTCATGATGTAAAGGGGGGTAAAATGTTAGTTTTTGTGTGGTTTAGTCATTTTTGTTTGTAATAAGGTATATTAAGACCATTTTTCATATTTTGTGTTGGTTTTGGTCATGTGGGGCTAGTTTTGTAGGAAGATGTCAATTTTGCAAAAAGTTGCACAAGCAAATTTTGCATTTTTGGTTTTTTGTGAAGTTGAACCATTGGAATTCAAATGGTAGTTGAGGAATGGTTTTTTTGGATTGTAAAATATTTAAATATTCCTTGTTATGGTTTATGCAAACTTCTGGTGATGGTTTTGGTGCTCAAGCAATAAAATATACTTTGTTTTCTATGTTTTTCATTGATTTCTTGTTGCTACATAGGGTAGTATGGTCCCATACGACCTAGAGATGAACTAAATTTAATTGGAACTAATGTGGGATTGGATATACTATAATTTTATTTTGATTTCATCTATTTTCATAAAGGTTTGAGTGAATTAGAGCTATTTTGCTACAAACAACTAGGAAACCCTAGTTAGTGAGGGTTTGATAGAAGAAAAAATAACTTTTGGCCCATTCCACCAGTGAAAAGGCTTGATAATTGGTGGAATGGATTTAGGTAGGATTTTTTTAATGTTTTTAGTGTTTGCGGGAGCATGAGATGGAGTTGGGTACAAGTTTGATGAAGCCCTAGCCTAATATAATCATGTATTAGGCTTAGGAGATAGATAGACCTAGGGTTTTGTAGTTAAGTTGTTTGGAGATTGTTCTAGTTGATGGAAGTTACATATATAAACCTAATGTGACATGATGGAAGCCTTGGAGTGGAGTCTTGTAGTTTGGAGATAGAATAACATATTGTTGCTTTGTTGCTCAAGCCTAATTAGGCCTAATTAGACTTGACAATAAAGAAACAATATGACATTCTATCTCCAAACTATAATACTTCACTCCAAGGCTTCCATCATGTCACATGGGATCTGTATATGCAACTTCCATCAACTAGAACAATCTCCAAACAACTTAACTACAAAACCCTAGGTCTATTTATCTCTTAAGCCTAATACATGATGATATTAGGCTAGGGCTTCATCAAAATTGTACCCAACTCCATCCCTTGCTCTTGAAAACAATAAAAACATTAAAAAAATCCTACAAGCATCCATTCAACCAATTATCAAACCTTTTCATATGTGGAATGGGCTCAAAGTCATTTTTCTTCTATCAAACCCTGACTAACTAGGGTTTCTCAGTTGTTGCAGCAAAATGACTCTAACTCACTCCAACATTTATGAAAATAGATGAAATAGAAAGAAAATTATTGTAGATTCAATCCCAGATCAGTTCCAATTAAATTTAGTTCATCTCCAAGCCAAATAGGACCGTACTACCATGTGTAGCAACAAGAAATCAATGAAAAACAAAGAAAATGGAGTATATTTTATTGCTTGATCATTGAAACCATCACCAGAAGTTTTCCTTGACCAAAAAAAGGAATATTTAGAAATTTTACAATCAAAAACAACTATTCTCCAACTACCATTTGAATCCCAATGGTTCAACTTCACAAAAAACCAAAATTACAAAAGTTGCTTGTGCAACTTTTTACAACTTTTTGCAAAATTGACATCTTCCTACAAAACTAACCCCACATGACCAAAACTGACACACAACATGAAACATGGTCTTAATAGACCTTATTATATACAAAAATGACTGAACCACACAAAAACTAACATTTTTCCCTCCTTTACATCATGAAGACTCAAGTGCCCCTACACCAAAAAGGTATAGGTAGTTATGTTTTGATGGGATCCCTAGATGCCCAAATCCTATCGACAATGACATTAGGGTTGTGTTGAGAAAGTTTACTAAAAATAATGCAATATTCGGAGAGGATCACTTAAGGTTTTTTCTTAATATTCTTGATGATTATGAAGTAGATCATGTGGATGTAGTTATGAAATTGTCCATGCAGTCTTTGACAGAGGATGTCAGGGATTGGTACCAAGGTTTACCTGATGGTAGCATTGGCTCATGGGAGGAATTTAATAGATTTTTCAAAGAGAAATATGGAGATAATACTAGCCCCCATTTTATTCTCAAAGAATTCAACAATATCACCAAAGGACAAAATGATATGGTGTTTGATTTTAACATTAGATTTCAAAAGGCCATGACTAGATTGCCACCAAATTTGAGGGTGAATGATCCAATATGCCTAGTTACTTATTGTAATGCATTTGATGATAAGATGCATTACCACCTAAGAGATAAAGACCCTCAAACTTTGAGGGATGCTTTATTTTTTTGCACATTGAAAGTAACATAAGAGCTTCAGGTAAGGTGGGAAGAAGAGACGATGTCAAAATCTTAAAGAATCTTGGGGATAAACAAGAAAAGGCCTCTAGCTCAAATATTTTTGATGATGAGAGATGGGATAATGTGATGAATACCCTCAAGGAAATCAAATATAGTATGGAAAAAAATGAAAAGGGGCTTGGAAATAACAAACAACAGTTCCAGAAGAATGAAAAGCCCCCAAGGCTTCAATATTACCCTTACAAAACCAACTAGCAAAGTGGAAATCCAATCCCAAATAATCAAAAAGGTTAACAAGATCAGGTCACACTTGATCGTTTGCAAAAAAATAAATCAAATTTCACTGATGAAGCTCCTTGGTGCATAGTTTTTCAATTGCAACACTCTCCTCACCAATGTGCAATTGCACAATTGGTGGATGTTGAAGAATATGTACCATAAGATTATAATCAATCTCATGATGATGATGTTGAAGTAAATATGATCATGAGAAGGTTTGATTTTTCTAATAATAAATGATCATCGAATGTGGATTCTCATAAACTTGATGTGGATGACCAAAGGCAAAGAGAAAATGCATATCGCCAAGAAGTTATCTTTGATGAAGAAAATGACAATGGACATGAAGTGTGTGCATTGGAAACAACTGAAGATGATTTGTCTTTAAGGAAGCCTTTAGATGAAGAAATTGTAAGGTTAATAGTAGCCTTGGCCACACAAGCAAGAGGTTCCTATCATTTGAGAAATAGAATAGTGGGTGGCGACCAAGGCAAGGATGCTAGCCTCTTCATCAAGGAGTAGAATAAACAAGGAAAAGAACCAAAGGCTGATAGTAAATTGGATGGGGATAAATCCAAGGAAGGTAATGGAGACTAAATTTGGTTAAAGAAGGTTGAGAAACCAAAGGTTGATGGAGAAGCCACTTCTCCTATTGTGAAGGTGAAAACACAAAATAAAAATTTTGAGCCTGAGAAGAAGGATGCCAAACCTAAAGTTGAAATAGGAAGTGAGCAACAAAAGGATAGAAACAGTACAAAAGGTATGAGTCCAATTGATATACCTAAATATACCCCTTTTGATATGTTTCAATTACTTAGTCAAGTCAAATTTTATGTTCCTTTCCTTGAAATGATGAGAATTGATGAGCATAAACAAAAGGTAGTAGCCCTTATCAATGACTCTACTACAACTTGTAATGAATTAGTGGCATCTACTCCACCCAAAGTGAGTGGGAAAGAAAAGAAATAAAAGAAGGTTGAGGTAAAAATCACTAAGATCCCTCACATTTATCTAGGAAATTCAATAATTGTCTATCCTAGAAATATAGATCCATTTTTTGTAACTTTGATTATATATGGAAAATTCTTGAAGAATTGTATGATTGACTCAGGAGAATCTAATAATATTATGCTAGCTAATATTATGGAGGCAATGTGATTAAAAAATGATAATTCTCATGGAAAATGCTATGCTATGGATTCTAGAGAAGTCCCTGTGATTGGTGTGATAAATGAACTCCCATATAGATTGGTTACAGTTCTAGAAAATGAATTTAGAATGAGTGTGGTTGTGGTAGACATTCCACCAAATTGTGGAATGTTTCTATCAAGAAAATAGAGTTCCTCCATGGGGGGTAGTATGCAATGTGATATTTCTTTTTCCACCTTCCATATCAATGGCAAAGATTTCAAGATGGTTAGAGAATCAAAGGTACCACACATGATAGAACATGTTCCTAAAGATGATACAATTCATTTTGTTGATACTCACCTTAGTTATTTCAAGGTGGAATATTTTCCAAGAGAAAGTGACAAGCAGTCTACACCTATTGAAAAGGAGATGACCAAATTATCTAGTAATGATGATCTTTGGAAAATGTATTTTGATGGTGCAAGTTCTAAAGAAGGATCAGGTGCAAGAATCTTATTAGTTTCATCCAGTGGAAACACATTTAAAATTTCTTTCACTTTTTCCTTTGTTTGCA
>VDFB02281492.1:304298331-304312963 GCA_007258455.2 Sequoia sempervirens
TGATTTTTATGTAAGCACCATTGTTGAACAACCTTTGGGGAACATATCATAAACATCATTCACACCTTCATTTCCAAACATCATCCAACCAATCAATCAGTCATCATCATATCATGCCCCAAGTCAACATATGATCACAAAGGGAAGTTCACTACTCAAATCCCTTCAAGGGAATCCACTTATAAACAAAAAAAAATTGGAAGCCAACATAAATTTGGGTATTCCAAGCACCATCCCACAAGACCCTAAGAAACCATATGTGCCACTCATCTTCCATGATACAAATAATTCATCCACTTTTCATGCTACCCCTACATAATCTATTGATACACAAGGATACAACCCCAACATCTCCCAAAGGAAAAGTGGACTTATTTGGACAAGTGAGTACTTTAAATGCTTCATCCTAACTTCCACAAGGGAACATATCACAATCATACCCACTATTCCCTATCTTGACATCATCATCTACACCAATTCAAGGTATAGGGAAAATCCCTTCATTAAGCACATCAATACAAAATCAACCAAACCAAATCAACATATCTATCATACCAAATCCTCCAAATGTGTCATTGATATCATAAAACCAAGTGGTGTCATCCCAAATATCTCAACCACTAATCACATCATCAACAATACCTCAAACATCCCATGGTCTAGTCTCACAAGGGATAAGCATGTCAAATACAATACCATCCTCCACTCAACCCCTTGTCATCAATCAATTAACACCTCAACAACCACCCCAAAAATCTCTTGTCAAATCATCTCACACCATCCCTCAAAATCCCCCACCTCCACCTCTAAATCCAAATGTAGCAAATCAGTATAGTATCACATTAAAAGTAGTACAAAAAGCTGACCAAAAGGCCTTGCAACAATTACAAGATCAACAAGCTCAAGCACAAGCTCAAAAAAAAGAGCAAGCTTTTCTACAACAATAAAAAGCCACACAACAGGAACAACAAGAACAAGAACAATCCCAAGAAGAAGCTCAAGCTCAAGCTCAAGCCCAAGTGCAAGTTCAATACCAAGCCCAAAAGGCACAAGTGTAAGCCTTGTTACAATATCAAGCCTATCTACAAGCCTTACAACAACACACACAACAAAAAGAATTGATAGTGCAACAACAACAAACAACACAACAATAAGCCCAACAAAAAGTACTATTGGCACAACAACAACAACACAAACAAGCCCAACAACGAGCATTATTGGCACATCAACAACAATATGCATAACAACAAGCGTTGCTAGTTCAACAAAGCTTCCAACAACCTTTCATGAACACAGAGAAAAATTCCATGAACCTTAACATGCAAGCCATCCCATCCTTCACCCAACAAACCATACCATCCCAAAGTATGCTCACCCCACCACCTGATCCACAAAATGACCTTTCCACATAGGTCAAATTGATCTCATAGAAAATACAAGACATTCAATCCTTAAAATCAAAAAAATCACACACCCAACAAAATTTGTGCCCCTATCCATTCAATAGGAACATTTCTATAGTTCTATTCCCATCAAGATTCGAAATACCAAAATTGAACAAATACTGAAGAAAAGGAAATCTTGAGGTCATATCAGAGAATTACATGTACATTGCATGGAAGTGGCTTATGACGATTCCTATATGATGTGACTTTTCCCCTAAAGCTTGGTTGGACCCGCAATGGAATGGTTCTCTTGCTTACCTCTCAGAATCAAAATGTTCCAAGAAATTATGGACTTATTCATAGAAAACTACTCAATTAACCTTGACATGGATGTCAGCCTAAAAGAACTATCCAGTCTTAAAAAAGCTAAGGGAGAGACATTTACGACTTTCTTACAATGATGGAGATCCAGAGACAACAAAAGAAAATGGTCCATGTCAAAGTGACAACAAATTGGAAAAATGAAGAACATCTCATTTTGTTACTTTTTGTTCATCATTTATATCACCATGATATATGAGTTCTAACTGCAAGATCAAAACTAAAGTGACTATGGTATTCTATTCTGGTCTCTAAACTGGTATTTTGGTCTACATTTTTTTTCGGTGATCATTGTTGCTTGTGGTTTTGGGAAATGGTTTGTAGGTGTTCAAATCATGTACATATAAGATCTCTCGTATCTAGTTGTTTGTATGATGTCACATTGTTGTTTTGTTGTTATGTTTTTTGGTCCATCTCTGTCTGACTTGATGAATGTATTGTGTAAATTAATTTTTTCTATATGGACATATGTGTGACCTATTTTAAGTCTGTTTTGACTTGTTGAAGCATGTGGGTTATATTTTTCAAAGCTTGAGGCTGACAATTGGTATTTTTGGTAAATGAGAAAGTGCATCTAATTAGGCCGACCTACTTTATGCTTGTGAAGAGATTGGGTATATATAACAAATAGTTTTTGAAGAAGTGAGCTGATGAAGTGAAGTAGTGAGAACATGATGAAGTGTGTCAAGTTCGTTTATTGAGCTTTATTTGGAAATGAATCTGCACTCATTAAGTGTACTCTGTCAATTCATTTTCTAGCTAAAATCCATTCAATAGTTGTAATTTTGTAGGTAGTGAGCCTTTGTTTCTAAACAGTGAGTCCTAGCAGTGATCCACCCATTTTGTAATATTTTATAACCGATTATACTATATTGTGAGCTAACACTCACTGTGGTTTTTCCCATTTTGGGTTTTCCACATAAAAATTCTAGTGATCATGTGTCTTGTGTTTCCATGCTCTGTTAATGGTCTTATTTATCTTTGTTATTGTATGCATTGGAATAGTTGGATTATATCTAATAAAAAGATCTAAGAAGATAATAATTCAACCCCCTTTTAGTATCTTAGACTTTCAACAATTGGTATCAGAGCACGGTTCCTCCAGTTCAGCCTAACAGCTTGAGGGAGATCCTGAAGATGGAAGAAATGGATGACAAAGGAGAGCTCTAGACTACTATTGAGGATCTTGATAAAGTTGAAAGAGAAAACAAAGATATGGAAGAGAATCTTGAAGAAGCAAATGAATGTGTTCGGAAACTTAAGGAGAAATTGAAAAATTTCAAAGACAAGCATAAGGAAGTAAATTATCAGTTGAAGAAGTCAAATGAAGAGATTACAGGTCTAAAAGTGCAAGTGGAAGAGAAGAAAAGAATAGAAGAATGTCTAAATAAATTGGTACAAAGAAAGTTTGAATATTTCACTAAGCTTGAGCAAGAAATTGTGAATTTGAAAGTGAATCTAGAGAAGGTGAAACTCTATGAAAACAACTTAAAAACTAGCTTGGATAGTCTTGATGAATTAATTGTAGGACAAAAATTGAGTAAAGATAAAAGTGGTCTGGGAAATGATACTGGTGAAAGCTCTAAGACTGTGAATAATTAGAAGACTCAAAATGAAGGAAAGAAAAAAGGAAATTCAAGGAACTCTACTAGGAGACCTCTAGTGAGATAGCTTAATGCACAAAGGTACCCTTCTTTTAATGGCACTTATTTTTCATGCAATAGATTTGGTCACAAGCTAATTTAATGTAGAAGTAGGATGAATCAATTACCTGGGCCTTTTTCTGGTCAATGTTTTGTATGCAAAAGATTTGGACATAGGGAAAGTGAACGCAGAACCTCAATGATGAATCAATTTAATGGAAGAGTGAACCAATCCTTTAATGGCTACTATTATACTTGCAACAAGTATGGACATAAAGCTAATTAGTGTAGAACAAGAGTCAATAGAAGTCAATCTAATTAGAGAAATATTGTCTACTTTAAATGCAACAAACCAAGACATGTTTCAAGAGTTTGTAGAAGCAATAAAAGTAAGAAGATCAATCTAGTAGGAAGGAATGAACCTATGAAGAAGGTTGACTAGGATGAAGTGAAGCAAGAGATGAAAAAAATTTGGAAGAAGAAAGAAGAACTGGAGACTGTTGAAGTGTCCATGCCCTCATCCGGTACAAAAATTTTCTCAGAAGACTAGACCTAGCAAGGTCATAGGGGGAGCATTATTAGAAAATATCAAAAACCCCCTAGATAAATGTAATGTTATAAGCTAGAGGGTGAAATGTAAATAATTAATTATCAGAGGCTCTAGAAAAGGAACTAGAAGAAAATATATTGACATAATGATTTGCGGACTGAATTAGGGTTTTTTGTGTTGAGAAAAATAGTTTTAGTAGCTTTTTGAAATCTGTTGCATTTAATGCAAATTTGGGAAGATCAATGTTTTATAAAGAAATTTTTAAGTTATTTTGATCATTTGAGCTTTTGGAAGAATTGAAGAACTTTTGGAGCATTCTTATAGAGAATTGGAATGCGAGCAGTGCAAACCCTAGTTTCAAATTCTTCGTCAAGAAAAAGGTACTTTAATCTTCCATGCAGTTGTATTCTTTTGAGTTGTTTGAATTTGAAATTGGAAGTATGGCTACTCTTGTGGTAGTTAAAGTGTTAGAAAGGTCGAGACCCTCTTATAGAAAGTACTCTTCAAAAGTTTTTGAAGATGATCCCATGGGTGCATTTTCATCAATCGCACATGGTGTAATGTCGTCTGATGATACTAGGATGATGATTCATGTAAAATTTTAATACTACAATCATGCAAAGCTAATTGGCATCTAGTGGGATGAGCTTACTAGTGATAAATTTAGGGTAAACCCTGAGTATTCAAATTTGGTTGATAAAAATTTGGACGTCTAGAACAATTTTCCTAATTTCAGCTATGATGACAAATTTTTGAAGTCAATTCTAAGCAGAATCCATGAAAAATTTCTATGGATTGACCAGCTGCATCTTATAACAAAGGAGGTAATTAGGGCCATTATTGGGCTATGGGACAAATGTACAATTCACGTGCTAAAATCTATAAAGAATGAGGTTATAGAAGAACTTATAGGAGCCAAATATGATAAAGAGATTTAGCATCAAAAACCATTACTAATCTAGCAGTGAAGTATGCATCTGTCATGATAGGTCACAAGATATATTTCACAAATAGAGAGAACTTTGTTTTAGCTATTTGTGTCTACACTCGGTTTGATATGGTTGTGAATGGCGTTGATTATGAATTGTGCAAGCTGCTCTAGTTACAGCTGTTTGAGAATGTGAAGTCATTGAAGGAAAGAAAGTATGAATTTAAATTTGGTTCTCTAATTGTGTGTTTACTATTTTATTTCATGAAAAGCCTCCCTGGGAAGAATGAATAAGTATTCTAGAACCCATCCAGACCAATGGGACATCAAATTTTAGATCACATTTATAATCTTGGTAATTTGAACACTCAAGAGGATTCCCTAACAAAATTCTTTGCTATATTCAAAAGAAATATGAATGAAAGGGATAGAATTTCAAGAAAAAATGTGAAGTATAAGAATGACATCATATTTCATGTCTCCACTGATGAATGCATGATTGAGGCTCTAGAACCTTGAACTATCTAGAGTCAGCCTCTTGGATATGAGATAACAGAAGAATAAGCTGAAGGTTATGTGCAAATGCTACTAAAGAATCCAAAGGACCCCAATGAACCTTGAATTGGGACATATGCAAAGATGTCTATGGAAGTTCACTTGGAACAACAAAAGCCTAAGATTACGAAGAATGTAGAGAAAGAGCTCAAGAAGGATGGATTTACAGATGAGGAGATTTCCCTTGGTAGGAATAAGGGAGAAAAAAGGGAGACAAAATCATCTAGTCTAAGAAGATCTGGTAGAACTACCTCTGTAAAATCCTCTACAACCCTTGCAACTAAGATTGAGCCTGGTATGGTTGATAAAGGTAAAGGTCCTATTTCCTCTGGACCAACTACAAGATCTAGGAAGAGGAAAGAGACTCCTTCATTAGCCCCTGCAAAGAGAGGAAAGAAAGAGAAAGCAACAAGAGAGAAGAATCTTAGTGTTATTGATGACTAGGGTGAAGAAGAAGGTCTTGAAGCAAAGTTGGTAAGAATAAAAAGAGGAGGTTTACCCTCCGATGAAGGTGCATCTACAGAAGTTGTTGGTTCTAAAAGAGTACATATTATGTCATTGTCTAAAGATGAAGAAGAGTATGATTTTGGTATACATTTTCACACCAAACCTAAATGAAAGAAGGCTAAGGTAGCTAGTGAGGCCTTTGGGGATTAAAAAGATGAATACGATATTCTGGTAAGTTCTAGCCCCTATTATAAACTTGAGCCAACTCTTAATGCCTTGCTAAATTTTGAGAATATGCATCAAACCACAACTGAAAACTATGATAAATTTGGAGAAGACAAGAAAACATTGCTTTTAGCTATTATTCAATACGTTATTGTCTTACAGGTCAAATGGGATGACATAATGAAAGATGTTCCTAAAAGCATGTGGGATGATCTGATGAAAAGGAGATCTGAAGCCATTGTGTTTGAAGAAAATATTAGAAATGCATCATATAATAAGATTGGGTCTTCCGTGACCCCTAATGATTTGAAATATATGAAGAAGATCTATGTTGAAATGTTTTAGATGAAGAGTAGAGTGAATATATTGGTGACAAGAAATAATAAATTGACAAAGAAAGTAAGAAAGTAAACAACAAAGGTAATTTGAGAGACAATAGAAAAGTACGATATATTCAAAATTGATGATGATGTTGTTGCTGAAAATCCGAAGGAAAATGTTCTTCTAGGTATAGGTAATGAGGAAATTTTGATAATTTTGATGTTGAAATTAATATTGGTGATGAAGTTAATGAGAAGAATGAAGGAGAATTTGAGCCTGAGATGCACAATGATGCTCCTCCAAAGCATACTAATGGAGAAAAGGTAGAAAAGAGAAAGGTAATGATGAAGAAAATAAAGGCAATGTTGAAGAGGATGGACAGGGCATTGAAGAAGAAGGTCAAGACAATCCTAAGGAAGAATAGAATAAAGATGAAAAGGATGGAAATGAGGAAGAGGACAACAATGAAAAACATAATGATAAAGATAAAGATGAAGATGAAGGTGAAAAGGATGAAAAGAAAGAGGAAGAAGAAGAAGAGGTAGTAGAGGAAGATAAAGAAAATGAAAAGGGAGAGGAAGAAAAGATAGTTGTGGAATCCTCCAGGAAAAAAGAAGAAGAAAAACATATTGTAAAATCACTGAAGCATCCCAGTCATTTGTCCTTTGGTTGTGATGTACTAAAAGGTTTGTTATCGGAACTCTTGAAACTCCCTATGATTGAAGGATATGTTGATGTGGAAAAGATGCCTCTTGTACATAAAGTTATGTTGGGCGATGCTATGCAAGTATTTGGAAGAAAGGAAATTCTTGAGACACATCAAAAGGGAATGTAACTGATAGAAGATGCTCTAAAAACATTGCAAAACTATGCCCGGTGCATCCATTGATAAATCCCTCTACCCTATTGAAAATATGAGATTATTGTTAGACTCTTTCAAGGAGTATTCCTCTGGGCTTAATGAAAAGACAAGACAAGAGATAGAAGAAAATTCAGCAAAGAAAAGGCTGCTAACTTTACATGAAAAATGTGCTCTTGCACACTCTTGTGTCAAAAAGAGTCTAAAAGTAGTGAAGGTCTATGATTCTGAGGCAGATGTCCTCTCTTATTGCTTGAAGTGGCCAGATGCCACTCAAAATATAAAGATTGTCATGGACTCCATTGAGTCTTAGTTGTCTACCATTTCTGGTACTTATAGTGTATCTAAAGATAAAGACAAATCAATTTGGAAGGCCATCACTACACATAGAGAAAATTTATTTTCCTTGCAGAAACAAAAAGAAGAAATTATCAGAGAATTTAGTCTATTAAGTGATATTGTAAGAATGGAATACACTTTGGTTGGAGAGGCTTTGGCATACACTAAAAGGATTGAGAAGATAAGCCTGATTCCTAATACTCCAGACGGTGCTGAAGAAACTCTAATAGAGCTGGAATCTCTAAATAAGATGTTGACTACAGGAAAGGGTGGCTAGGGAAAAGGAAAAATAATCTAGGAAGGTATTCTGAAGGAGATTCAAGGCTCACCATCTTCCAGTTCATATATGTTTTTTTTTCATTGCTTTAACTTTTTTCAGTTGTTCTTGGTACACCCTTTGTCCTTGATGTTAAAGGGGGAGTGAAGTGGTGAAATGTTGGTGTTGGGGGGAGAAGTATTGTAAATAGAGAACTCTATAAATATTCTTTTTGGTTTTGGCACATGTTTCCATCAATGACAAAGGGGGAGATTGTTGGAAAAATGAAGAAGAATATCTCATTTTGTTATTTTTTGTTTATCATTGATGTCACTATGATATATGAGTTGCAACTACAAGATCAAGACTAAAGTTACTCTAGTATTCTAGTCTGGTATCTAAACTGGTATTTTGGTCTGCATTTTCTTTTTCTAGTGATCACTGTTGCTTGCAATTTTGGGAAATGGTTTGCAGGTGTGGAAGCATGTACATACAAGATCTATTGTATCTAGTTGTTCGCATGATGTTACATTGGTGTTTTGTAGTTATATTTTTTGGTCCATCTTTGGTTGACTTGATGAATGTATTGTGTAAATTAATTTTTTCTATATATGGACATATGTGTGACCTATTTTATGTCTATGCCGACTTGTTGAAGCATGTGGGTTAACTTTTTCAAAGCTTGAGGCCAACAATTGGTATTTATGGTAAATGACAAAGTGCATCTAATTAAGATGACCTAATTGATGCTTGTGAAGAGATTGGGTATATATAACAAACAATTTTTGAAGAAGTGAGGCGATGATATGAAGTAGTGAGAACATGATGAAGTGTGTCAAGTCCATGTTGTGTAGTTTTCATACACACGCCTTGCTGAAAGCATGGACCCTCTTTTATTTGGTCTTTTGGGTGTTTTCTATAGTCTTGCATCTAGGACTGGTTTTTGGTCTTGGGTGCTTGTGATCCTTTGGTTGTGTGACTTTTTCCACTTTGAAACATGCTTAAATGCTTATCTCGCCTCTTAAAGTGATCTCTTGAGGTGGTTCATTGAAAATCCTAAGTTAAGGGTGAGTTTAGGGTTTTTCATGTATCTCAAGTATTTCCTCCCTATGTAGAAATCTTTTATTCCCATCAGTGTCTCAGATGCTCAAAGGTTATTGCTTATATTGTTACATTTCAGAGATCTTGGTATTTCATAGAATTTAGTATCTAGCAGAATTCTCTAAAATTCTTTGAATCTTCAAATCCCCAACTTCTGCCATTCCCTCGGATCCCCAAAGTAGGGCTCAAGTGGTCATTTCGCTTCATCTATGCCTACTATATGAACATTGCAGCTTGCATTTAATGGGACTATGAGAGATTTTATGTTGGTAAATTGGTGTTATTTGTCTCATAATGAATTTGAAGAGCTCGGTCCTAGGGAGCTGTATGTGAGATGGATTGTTGGAGCTGTGGGTTGCTAGTTCTGGTGACGTTCGTGGCCTTGTTTGCATTTGTGTGGGATTTGAAGCTTGTCGTCAGTAATTGTCCTCCTAAGTTTTGCTTCATCAATGGTATGTGCATGATGCCCTTGCTTTAATTTTGATTGATGAGTATGTGTGGTTTTATGGTATTATGCATATTCTATGCTTGGGTTTCTACGTATTTGGAGGTCTGTGATTAAACTAGTGTTTTCCCCTTTTCATTTTGATTCCTCCCCTGAGTGTCAATGTCACAGTTCTCCATTCAATTGATAATTTAATGATGCAAATCCTTTCTAGATTTTCCATTTGAATTTGGTGTTGTGCATGATGGTGATTTGGTTCGATGGATTAATGATCTAAGTGTGAGCTTGAGTTGTTATTTCCCATTTGTATCTGATCGTTACTTGCCTTTGAGGGTTTTCAAAGAGTTGATTAAGATTTGATTGAATGAATGAGTGTATCGAACCTTTGACTAGTTATTCATGTTGGAACCCTAGGGTTGAGTATTTTGGATTTCTTTCTTAAGGATTAATTGAATTGTGCTTGAATGAGTCATAAGTCCAAATCATAGATGAACAATATGAAGTGAATAAAAGTTTGAGCCAAATCCCAAATTTGTGATCATTTGATCAATTTGGGAAAAACTATGAAGAATTGTGACTTTTAGAAATTTTAGGTACCTCATGGAATTCCTTCACACTCAGAAATCTCCAAAATTTCTATCACCTTATCATTTACCCAAGAATGCATTTAAATACAATTTTTTTGATAGCCTTGCTATTTTATGTCTTGAATGGAAATCCCCGAAACTTTCTGAAATTGAGAAAATTGTAGAAATGGATGAAGTGAAATTGTATAATTTAATTAAAGGTTGGGTATTGCCATTTCTTGAGCTATAATGTTGATTAAATGATTTTTGGTGTGATAGTTGTGCTTTCCTCACTGATTTTTGCCTGGTCATGAAATTCTCAAATTTCCTCCTTGGCCTGATTTCCATGAAGGGGTAAAAATCCTTAAGTCATGTTTGTGAGATTTTAGGAGATTATAATCATTTTCTTGGAATATTTGTAGGATTAATGTGTTGTTTATGATCAGCTAACCTTAAATTTTGTGTTGTGATGACCATTGATTGTGACCTTTTCCTGAGTGCAAGATGAATCAAACAAGGTTGATACTAGAAAAGGCAAGAGAAAAGGAATGGATCCTAATGATGAGGAAGATCCTATTTCAGAAGCTAAAAGGATTAAGTTGGATATGAAGAGAAATATTTGAGAGAGTAAACTAATTTCTACTTGGTCAGAGGTGACTGGCACCAATGTGGGAAAGTGGGACTATGAAGAATTTAAGGCAAGGATGGCAACAAGCGACCCTTCTATTTTAGTAAGGAGATTGAGGGATTATGGGTTGGTTCATGTATCCAGTTTTCTTTCCATAGTGCAATGTTATGAGCTAGTCTTGGAATGTTCTCGACATTATGATCAAGGTACATAGAGAATAATTAGTCCACAGGGCAGAGTGCTTACAAACTTCTCTCCTATCTTGGTTTCCCAAACATTTGACATGGCAGACAGGTCTCACATGGTGCAATTTGATATTGATGTAGCCAAGAAATATTATGAGCAAGATACAAATAAGGATTTGGAGGTTATTAATACCTGGCTAGAGAAACCCAAGGAATATATTTCTAAATTTCCAAAACAGTTGTTCAAGGCTAAGTTTAAATTAGATTACTATGATGCAATCACTCTTCTCAGTAGAGTGATGGGTCTAAAGAATGCAGGAATGTTTGAAAATTGAATGTTCTATTTGATACTGAGAATGGAACAAGGTATAGACTACCATTGGGTAGGAATAATTAGTAAAATATTTCATGAGCAATTGTTCAATGTGTTGTAGACTGAGACTTTCACTATGAAATCTTATTTGGTCTATGCCTTGGCAAGGTTCCATCCATATAAGGGATTGAGCAGTTAGGGAGTCTTTGGCCAGGATGTAATTTCTGAAGTCAACCCTGAGTTAAATTTGGATATTCCTAGTTATAGAAGGGTGAATAATGCATTCACCATGTACATTACAAGGTTGCTCTAGGGTGCAGAGCATGTTAGAATTTTTGATCCTGTGAAGGAATTGATTTAGAAGTTTCAAGCATGGTTTATATAATTTCCCACATTTTCATACATTAGGATTGATGGTTGTCCAAGAGCTCCATATAGATTGCCTAGATATCCTATAGATCATATCGTTCTTGTGGAGGTCACAAGGAAAATTTGTACCTTTGATATAATTTTGAAAAATGATATGAATAAAACTAGTTTTGGTAATGAATTCCCACTAAGGATTGGAGGTAATCATGCTTTCCCTTGGCCACAACACAATTTTCTGATGAAGAGGTGGGAACTTTCAACCTGTCCTTACATACTAAGAGGCCCAAATTTGATAGAATAGGTGGGGCTCAAAAGAGAGCTAGCATGGAATTCAAACATAAAGATGAATTTCAAGACTATTGGGCCAATTAGAAAGATGAATTTGAAGTTTTGAAGAAGCAGTTCTTTAGGTTGCCTACCAATTTGATCAAACTATATAGTATCAAGGCCATTCCATATCAAATTGATGATGATGGAGAAGTGATACAACTCCATGATTATGAATATGTTAAAGATAACCCTATAGTTGAAAATTATTGGATTGAAGAGGAAATAATAGAATTGGAGAAAATAAATACCCCTGTGATCAAATACATTAAGTTGTGGATCAAGCATAAGATTTGGGAGCTAGATAGTGAAGGGAAATAGTATACTTATGACTTGATGGGGAGCTTGGAATCTCAATCTTCTTCTAAGGAGGAGCAGAACCCAAAAGGAAAGGAAAAGGTGAGTTCCCCTTTTAAAATTAAGATCAAAGGTGTTCAAACAAAGACTATAGAAGAAAAGAAAAGAAAGCCCATTGCAAATAAGTGAAGGATTACCTCCAAAGAGTAGAAATCTGCCCAAGAAGAGGAACCTAAGGAAGAGGGAAAGAAGGGTGATTCCCCTATGCTTAAAAGGATAAGAGAAATGAGAATATCAAGGAAGAAAAATGAGCCTCCTAGGGGAGAGGATGACATAGGACCAAAGTTGGTAAATATTGAGAGTTCTAGAGAGAAAACACAGGTTTATACCTGAAAAACAAGAACTGCATCTCCTAAGGGAATTTTAGTAAACGACGTTTCCTCCATGATTCCCTTTGTTACACAACAAGAAAATGATACTTTTTCCTCTCCTTCTACTTAGGAATTTCATGATGAAGAAAAAGATCCAACAGATGCAGCTATTGGGGTTATCCATCAAGGTGAGGACAAAAAATAAGTTAAAGGTGAGGACAAAAAATAATTTAAGGATGGGGATCTTCATGATATGGAGGCATATATTGATAAGATTCTACAATCTTCTTTGGTATCACATGAGGATTCACTTATCAAGGATAAAGGGGAAATATCCCTAGAGAAAGAAGAGATGCATGAAAGAACTCCCTCTCTAATTCATGAAGTGACAAAAATGCATGACAAGGAAAAGAATGAGAATCCAGAAAGAGATAAAGAAGAAGAAGATAAAGGTGAAGAAGTTTTTGTGGTGTATGGTTCAAACGTTGACTCCTCTTTTGATCAACTAGAAAGGGATAAAAAAGGTGAGCAACAGTTAGATATTTCCACTCCTAGTTGGCTCAATGAGGAATTATAAGGAAGGCAAGTAGTTATAGATGATATTCCTATAAGCTGGGATGATTTACTGGCTTATATTGGAAAAGGTAAAATAAAGAAGGCCAAAACTATTTCAAGGATTGATAGGGATGAATCAAATAATAGGGTGATTCATATTTCCACTCCTGCAGTAGATAAGAATAAGGATGAGGAAACTCCTCAAGATTACAAAATTCAAACAATAAATTTGGGGCCTACCTCTAGAAGACAAGAAGTAGAAGAGTTCAAGGGGTCTACTACCACAATTTTGGAAAGATTGGACAGAGAAGTGCAACCCAAGGAAAGATTGAAGAAATAAAATGAAGAGTTAAATAAATATCTATAGAATCACATGAAACCCTTGTAGTCCATCAACCAAATTGGTTCTTCTTCATCAATAGGCAATTTCTTACCTAAGGAGACAGTTAGTGAGCTTGAAAAGATGAAAAACTTCTACACAGTCTACACATGAATGGTTACAAGGAGTAGGGATTAGAGGAGACAACTTGATTAAGGAAATTTTTTCAACCTCTGGAGATGCACATAGATCATTTGAATGATTGCAAAATTTATTGGTACAAGATAAAGGTGACATAGATCTTCTCCTGCAAAAAATAAAGACAATCATGGATTATACTGAGAAAAGATTAATAAGAAATGGAATATTTCCTTCCTTAAAGGTTTTAGAGCCTTGGGAGTGGTATGAAGCCTTGTATATCAAGTAGAGAGTTCTAAAGAAAATTCATAAACAAGGTCACCAGGTGGGCAATACATTGAATGAAATTTATAATAGATGCATCTCATTCTTTGAAGTAATTACTAGAAGGAAGAAGTTTGCATCAAAACATCTGAGCCTAGAACAATTAAGAAAATGGTGGCATGAAGTTTATGCTCCAGTTGATGATTTCCCAATCACCACCCACCATTTGGACGGTGCGGCTACGTAGACTACTGTTATGGAGAAATTTCAGGATCTCAAGGTAGAGTGGGACAAGGTCAGTAAAGATTCTAGGGAGGAGATTAAATCAATCAAAAGAAGATTTAAAGTATTGATCACTCCATCACTGGCTGACCTAGAGAATATCTTTCTTAGGGTGCAGGATAAATTGGGTCAAGATAAGGACAAGGGGCCAATTAATGCATGATTGCATCGAGATTTGTGCTTCCCATTTATCTAGGGTTTTTGACATGTTTCTTCTTCTGAACTCTACATGCATTGGAGCGATCTACATTGAAGATTCTAGGCCGACCTAGAAGGAGCCCTAGTATTAAATGCAAAAATGATTATTTTATTCAAGGAAGCTTCTTGGCCGACCTATTTGGGTTGAACTATTGTAACCCTAATTGGGTTGACTTAGTATAAAATTTCTATAAATTAATAATTTTGCCTCATTTTTAAGGGTTATAAAATAGAAAAGATAAATGATAGAGTGGGAGCTAGGGTTAGGAGTTAAGTATTTTCTGAGAGAAAGTGTTGTTACACTAAATACTAGAATTGTTGCAAACATTGGGTGATTCAATATAAGTAAAGATATTGTTGTTTGGTGCTCTTTCTTGTATTGTTT
>VDFB02281492.1:304313063-304529388 GCA_007258455.2 Sequoia sempervirens
GTGTGTCAATTGTCAACACCTAAAGGTGAGCCTTTGCAAGAGCCCATAAATAGTTTCCATCTCAAAAAAATTTATGCCTAACCTTGCATGGTATAAATCCAAAAATACAAAAAATATAAAAATATAAAAAAAACCAAAAAAAAAATAGAAAAAGGATTGAAAACAGTAAAGAAAAAAATTGTCCTCTAATGGAAACCACTTTGGTAGTGCTTTGGGCAAGTACCTTGGTGAAAACCTGGCAACCAGGTGCCTTGTGTAAATAAGCACTTCTCATCCACCATGGACTCTTTGGCTTGTTCTACATCACTTTCCATCACCTCCACCCATCACAATCCATTTCTCTTTTTGTCACACATCTGCATCTGCATCATAGCTTGATCCTGCATTGGTATCATGTTTATTTTAAGTACTACTTGCCATACTTTTAAGTTTAATTTGTCCTTCTTATATCAAGGTATTCTATTGCTTCATGCTAGAGGAATTCCCCTATACTTACATTGGATTAGATTCGTGTATATCCTTGAAATCTTCCATAACATCAAAAAATTCAAAAACATTCAAAAAACCAAAAATATCTAAAAATATCCAAAACAAGTCAAAAATCCAAAAACAGGTTGAAAATAGAAAAAAGTCAAAAAAATAGTCACTGTGTCGAACTACATGGTCTTTGCATGTATAATGTAGGCAAGGATAATCTTTGATTATCCCTTGATACCCCTAAGATAGGTCCTTAGGTTAGGTTCTTGGTCAAAATATCATAAAACAAAAAAATATTTGGAAAACTAAAAAATTTTAACATTTGTAAAACATCTTAAAATCCCAAAACAACCTCAAAATATTTCAAAATCCCAAAAAATTTCAAAAAACCCAAAAAGCATCCATCCCATTTTTCTTTCGCCTGCAATAAACATCCACTCACCATAAATTGATCATCATCTTCAACCCTTGGAAAAACAAGCATAAACAAGCATAACAACTTTTATGTAAACCTAAACTGTCAAAGTCACAAGTCTAGGTCAATAGGTAAAAAATTTGGCCAACTCTTGGTATCAATAGCCTATCATCCTATCAGTCTTAACATCATTTGATCATCATGTCCTAGGATGCATCTTTCCTAAAATGGACATCAACATCAGGTATCACCATAGTTTTAGTCTTGGCTAGAGGTATGAAGAACATTGGCTTGTTTCTTTGTTTGATCTTTCCTTATAACTTGTCTTATTGCACTTATTTTGATTACCTCTTGATGATGTCTATCGAAATGATTTATAGATAAAGGAATGGGGAATTGCTCATTATCTTTCCTTTTTTGTGCTTGTTGTATGTTTTTGTAATATAACATGGTTAACACTTGCTTTGGTAGGTGTGTATGTACGGGGTTTTGAACAACTTTTTAACTATTACATTGTTAGGTTATGCATTTCCATTTTTTTGTTTGAGATGTTTGAAACTTCTGAAGTGCATCCTAGCAATGGCTTTCCTATGTCAGGTGTGAACAAGAATATTCCTATCTATTTGTTGAGTCAAAGTCCATTGCATTAGATACCATGCCATCCTAGTTGTTCATACCTTGATGCATCATGTCTATATGTTTTATGAAAAAACATAAGGAAAGTTGTGCCATTCATGTCCCAAATCTAGGATGATAAAATCACCATCACTCATCACCATATCTAATAAAGTCTTGATGATTCAAAGACTTGTTGGACTTTTGCATCTTCTCACACTCAAGGGTTTGTCCACCCATATTATTCTTCTTATTCTTCTATCTTTACTAATATTTCTATCCAAAATATGTGTGATATCTCAAAATATACATGAGGCTACCCATGGTCGATAATTGTCTATACACCATCAAAATTGTCTTCATCAAATATTTGATCTTTCTAAGGAATTTTATTTTTGTCCTTTGATCAACATCACCACTCCTTTTGCATTTTTATTGTGATCTTAGTCAAAAATTTGATATTTTCACTCAATATCTTGAGGGAGAAATATAGCAGTGCAATTCCTTCCACTGGAGCAATAGTGGGGCATCCAAAGAAAAATAGAATTTTTTGAATTTTGATATTTTCAATGTTATTCTTTGAATCAATGAAACAGGTGTGTTGCTTCAAAAAGGGGAAAAATGTAGACACTCAAATAGTCCTAATTGACATTATGCATCTAATTCTGATTAATTAACATCACTTCCTCCTAAATCACCTCTACACTAACCATTTAATTAAATAAATCTTATTATTTAGTTAAAATCATCAAGTTCTACTATTAATCAAATAAAGAAATTTATTAGATTAATTCATTGATATTCATCTAATTTAATTAATTAAATTAAATTATTTAATTAAATCCCCTATGTCCTCTCATTTCTTTAAATAAGTCTAATTATTTAGCAAATGTCACAAAAACCCCTAATCCCACTTAGATTAATTAATTCTAAATTAATCAACCTAATTACCCCTTAATCTCCATTACCCATTTCCCTAGCCTTTAACCTCACCCTTGGTTAAGTCAACCCAAGTGGTCAACTAACCAAGTTGCACAAGAAAATCAATTCTTTTAAATAAATAATTACCTTATTTATCCTCACAAAGGCATATTCTAGGGAATATTCCCTTAAAGCCCATTTTGTTGACTTTCCCTTCCGAACGCATTTAAAATTCTTACAAGGTTTTCAATGCTTCTTCCAATCTTATAAGTACCTCTTACAAAGCCATTTAATTGCACTTAAATTGCATCTTGTCCCTCTTACACCTTCAACAACATTCTCTTACATCCTCTTAGACATCCACCTACATGCCTTAACTCTACACATTCTCCAAATGTTCTCCACCTCCATCCATTAGCCTTGTGACAAGTGTCAAAAAAATTTTGGCTCCCCTTTTAGTCCCACATTCATAAACTACTCTTTCTTCAACCCTTGAATCCTATAAGTAGAGGCCTTTTCTACTTGAAATGGATCCATCATCTTATACAAAGTCATTATACTCATTTTCATCCATCAATCATCCAATTTTTATCATTATCTTTGAGGGAAATTGGAATTTATCAAATCCTATTTGATCCACAACTTCATGCTTTTCATATCATTTTAGCTTGAATCTACTATCATTTTGTATCAAAATCACCATTGTTCATCAATATCTTGGAGCTTATCAAATGGGATTGGGAAATGGCCACTTTCCACATAAAATTGGCACCAATCCTGCTATGGGATGGGGTTTGAATAACATAGATTAGGATTTCATGTTCATTTACTTGTTATTTCATGTTATTTTGATAATTTTTTCATCTTCTTAGCATGCTTAAGAATCTCATTGGAAATGCTTATTTTTCTTGTTTAAATGACTAATACTATTGGGTTTTTCCATGTTTGAGTAGGAATAAAAAAAGAGACTTTTACTATTGAAATTCATTTGTACTCCATAATTTTTTAATCATGGGATCACAAAATTGTTAGACAAGGAAAGATAGGAGGGTATTAACCCTTGAAGAAATTGAAGAAAAGAAAGAGATGTAGGAAAAAAGAAAAAGATATAGAATAATGAGGGTTCATAAAATGAATAATATTGAAGTATTCAGTTCCATGACTATTGAATATAAAAAAATTGAAGAGACCATGGATGTAGATGATGAAAATTTGCAAGAGGTGAATGTGGAAGATAATATGATTATACAAACTAATCCTCATATGTTCTAAAATCCACCTTTCAATGTTATGGAGAATGTGACAATAGGAACGAATCTAGGTAGATCTTCAAATTCATCTATAAATGATATGAAAAAATTGATTTTAGAAGATTTGAAATGAGCTAGATTTAACAATGTTAAGATTGATAATATTCATAGAAATAATGAATTTAAACTTTTTGTTGTTGAAAATGAAAATAAAAATCCTTTTGTTGAAAATGAAAATGAAAATGAAAATCCTTTTGGTCATGAAAATGAAAATGAAAATATTTTTGAAGTTGAAAATGAAAATGAAAAGAAACTTTTGTTGTTGAGAAATGAAAATGAAAATCCTTTTGTTGAAAATGAAATGAAAACAGTATGAAAATAAAAATCCATGTGATGTTGAAAATGAAAATATTTTTTTAGAAAATGAAAGTATTGGTTTGTATAATCTTCTTAGTAAGATTTCTTGGAGAAAAATAGGAACACGTTCCAATATATTTGAACCAACAATTTTGTGGTGTTTCTATGGATTTCTTTTGCACTCTTAGGATCTTTCACCTGAAAGGAGAGATAGAAACCTAAAATTGTAGTGGTTCATTCAAATAAAATATTGTATGATGTGAATATGACTAAATGCAATGTTGTAAATGCAACTTAATGATGAAATTGATTAACTATTAATGCAAAACCTATGAAATATGTAATGTTTGAAAACACAATGTGATATGAAAGAATGTACTAAAACATGAACAAATGCAAAACGTAATTGAAAGAAGGCTAAACAGAGTGCACCTTGGCAATGAATGTTGAATATGGAATGATTTGAAAGTTGGAATAAATCAGTGTAAATCACCAGTGGGATTTATTCGCCACTAATGGTGAATCAGTCCTACTATTGACAAAAACACTTAAAATAGGTTTCCGATAGTTGGGAACTGGAATCTGACAAAATCACCCTTTTCAGCCTTAAGGTGGGACTCATTCACCACTGATGGTGAATCAGTCCTCCTCCAAAATTCTGTGAAATCAAAGGTCAATTCTGTAACTCTAGATCTGCACTTGTCTTCTTGTAAGGTTGATGGAGTCAAATCTATAGAAAACGGACTTTAGGTTGTCTTCAAGCTTGAAATAGGGTTGATTTGACTTGACACACTTTGTTGACTTGTTTACCACCTTTCAACACCTAATTTCTTAACAAATCTACATACAAAATTTTGCAAACACACATGCAAAAGGGGGAAAATGGTTAAGGGTTAGAGTATAGGTATTTCCTTGGTCAAATCCGACTTTGGTAATCAAACCCTTAATGAAGAAATGGAATGAAATAAGCAAGGAATGATGAATAAATAACATGAAAATGTCCTTAACTCACCACAACCATGTTGAAGAAATCTGAAGTTATGTCAATGGCTGCTCCAAGATGCTTGATGAATTTTTGATTGAATGATTCAAAGTGCTCAAATGCTAATTGATGTTTAGTGAATGCAAGTGAATGAGGTGATTGGGAGATGTAAAATGAGGATAAAAACACTTATTTATACACATTTATGCCCTAATAACCCAATGATACCTCATCATTGGCCGACATAAGGTATTTTTAAATAAAAACCTGAAAGAAAATTTGAATTATTTTTAGTTTGGAGCCAAGAGGGACTCGTTCGCCACCCATGGTGAATGGGTCCCACCTTGGGCTTGTAAGTGGGTGTTGGGAATTATCTTGAATTTCATGTTGTTTTTGGGTTTACATTAAAAAATACACTTAATTAAGCCTTATGAGTGCATAAAGGGGTCAAATAAAGCATAAGAAAGGTGTAAATAGTGAAATCAAGCCTAGAAAAGTGTGAAATCTTGTTACAATAATTTACAACACCTTAGAATAGGACTTGATAAGTGATGAAAGGGTGATTTTTACATGAATTGTAATGAAAAGAGTCTAGAAAAGTATAGAAATGTGTTACAACATTTCATAACACCTTCACAAGATGTCATAATTTGAATATTTAAGACCTAATGTGAATGCATAAGTTACATTACAACATTAAATCAAAGAAAAAAAGTCAAACATCATAGGAGAAAGACCTAAAATACCATGAAAATGTCAATGATCCATTTTTCTAGGGTACAAGATTATACAAAAGAAAATCATAAAAAACTATCATTTCAATGTCGACTCATGATGCAATTGATGAGAATGTGGAAAATAAGAAAAGTAATGAAAAAGTTAGGAATTTTTGTTAAACCAAGAAGAAAAGATGAATCACTTAAACATGTTATATCTAATGTTACTAGTGACACTGAGTCTATTGGAAAGAATAACTGATCTAAAGATAATAATGTGGCATTGCATGCCATAAAAACTTATATGAAAATTCTTTAGAGAGCACACATCATATTTTTCTCAACTGTCCCTTTGTACAAAAATGTTGGTTTTGGCTTAAATCTATGTTGGAATGACACTCCATAATTCATCATACTCTCCCCAAAAAAATTCAGTGTTTGCCCCTTCCTTACAAAGCTTCAACTTTTGCAAGTATTTGAGTCCTTAGATCTTCCATTTTAATATGGAACATCTGGCTTGAGAGAAACAAAAAAAAAATTAGGAAGTCCTCTTACCTAGCTTTGAAGGTCATCTCCACCATTGAGAAGTCCATTTTTGAAGTCACAATGGCTTGGGTTGTAAGAAATAGTAAATCAAAAGTGGTTTCTTCCTCATGGGATACATATTTGCTAAAGAGATAGAAAGACTTAAAGCCCCCTCATTATAAGGGGTCTATTCCACAACAGGTCTCAAGACTGATTCACCTACAAGCTAAATGGATCTACCCTCCTTAAAATTGTGTTAAATTAAACTTCTATGGTGCCTCATGTGAAAACCTTGGTATTTCAGGAATTGGTGTAATTTTTTAGGGATGACTCTAGTATGGTTTTAAAGGAATTTTGTAAAGTACTTCCTATTGGCACTAATAATTTGCAAAAAAAATTGGCACTTAGTTTTTTTTATTATTAGCAATCAACTTTGGCTTTAAAAGTCTTTATATTAAAGGAGACTCAATGGTCACAATCCAATCAATCATAAAAAAATTGGTTTCCTCTTGGAGGCTAAAATACATGTGACCAAATTCTCTCTTATTGAATCATTTGATCAATTCCAACTCTCGCATGGTTATCATGAAGCAAATGGTTGTGCAGATGCTTTAGCTAAAAGATCAATTGATGAAGGTACCATGCTTAAAGTATTATCTAACAAGGATTTTCTCAATGATCTGGTTCTAAGAGCTAGGTGTGAATTAGACCTCAGTTAATATATAGTGGTGGCCTATGGTTGAGCTAGAATTTCACTATTCTCTCCTCTCACATGTTCCTTCTTTCATGTTTGCTTGGTGTCTCTTGCTTAGTGGTCTAGCCATTCTCAAATAAAAAATCCTTGGGGTTTTTGTTTGGTCACTTGTTGTGACATGCCATGCTTTTTGTGTTCGGTTCTCTGTTTCTTTGGTGTGCTTTTGGTGTTTATGCCCTCATTATGTGATTAACATAATTTATTTCCATCCTTGGGTTTTAGCATTAGTCTCTTGGGGTCATGTTTCTCTTCAAACTATAATCTACAATAGCAACATCCTCTTGTGGATGGACCCTCGTTTCAGAGCCTTCTCATGTTGTCACTTTTGGGAAATCAATGATAATTTTCCTTTCAATGTCCTAAAGTGGAATCAATGATAGCATATGTACTTGGTTTTAAGAAAATTTACTCGACCCTCCCTTTTGTAGTTAGTTGTTGTGTCCATTGTAATAGATGTTCTATTTTGGTTTGAGATGGTTAGGCTTTCCACAACCTTTTATTTTCTCTTGTCTAGTCCTTTTTGTTTCTCTAGATGGTTATTAGTCATCATTTGTGGGCAGATTTCTAGATCGAACTGTGTTGTTGTATGGTTTTGGCTCCTCTTTTTGTTGGTCTTTGGTCTAATTGGAGTCATTCTTGAAGAATTTATGGCATGGCTAAATGATATGAGGTCATTGGTGTGTTAATATTTTTACTTAAGTTCTCATATTTTGTTTAATTAAGCTCATTTCCTCATTAAGCATGTTGTTTCAGACCCTCAAAATGTTCTAGTATTCTTGCTAATGTTTGATTTAGCTAGTTTAAGTGAAATCCATATTGTTTAGCCTTTGGTTCTTATAAGCTGGTAATTTTGTTTACTCAATTGTTCCATTGGGGACTAATAAGCTTTCTTGCTAATTTGATGCCACTTCAGTCCATGTTTCTTGCTATGCATATTTGCATAACTTTCCAATCTTTCTATTTTTTTTAATAAATAGTTTTTTTAGTGGCCCTACCACTTTTATTTTTATTTTTAAAAAGACAAGCTATAACAACTACTATATTTAGTAAGACAACTTTGAATAAAATAATGTTAAACGATGTTAATAAAATTTAAAAATACATCCTTAAACTTTGGTAAGAGCAACAAAGAGAAGAGAAAGTATAGAAAATGATCCAATCAACCAATGTTGGAGTTTTAGTGGTCGACCCCTAAGGTATGACATGAAATTGAATATTTAAATCAAATCATTGGTTGAAAATTATTGGCATGATAATAATAGTGTATCACCTAATGCTAAAGATGTTTTGAAATTAAGAGTGGAGTCCAAAATTCATGATCCTTATCTAAAACACCTATTAGACACAACTTAAATGAATTTTATAAAAATATTTGTGATGATTCAGTGTTACCTGGTAATATTAGAATCAGTCAAACATATTTTGAAAAATATTGTAATGTCCCCATTTTTAGCCCTACACTTTCTAGTGATTGATAGCCTATCTCTGGTGTGTTGTCAACTAGTAAGAGGCAAAATTAGGGTTTCCAGCTACTTGGTGGGTTCTTTTGAAGATTCAGGGGTTTGCATGTTCGAGTTTGGTTGTTTGGATTCTAGATTCCTTCTAGGTTTTCAAAGGGCTTCGTAGAGGTATGACATGCAACTACGTCAGACAACCTTTCCGGATTTACTATTTTTAGTAAGTTATGATGGCTACATCTTGGAGTTTGGGATTTTGGATTGTAGAATCTTAATGGGTTTTTAGAAAGCTTTGTAATGGTGTTGCATGTAGTTTGATCCGAGCAACTTTTTGAATTTAATATTTTTAGTAAATTCTATTTTTGGCAACAGTCCAGTTGGCTTCAATTCAACGGGCTTTACTCTTCAGGCAGTTTAGTTGGTATTATTCATTTTTGGCCTCAGGATGCATTTTGGAGAGATAAGTTTAATTAATTTAAATAATGCTATACTTTAATGTTATATTTTAATATTATAACCCCTTCATCTAGCATTGCAACTTTAAGTTGTTTTAAAAGGGAGGACTTCAAGGGTGATTATCTCATTAGGAGATAATTTATATTTTCCTAAGGCCAAATTATTTATTGCTGAAGTGGGATGCCTACTTGAGAGGGAGGTTATTTTTAAAAGTTAAAAGTCAAATATTACCTTGGAAAATGGATGCCATCTTTGGAGGGAGATAAATAAAATTCAAATTTGAATATTTGGCACCTTCTTGAAGCTTCTAGAAGTTCCTCTCAAAATCTATAAATGCCAACCTCTGCCCTTCATTTGGTATCTTTTGACTTGAATATTGTTATGCTATCAAAATGGTGTTGGGACTGCTTCGAGGAATGAATGCCTCCTAGCTTGGCTCATCTTCTTGCTTGAAAGATAGAAACTAGTTGAGAGATAATTTGTAATAGGTTTGTCTTGCATTTTTAGTTGTGTATCTTGCATTTTGGAGTTCTAGTTTGCATTTTCTATCCCATTTTGGAGTTGCTGAATATCATAGCTGATTGTAAGAATTGCTCATATCTCATGAAATAAAAATATTATTGTTTTGGGCATTGCATAAGTATTTTTCTCTATGTAGGGTGACCATTCTTGCAAATTTGTAGATTTTTTAATGCAGATTTGGATTTTTAAAAGAAAAATTGCCCTTCTCCTTGGCTGTACCATTCTAGGTTGTCTTGGGAAGCATGCACAAAAAATAATATTGCATTTTGTTGGTCATTTCTTAGTCTAGATCTCATTTTCACCATCCTTGCTTTCATTTTCATCTAGTCTCATGTCATTCTGGCAAGTATTGAGTGAGTTGTGAGTATTTTAGTGGGTTCTAGGGTTGTTGATTACTTCATTTCAATTGCTAGTTTGTTATATCAGCCATAGATAAATGGAGATTTGTGAGGAATTTGAGTCCAAAGAGTTTTTTTAAGCAATGAAGAGTCTTCTATTTTGTTGCAGCACTATCTAGCTCTAATCTTATGCTCTTGGCAGGCATTTTTCATTATATTGTAAGCTGAACAATAGTGCTATCATCATTTCTTCTAAACTTGTTCTTCATGCTTTGTAATACCCACTGAATAAGTGGAAGAGGTCGGCTTTCTACCTATTTATATTTCAATTGCATTGTAGTACTTAGCATCTCCGCCCTATGATAGCTCCATTCCCACTATGGGATTGAAAGCACATTCTGGGTGTTGAGTTTACTTGTAGCACTTGTAGTGGTAGAGATCCTTTGACCATATGTTCATCCATCTTGGGCACATTCTTGGTTACAGTTACTTTTTAGCATGCATTGAGATCCTCTGACCATATGCTCACACCTTGCCCAACTTGGGATCCTAGTGTACATCCTTGGTTAGAGTTGTATTCCACATCATTTTGGTTTAAGTGCTAACCCTAATGGATGTGTGTTGCATTGCTTATTGTAATCAAAAAAGTGAAAAAATTGGTTCTGAATATTTCAATGGTATCAAAGCCAAGATCTTGCCATCTTGTGAAAAAGACAGAGTCAGTTGATAGACGGGTTACTAAAAAAAAAGAAAGCATCTAAGAGCACGTTGTGAATCTTCTCTGGAAACAAAAAATGCAACCAGGAAATGAGAGATCTTTTAGTGGTATGGAGAGATTATTCAGTAACAAGGAGGAAAGAGGAAGAAGGTTGGATAATAAATTAGACTCAATGATGGATATGATATCCCTTATGTTGGGAAGGATGGGTCAAAACACAATACCGTAAAACAATCTTTAGAACAATACAAGGCCTGTAGGAGAGCATAGTGCTTCAAATCAGCATAATGGTAATTGGGATCAGTGTACTTAAAATAACACATAAATCTCTTCAAGACCATGTAAATCCACTTTCTAAACTTCAGATATTTCTCAACTTGACCCAAAAGACTCTATGTCATATGTGGACAATGAAAGACAAATTCATTCTGAGTATAATTCCCTTCTTGATGAAGTCAAGTGTGACATGACTTACGATGACTTTGTGGACCATAAAAGAAATAATAAAGGTTAAGGAAGATATTATAATCAAAAGGGACCAACAAGGCTAAGGAACTCACAACATGTCATCAACAAAGTTATGTTACAACATTTTGATAGTAGAAGCATGGTGCACATATCACCTCATATTGATGGTGGGCTCGATGAAGAAACCATGATAGTTGAAGAGTGTGTGGAAGAGCCCCATAATACAGCCCTTGACTTGCATGCGATAGCAAGTGATGAAGAGTAGTACGGTGAAAAGAACATGACAACAGTCTTGAGTCCTAACAAGGATTCATCCAATGAAGGAAATATTAGTGGACTTGAAGACAAATCCAATGAGTTCATGCATGGCAATGTTGAAGATTTGATGATGAAATATTTTACTATTGTTGCTGTCTCAACTTTCCAAGAAGTTCCACATGAAGAAATCAGTGACATACTTTCACATGATGGTTCCATAAAAGATAATGAAGGTGAAGTTTTCGAAAAAAAAAGCATTGAAGATTCTTGACTTCATTTCGGTGGTGACATTGTTGGACTTGGGTTTGACCAGCAAACCGAACTATTGGAAGAAAATGTTTTTGAAGATATCAGCTTAAGAGATTTAGGGGCTGACTTATTCATTGAGTCAATACTTCTAGTGAAGCATGAAAAACCTTTTCCTGTTGATCATCTTAGTCAACCCCTTGGCATTTGGGATCCGAGTGTGTTGGCACCAAGGTATGATAAAGAACCTTTGCGGGAAGAATTCCCCTTTGATCTAGATGAAGATCAAAAATTATATTGCATTGCAAACTATGAGGTGGCCATTGAGGAGGAAGTTGTCTTCAAAGAAGAAGAGTGTTCAATGAAGCTCCATAATGATCTCTTTGAAGTGGTTGCAGCCACTAAAGAAGAAAAGGTTTCTACAAAAACTTTCTGAACAATGGATGATTATGATCCATTGAGCAAGTTGGATGCTACTATAATGTTTGATCAAGGGGATAGTGATGAAGAAGAAGAGCTAGAAGATCATATGGCTCTTGAAGAGGAAAGAGTTAAAGAGGTTTACAAACACAAGTCTGATTTTTCCATTCAAGAAGCTGATTGCAAACATAGAGTCGAAGAAATCATGGAGAATGATCATCTCCATGGAATTGAGCATTATCTGCATGTTGGTGGTAAAGTACAAGGATGTTGGAGCAGCAATGAAGGAAGCAAAGATAAGAAACTAAGTTCTAATTTTCAGTTGCAGCCTAGCATTAATTCACCATCTGCACATTTTCATGAAGGGAAAGGTCAATTCAATGTGTCCTTTGAAGATGAAGTGCGAGCTCTACTGAGATTTGATCACACAGATAGTTTGATTGAAGGAATTATGTGGGAGGTTCAGTTGGAAGAGAGACGAAGAGGAGTGAAGGATGAAGTTGCTCTTCCCAATTTGCAACTTATCAGAGGTTCTTCGGAGACCTTGAAGTCCGAGTACATGCACTTGATTGAGGATCATGATCATGCCATTAAACTTGCATAGAAAAGAATTTGTGCTTCCCAAGATAAAGAAAGGAGGGTTGATGAACTTTCTCAAGAGCTTGAATCAATGAAGGCTATGTTAGAAGAAACTCAAGTGGCATTAATGGAGGTAGAAGATCAGATTGTTGATTTCAAACTTTCCAGGGAGCAAGAGAATGCACATAGGGCCGAAGAAATCAATCAAGTAATTGGTGAGCTTGATAGTCTCTGAGTGGAGTTTGACCTTGAAGGTTTCACAAGAAAGACTGAAGTTGCAAGTACTGATTTGGATCAGTAAGATGGAAAAGAGGGCTTATAAATTTATGTGAATCCTCTCTTTGATTTGAAAAAAGAGTCATGTAGGGAAAAAACCAAGCAAGAGGTCGAGTATAAATTTTTGTCTATTGGTGCTTTGTTATCACTCCATGAGGATATGCCATGCTTGTTGATTAGTAATGAATGCATAAGTGGGCTTGAGGATGAAGAGTCCATGTGGGAGATGTCAAAGCAAGGTAATTTCAACATCTATGTCATCAAGGTGTTGAAGAGACAAGTCTTGGTAGCTGCTGGTAATTTCATTACAGTAGCAAGGAGTGAAGGTTTCAGACCTACTACTCAGGGGGAATGGGAGAAAGATGAACCAGAACTTGGTGTTTGCACTCTGGGCAATCCATCCCTTGGGTGGAATGATGTTTGGGCTCATACTAGTCAGTTTTGGGAGTTGAATTTGAAGTCATTCTATGTTTCATACTCCAATGTGGTTGAAGCTTTCATGGTTGAGCTTCAAGGGGACAACAGTTTCGTGATAATGCACTTGGTTCTCACTAGCACTTGAGGATGCGTTGAGATTTCTTGGCAATGTGTTGAAAATATTTCTCAGTTGGGTATCGATGCTTGGGATTCTCAATATGGGTTGATGGAGCCTATTGCTTATGGAAAGAAGAACTTTTGGAGGGGTAAGGATCAAATTTCCAAATTTGTTAGTGTTGTTCCCTTCTTTTCCAACCACTTTATGGTTATGTTTGTTCATCAACAAATGGATTGGAGAGAAATTTTGAGTACGGGTTGGAGAGATGAACGATCGATTGCTCTTGGGAGTGACTTTCATCTAAGACAAGGGCAGATTTTGAGACACGACCTTGCTGGTTGGAGGCAGACTAGCCACCTTACAAGTGGAGTTACTTTCATTCAAGAGAGTGGGTTCTTCACTTTTTGTCTAAGAGGTGGTAATTTTCAGTTGGAGGTTGCTCTAGTGTATTTTTCGGCCACTTTGGAGGTGTTATCTTGCAACTCAATGCCCATCTCACATGCTCACACTTGGGAATTTCATTGGTGTTGTTGTTTTTCCTTGTGTAGAGCTCTTGAATCAGATTGTACTACGTTGATTCGATCCTTGAACAACAACAATTATTTATTACTTCACATCTTTCCTACTCTCCAAGTTCATCCTATGGAGGTTTGTGATGTTAACTTTGATAGTTTACTCTCATTGTTGGTTCAAGACAACAAACTATCACTTGCTTTGATTCATCATTCTGAGACTCATAGGGTTAGAATTATGGGAGTTTTCTACAGTCCTCATGGTAGTATCAGTATAATTCAGATGAGACATAGTAGCTCCATGGCAAGATATGAGTATGAGTTTGTTGAGCTCTTGCAAAGGATTACTTTCCTCTTTGCAAGAAGACTTGAAGATGTCACATTTATAGTCATGGCTCTTTTTGATACCGCATGGGAGTATGCTGAAGGGTTTGATTTTGAGTTAAGTAGCCTATCCTTCTTCTTGCCTAGGATTGTGATAGAGAGTGTTATGGTTGATATTGTTGACTTTGGGCATCTTGAACATGAGACATTGCATGATATGGATCTCAGTCCTTTAAAAAAATTTAGTTTAAGTATCATGGATGGAAAAAATTTTGAGTTACAAGGTAGGTTAGAGAAACATTTGCATGATGTTTTCATTGATGAGATCAGAGTGGTGCAGCACTAGCATGGCGGGTCCTTCCTGAGACAGACTTGGGACCCTGAGATCATACTTGTTGGGGTATTGATCAGTTCTATATTCTCTGAGGTTGTGGTGGCTTTGCTTGAGGACAAGCAATTTTGGGAAGGGTAGACTGTAATGTCCCCATTTTTAGCCCTACACTTTCCAGTGATTGATAGCCTATCTCTGGTGTGTTGACTAGTCAAAGGTAGAATTAGGGTTTCTAGCTACTTGGTGGGTTCTTTTGAAGATTCAAGGGTTTGCATGCTGGAGTTTGGTTGTTTGGATTCTAGATTCCTTCTGGGTTTTCAGAGGGCTTCGTAGAGGTATGACATGCAACTACATCAGACAACCTTTCTGGATTTACTATTTTTAGTAAGTTATGATAGCTACATCTTAGAGTTTGGGATTTTGGATTGCAAATTCTTTATGGGTTTTCAAAAATCTTCGCAATGGTGTTGCATGTAGTTTGATCTGAGTGACTTTCTGAATTTACTATTTTTAGTAAATTCTATTTTTGGCAGCAGTCCAGTTGGCTTCAATTTAGCAGGCTTTCCTCTTCAGGTAGTTTAGTTGGTATTATTCATTTTTGGCCTCAGGATGCATTTTGGAGAGATAAGTTTAATTAATTTAAATAATGCTATAATTTAATGTTATATTTTAATATTATAACCACTTGGCCTATCATTGCAACTTTAAGTTGTTTTAAATGGGGGGACTTCAAGGGTGATTATCTCATCAGGAGATAATTTCTATTTCCCTAAGGCCAAATTATTTATTGTTGTAGTGGGATGCCTACTTGAGAGGGAGGTTATTTTTAAAAGTTAAAAGTCAAATATTACCTTGGAAAATGGATGCCATCTTTGGAGGGAGATAGGAAAATTCAAATTTGACTATTTGGCACCTTCTTGAAGCTTCTAGAAGTTCCTCTCAAAATCTATAAATTCCAACCTCTGCCCTTCATTTGGTATCTTCTGACTTGAATATTGTTATACTACCGAAATGGTGTTGGGATTGCTTAGAGGAATGAATGTCTCCTAGCTTGGCTCATCTTCTTGCTTGAAAGATAGCAACTAGTTGAGAGAGTTTGTAATAGGTTTGTCTTGCATTTTGGAGTTCTAGTTTGCATTTTCTGTCTCATTTTGGAGTTGATGAATATCATAGCTGATTGTAAGAATTGCTCATATCTCATGAAATAAAAATATTGTTGTTTTGGGCATTGCATAAATATTTTTCTCTATGTAGGGCGACCATTCTTGCAAAGTTTTAGATTTTTTAATGCAGATTTGGATTTTTAAAAGCAAAATCACCCTTCTCCTTGGTTGTACCATTCTAGGCTGTCTTGGGAAGTGTGTACAAAAAATAATATTGCATTTTTTTGGTCATTTCTCAGTCTAGATCTCATTTTCATCATCCTAGCTTTCATTTGCATCTAGTCTCATGTCATTCTGGCAAGTATTGATTGAGTTGTGAGTATTTTAGTGGGTTCTAGGATTGTTGATTGCTTCATTTCAGTTGTTGGTCTGTTATATTAGTCATAGATAAATGCAGATTTATGAGGAGTTTGAGTCTAGAGAGGTTTGTTAAGCAAGGAAGAGTCTACTATTTTGTTGCATCACTATCTAGCTCTAATCTTATGCTCTTGGCAGACATTCTTCATTATATTGTAAGCTCAATAGTAGTACTGTTAACATTTCTTCTAAACTTGTTCTTCATGCTTTGTAATACCCACTAAATAAGTGGAAGAGGCTGGCTTGCCACCTATTTTCATTTGAATTGCATTGTAGTACTTAGCATCTCCACCCTATGGTAGCTCCATTCCCACTTTGGGATTGAAAGCACATTCTTGGTGTTGAGTTTACTTTTAGCACTTGTAGTGGTAGAGATCCTTTGACCATATGTTTGTCCATCTTGGGAACATTCTTGGTTAAAGTTACTTTTTAGCATGCATTGAGATCCTCTGACCATATGCTCACACCTTGCCCAACTTGGGATTCTGGTGTACATCCTTGGTTAGAGTTGTATTCCACATTGTTTTGGTTTAAGTGCTAACCCTAATGGATGTGTGTTGCATTGCTTATTGTAATAAAAAAAGTGAAAAAATTGGTTTAGAATATTTCAAATATAAACCTTGGTATGTGAAAATTAATAAGAAATGAATCTCTTGTTGTAAAATGTACGTGCAATTTTTTTATTATTATGATTCTTTTATATATATATATGTTATACTTTACATACTAACATGGTTATGAAGGAATTTGGTATTAATATGTCACTTGAAATAATTAAGGAGTTTACAACAAGTTTATTTTGTGAAAGATCTAATGGGAAATTATTCTATTTAAGTTCATATATTTATGGATAATGCACTAGTTGTGGAAATATTTCATTCTTAGGAGTTTGTATACATGAAAGTGTTGAAAATTATTTTGGACAAAAAATAGTGGATGTTAAAAGATTTAAGAATGCTGAGTGTTCTTTAAAAGATGGAAAATTTGGAAAGCATTGTGATTTATCATAGAAAAAATTAGTGTACATGCATTCATATCAGAATTTAAGATTAATATTGTACCAAAATATTTCAAGCACTCTCAACATGCTTAATGGATTGATGGAAAATTTCACACATGTAGAAACACATTTCCAGTTGGAACTATAATATCAGTGGTTGATTTTATGGGAAAATATACTCTTTCTCCACAAGAGGAAATCCAAGCACAATATTGCAATTTAGTGCAAGTGTTTTTTCATATTGTATATAGGCATGTAGATGATAGCACAAAGGATACGATTTTTTTGAGGGAGTCTCATTTCTATTTGAGCGACAACTAGTTACACTTGTTAGAGTTTGTTCAATACTATTTCAATAAATTTTATAAAAAATTAAGAGAAAGAGGAATCTAGGTGATATAACATCTTATATGGTTAGATAATTGTATAGGATAGTTCAAGAATGCTCAAATATTCTATTGGTTAAGTAGGGTTTATAAGGAACATAATGTCCAACATATGTGGAGTTATTTTTAAGCTAGACATGGTAAAGGAGAACATGATGGAGCTGGTGTATTTGTTAAGAGAATTATTGCTAGAGAATAATTGAAATTTAAAGATGCATGTGGGATTGTGGATTGGTGCAATATAAAATTATCTACAAGATCAAGTGAGTACTCTATAGTTCATTGATTCTTTTGGTTGGTTGAAGAAGAGAACATTCTACCTAGATTTAATGGGGAAAATTAGTGGATCTACTAAATGGAATTCATTTAAGAGTTCGAATGCAAGCACATGGATTATATAGATAAGGGAGCTCATATGTTTTTGTCATATTTTTATTTCACGAGATTGGGAAGCATGTGAGAATATATAATGTGTTGAAGTTTGGAAGAAAATATTGTTGACACCTACATAAACACACAATCAATATGAAACAAAAATTGAAGACAATGATCAAGTATTTGCATCAAATGACTATGACCATGTTTCAGACCTTATACAAGAAGGTAATTTAATTTAATTTATTTCACTTTATTAATACTTTGTATTATATATATGAATTCATGTATGTAGATTGGTCAAATTATATGGACTACACAAGTTATTGAATCAAATCTTTTTTGCAAGACATGTGTATGTTGTTGCACCTGAATTGAATGAAGAGGAAACAAAATATCAGTTGGATCATTGTTTGGAGACTAAACATAAGCTAATAGCACCTCAAGAAGATGATGATGGCTATCATTATCTAATAGGTTTGATGGTGGTTGTTAACACTAGGCTACAAAAATACCTAACAAGGAAGAATGGTTTTCCTACATTCGAAGATGATGAAATACACAAGAATATTATACACTACTCATATTTGGTGGTGGAAAAGAATATAAAACTAGTGAGGTATCATGGAAGACCTACAAATAAAGAGCTATGGACAATTTCTATGGAATATCATGAGATAATCATAGATGCATTGCAAAAAAGAGAGGATGTAGATGGTACAATGGAATAAGTAAATACAGCTAAGTAAATATATAGTTTTATATATTTAAATACATGTTTTAATGATATATTGATATTTCTTATGTAAATAGTTAAAATTGATTTATTTTCCTCTTGTATCCTTAAGCCATCATCACAAATTCATCACATACTTTGAGACAAAATAGAGAGGATGTAGATTCAACCTACAACATGGAATAATTGTAAATAAAGGTAAGTATATATATTTTTTTATATATTTAAATACATGTTTTGATGGATATATATTAAAATTTGTTATGTAAATAGTTAAAACTTATTTATTCTCCTCATGTATCATGAATACATCATCATATTCATCACATACTTTGAGACAAAAAAGAGAGGATACAAATTCAACCTAGAAAACATGGAATTCTTATAAATATAGGTAAGTATATATATACTTTATATATTTAAATACAGGTTTTGATTATATATTGATATTTATTACGTTAATAGTTAAAATTGATTCATTTTCCTTTTTGTATCCTTAACCCTTCATCACATTCATCACATACTTTGAAACAAAAAGGAGACAATGCAAATTCAACCTACAACACATGTGGAATACTTGTAAATATAGGTAAGTGCATATATATAGTTTTATATAAATTTATATACATGCTTTGATGATATATTGATATTGATTAAATCATTTTGATATCAAGTGATGTGAAGAGGCCACATTTTAATGATTCGCCACAAGTTTTGGATTTTCTTGAGATAGCATAGCCACATTTTCTAAACATTGTTTTGAGTTGGCATATATGCAAAATTTGTATATGTACATACACAATTACTCTACACTTTTATATATAAAAATTAATATTCGATATATTTTGTTTATTATGTGCATGTTTTCCTACTTTGAAACTTAAAATTTGAAAGTATAATCTCTTTATCATGTATATTATTGTTAAATTTGGTTTCCTTGGGAAACTTCACCAAATTTGATCCCCTTAAGCTATCATTTTTTCTTAGTACCTTAATTCATAGATCCCCTTAAGCCATCCTATTACAACCGCTTAAGACATCCTATGAGGACCCCTTAATTCATATATATCCTATTTTTAATTATATCAATTGTGATTGAACATGAGACATACTTTGAATTCTTTGATCCCCTTAAGACATCCTATTAGGACATAAGTTATATTAACATTGACATTATTTTGGAAATTCTAATACTTAATTATACCAATTGTGATTAAACACGAGACAGTTTGAATTCTTTGATCCCCTTAAGAAAATTTTGAGAACTTCTTTGATCCCTTTAAGACATTCTATTAGGACATAACTTATATTAACATTGACACTATTTGGAAATTTTAATGCTATCAACTATGATTTAACATGAGACATACTTTGAATTATTTGATCCCCTTAAGAAAAATTTGAGAATTTATTTGATCCCCTTAAGACATCCTATTAGAACATAAATTATATTAACATTCACACTTTTTGGAAATTCTAATACTTAATTATATCAATTGTGATTGAATATGAGACATACTTTAAATTTTTTGATCCCCTTAAGAAAATTTTGAGGGCTTCTTTGACCCCCTTAAGACATCTTGTTAGTACCCTTTAGGAAATCATATTCTAGGACATAAACTATATTAACATTAACACTATTTTGGAATAGTTCTGGTGAGTTTTCCTAAATCATAATACTATTTAATGTCTCTATGAATCAAGTGTAAAGTACAAATATTTGAATGTCCTATAATTTGACATTTGTATATTCACATTAATGTCCTATTAATGTCTTAACTTTGAATCAAATGTAAAGTATAATATTTAAATTTCCTATAAATTTTACATTTGTATATAATTTCACATTAATGTCCTATTAATGTCTTCACTATAAATAAAATGTAAAGTACAAATATTTAAATGTAATGTTTTGATTATATGGTAAAAACAGGTTTTGAAGGGACCTAGAACCCTTTACATCACATTACATCAAAATTTTGTTGAGTTAGAAAAAGAACCATTAAAGCATAAGCATCAACCAACAGTCAACAACAAACAAAAAACCAACTAGTAGCCAAAAAATAGAGACATGATAGACTTAAAATAGAAAAGAAAAAAAAATCACTTCAAATTTTTCAAAGTATTGGCCACCTCAATCTCTTGATTGTAGTGTAGGTTAACCATGTCCATCAACTCCTATGCTCTTCTTCAAACAACTTCCTCAAGCTCCCCCTCATTCTAGTATGTGGGCCCTTAGCATCCTCTTTAACATTCTTTTTTCCCTTCCCCTTGGAATTTTGATCCTTCTCATACATCTCTACAAAATATATTTGATCCTCTTAGAGTTGGTTGATTTTGTCAAATAGAACCTTGAAAGAGTCTACACTATTTTTGACAGAGATGTGACTAATCTGCAAGAGATTTTTAATATCCTCATTTTTTTTCTTGATATTATCCTCCAATACACTAAGGAGGATTTTACACTAAGCTTTAAAATAGAAAAATGAGCACTCCAGGTCCACTATCCTTTTAATGAGCAAGTATGAGGAAGACCCTTTTGGTTCATTAACCATGTTCTCCTTCAAGCCTCTAATTTTATTGTTTACCTTATTGAATTCCTTCATCATCCATTTATCAAGTTTAAAGGTACATTTGGCACCAGTTTTAACCATGTCTAGCAGCTCAAACATAGTAGTGTTATCATCATCAAGATAGAAAAAATCCTTAGAAAGAGGATTAACATTTGATTGCTTCGGCCTGCCTAGGTTTGGATTCAAACTCAGAACCTCCCTCACACCCCTATCAGTCAAAGCATCCTCATTGAATTTATCTTCAATGATATTGGACACATGGGGACAAGTCTGCTGAGGAGGAGAATCTTCAAATTTGATGGCAATGTCAAAAGTGACATTCACCTATTCTCAATCTGCTTGCTCACCCTTCCTATAACCTTTAAACACTGACCTATGCATCTTATCTAGTCTCTTTAAAGCCCTCTGAGGAAGCCCCACCTCCACATTTTCTACCAACTGAATAGACTACTCTTCCACATCCTTCCCAAAATAATAAAAATCTAGATCATGAAGTTCAACTTTCTTCTTGGTTTCCTGCCAAAGAGGACCACCTAAATTCTACCCAAATTCATCCTCATCTAACAAGGACCCACTAGAATTTGACCCCTAAACTAGTTTCTTGGTGGGTCCCTTCTTCTTTAGTGACTCCTTCCTTTTCTAGAGGGGTAGGCCATAGGGGAAGAGGAGACCAAAATAGTATCTTCATTCACATTCCACTCTTCATCTTCATTAGTACCAGTTTCTAACCTAAAAGAAAAGGAGTCATCACTAATGGTCTTCTCTTTTCCCTTAGTGGACTTAGCTAGAGTGTTAGCTCTCACATGCTCCATGATGAGAAATATGAGAACTTCATGGAACATATGAGTCCTATCGTTCTTGAGGTGGGAATAGATCAAAATCTCTACAGAAGAAAGAAGAAAAAATGGAAAAGAAACATGCAAATCATGTTTGAAGGGATTGAGCAGAGTAAAATTATTCCCTAATATAGTAGAAAATTGGCCATCAAGAGTAACATGCCACATTATGACTTCTACCACATCAGCCCAAATGTGTTTAAGAGAGATATGATCATAGCCCCAAGAGGGAAGCTTGACCAGGTCATTTTTTAAATTTTCCTCAAAAAAATGGTCCATTGCATCTTCATTACTCTTCCTTTCTTTGTATAATTTGTGTGCCTATGATGGTAATCCAATAATGAAGGAAATGAAGTCTTTAGTGATGCTAAATTCCATTCCATTCACCTTCAGACACCTATTATGCCAACAGTGAACAAACTTAACAGAGGCTTCATGGTCAAAACCATGAAGCCTCTCCAAATAAGGTGTGAACTTCCATGTCTTAGAATCTTCTAGACTTTGCACTTATTATTCTATTTATCACAGGAGATGGGTTCAATCCTACTCCTATCACATCTTTTTTTAGCACTACCAAGTACTAATAGAAACCAAAGCCTAACAACACTTACAAGGATACAACTGGACACAAGAATGGGAAAAACAAAACCCATAAACCATGTGAATTGAAAGGGGAAATAATTACATGATCACCCCATATCTAAAACCCAAATCTAGCTTTCATCTCACAATAAAAATTAATACTAACAACCTCATTAACAAAAAAAATAGCTAGCAAATTTCTTTTCTGATAAGTGTGAGTCACATAGGTTTCATCGAATGATTTCAATATCATAATAGAATCATTGATAAGAGATTTGATCATCGATCTCAAATTCTAATTTCTATTCAAGAACTTGATAATGTTAAGGGAGTCACCCTCAACCTATACCTTCAAAACACCCCTCTCCAACATAGCTTTAATGTTTATGTAAGCAACTTTAGCCTCAACTAAATGATTAGTCTAGTTTCCCAAAGGGAGTTCCACCACCCCTAAGAACCTACCTTCCTCATTTCTCATCACCCCCCCACAACCTCTAGGCCCAGGGTTCCCCTTGGCTGTCCCATTGAAATTAAATTTAACCCACCCCAGAGGAAGGTGCTTCTAAATATTATTTTCTCTACTATAGTTACTAGCCTTTTATCCAAACAAGATAATTGAGTGGTTAGCCTCCAATTAGTATCAACCAAAAGATCATATCTAGTCAAGGAACTCATCAAAGCACCTCAAGGAGAGTTTGAAACTAGAAGGGATCAATTCTCAACAATGGCCCCCTAGATTTTGAGGAAAATAATATCCTCTTTCAGATTAGCATCACAAAAAACTCTATTATTTATTTCCAAAGGCCTTAGGCAATATGGGGGGACATAAGGGACTAGAGCACCCAAATAGAAGGATTAGGAGAATGACAATTTCATTGATCAACACATCTTTATAAAGAATCAGGAAAGACCCAGTATAGGTTCGAAACCTCTAAAGAAACCTACTCCAAATAAGAGAGGAAAAATTACAACCAATAAAGAGATGAAAAGAACTTTCCAAATCACACTCACATAGCACACATCTATTTGGAATAGAAAATCCCCTTCTACACAAATTCTCTAGAGTTAGAATCTTTCTTTGCATCAAAAGCCATAAAAAGATGTTCACCTTAGGAATGAGCTACTTGTTCCAAAGGTTCCCCCAAAAGGGGTAGGGATCAGGCTTAACCAAAGAAGTGATAAAGGTAGAAAAGCCGAAGAAGCAACCATTGTCTTGAGGAGCCCAAATCACATGATCAAGTTTAGGTAATAGAGGAACACAAATCCTAATGAGGAAATTTTGAATAATTTCCAACCAAGGGTTCCAACTCTGCAAGTTCTTCTAGGAACCATTATGAAGATAATATGCCACCATAACACAAAATATTCTCTTACAAAGGTTAGGAAGAGGAGGGACCCAAGGATGATTCAAAATTAGGTCACCATCATACCACACATCTTCCCAAAAAAATCCCAGTTCCATCACCAAATAGTCACTTAACACCCTTTGAAATGATATCCCTGTAGAGAACAATATTACTCCAAAAGTAGGAGCCAACAAGAATGGAATTAGCTTGGAGAAAGTCTCAAACATTACCCACCCTAGAAAGATATTTGTTCCTAATCAAAGAAGACCAACTAGCCTCTCCACTAAGAATCCTCCAAATATTTTTTGAGAGGAGAGCCTTATTGAAGGGTCTAATATCTCTCAAACCAAGCCCACACACTTCTTTAGTTTACACACATTATTCCAAGCAAGGAGATGAATTCTAGATTTTTCTTCCACCCCTGACCATAAAAAATGTCTCATGATTTGCTCCATATTTTCTTTAAACTTCATTGGAATCTTGAATAACCTCAAGGCATAGAGAGGAAGATTCTACAAAGTAGACGAGATGAGTTGCAAATTATGTTCCTAGCTGAGAAGACCTCCCTTCCAGCTGGTGAGACTTTTATTAAACTTATCTAAAATACCAAGCTAGAAAGAATCTAGAATCTTGGACAAACACAAAGGGACACCCAAATAAATAGAAGTCAAAGCTCCCTTATTACAAGAAAAAATCCTTTCGAATTTTATTTGAAGATACTCTAGATTATTGAGGAAGAAAAGATGAATCTTAGTAAATTTCACACTATGACTAGAAAATTTCTCATAACCAATAATCAATAGCTTAATGGCCTTAATTTATCTAACCAAAGACCCACCCATGATGATAGTATAATAAAAAAATTATTTATGTGTGATAGGAACACACCAAGAAGAGTGAATCAAGCCCCACAATGAACCAATTGAAAGTTCCTTCTGAATATTCCAACCTAAAACCTCTACCATCAAGATGAATAAAAGAAGAGAAATATAATCTCCCTACCTAATACCACATGAGTTGTGAAATAAAGAAGAGGGAGAGCCATTAACAAGCACAACAAATGAAGGAGTTGAAATGAGTTGCTCCACAATCTGCAAGAATTTCTAACATGAGCCAAAATGAGCCAACACCTTTAGAAAAACATTCAAATTGACCTGGTTGTAGGCTTTGAGAAGATCTAGTTTAAGGAAAAACCTTGACTTCTTATTGGAAGATAAAGAATGGGCCACTTCATGAACAGTAATAATAGAATCTAGAATTTGGCATCCCCGCACAAAACCAGTTTGATTCTTGGATATAAGATCAGGGAGAACCCTTTAAAGCCTGAAAGCCAAAACCTTAGAAGAAACCATGTAAATGGAGTTGCATAAACTAATTGGAAAAAAATTCCTAAAGGAATTATATTCTAAAGACTTCAGAATAAGAACGATAAAAGTAGAATTCAACTTCTTGAGAAAATTTTTGCATCCAAAAACTCCTTATTTGCATTAATGACATTAGTTGCAATAATGTCCCAACCATTAGGAAATATTGCATTCAAAACCACAATCTTAAATCATTTCCTACATAACCCATGAGAGATGAACATGCATAAAAGTAACCACAGTGCATAGATCAAATAAACAAGCCACAAAATAACACAAGATATATCTTGGGAAAACCCTTAAGAGGGAAAAATATAACCTCCAAAAGCATCCATACTCCATCATATTATTCAGCAATAAATCAATACAAGAGTTACAATGAATACCTCTAAAGCATCAAGCCCTCCAATGCATTCCCATGTGTTCAAGAATGAATCCACATATCCCATGCCATGCTTCACAAATGCAGTCCACAAAAAGACTCAATGATGACAGCCAAACCACTCAGCCAACCTAAACCACTACACATGTGTTTTCTTTTATAGACACAAGCTCACACACAATACAACTAGTGGTAAGGTAAAACCATGTACCACAAAACCATGTGAATACAAAACCACTAACCCCTTATTTAATATTGGGTACTAAGACATCACTTTATTTAATATTTCCTCAATATTAAATTATTATCACATGTCTCACATACATTAAATAATAATACAATGTTACAATACATCAAATGGTCCCCAAATAATTACCTAGTGTGATTATCCACACCACCAACATGCATCACAATAAATAATTATTTAATTACAACATTATAATAAATATTTATGAAATGGTGTACAACACCATATCCCAACACCAACAACCTTGAAAAAAATGAGGGGGAAGCCGTCAGGCCCAAGAGCCTTATTTCCTTCAAAGGAAAACGCCGCCTTGTTGATTTCTTTAGTAGATAGGATAGCAACAAGATCCTTTTTAGGATCTCCAGATAACAAGTTGGGAATGACCACCAAAGAAGAATCCAAAATATGCTGGTCAATAACAACATAATCCTTTAACAAATTTTCAAAAAAGGCCACAACATCATGTTGAATGGCACCATCATCAGACAAAAACAAACCATCAACTATAATGGAGGAGATCTTGTTAGAAGATTTATGTCTAAGAATAGTTAGATGCAAAATTTTAGAGTTTCGATCTCTATATTTAAGCCAAATAGCTCAAGAATGCTACCTCCAAAAATCCTCCTCCTTAGAGACAATATCATGTAGCTGAGCCAAAAGGGAATCCTCCATCAACTGTAGTTCATCAGAAAATCCTTTAGATTGAATTTCCATTTGCACAATATCCAAACGTTGAACTAGAACTTTTTATTATCAAACATATGCCCAAACACATCCTTATTCCATCTCTTAAGGTTAATTTTAACAAAAAAAATTGGAAATTATATACATAGCACTTCCCTCAACATTCACCTACCACCAGTTCCTTATACAATCCATAAATTTGGAGTCCCTTATTCACAAGGCTTCAAATAAAAAAGGAAAATATTTTCTTCTACCAATTCTGTCACAAAGGAAATGGTAAAGTGGTTAGACCCACATCTTGTAATAAAAGAAAGAGAAGAAGAGTAATCCATGAAGTAAGAGGTTGAAACAAGAGCCTGATCCAACCTCACTTGAATATTATCTAAACCTGATCTCCTGTTGGACCAAGAAAATTTGGACCCCTATAGATTCACATCTACTAGGGAATTATCATCAATGAACATTCTCAAGTCATGATGATTGTCAAGAGGAATTTGAGATCCTCCCAACTTCTCATTGTCAATAGGGGGTGTTAAAATCACCGATTACTAGCCAAGAGGATTCAAGAAAGGAAGACCTTAGAGATCCAAGCCTATCCCATAAACCTTTCTGGACCCTCTTTGCATTAAAGGTATAAATATTAGAAATAACCCAAGAGGAAATTTCATGTAGATGAATAAAATGAGCATCCATGTGATTAAATTCCTTTGCAACCAGGAAACCCTTCACCTTTCTAGCATTCTAGAACATGGAAATACCACCAAAGGCCTCCTCAGAGTTAACTCCATGAAAATCACATTCCTTAAAGAAACAGTTCTTAAAAGATTCCAAATTCTCAATTTGCATCTTTATTTCTTGAATAAGTAAAATATTCAACTTATGATCCTAGATCAAATTCTTTAGGAGGTCATGCTTATGCATATTATTTAACCCCTTGATGTTCCAAGAAATAGTCTTCATTTGAAAGAAGAAGGTGTGCTCTTAGAGCACAAATCAAACAGGTTTTTCTAGACCCCATAAGCAATCTCCTTCTTACAATCCCTTTCTTTGCTCTTCTAGGAAGAAGGCCTACCTTGGCCCCTACTTTTTGAGCCACAGTATGATTTTTTCCTCCTTGTAGTTACCCCCTTATGACCCTGAGGGGAAGAAACATTTTTCTTCTTTTTGTCCCTTGTTGTTTATTTTTTTAAGAATCAAACTAATATTCAAAGATACCTATGGAATTTTCCATTTCTAATTCTTAGTATTCTAAAGGGATTGTCCAATGAATAAATAAAAGCTACAAGACTTCTATCCTACACTTTGGGCTATGTTAAACCTAGGAGGGTGATCCCACAATGTACTTAGGAATTGATATGATTACTACTCAGATACACGGTCAACAATAGATAATTCTTATAAATTTAATCAACAACATAGCACATCAAATAAGTTAGCAGCTCATTTATTTATATCCTACACTTGGAGCATGAGAAGACAAAACTCAACACAGAACAACTATAGTGGTATTCATTTGAAATTTTATAAAATAAAAGTGATTAGCTGATGAATCAACCCAGAAAATGAATTATGAATACTTTGCATGAACCAGTGTCTTATTCCAAGCACATAGTCAATATCAACCTATGCAACTAGACAACATCTTAACAATAGAAGCATAAAATCTCAAGAAACATTGCATTACAACATTCCCCTCTCACATTCATGATCATCACTTCTTACAAATATCCTAGCACCCAACTCTTATGAGTTAACAATATCATCCAAGCATTTACATTAATTCATTGAACTATTAAGCAAGAATGAAATTAAACATCCATTGAGAAACAAAAGAGACAAATAAAAGGAATCCTAGATTACTTTCATTCATAACTCATAAAATGAGTACAAGGAGAGACAATAGCCATGAAATTGGTATCACTCTGTACTATATTTTCTATATTGTTGTCACAATTACATACATAACATCAAACTTTGAACTTAAGACAAAACTCTAAAACATGCTTGATATTCCTTTTACAATTCATAGTGTTGAATGGAAAACAACAAACCCCTACTTTCTGGCCCTAAATTCCTTCTTATAGAAATGAACAAGCAAAACAAGCCTTGGGCTAGAAATTACACATGTCAAAACCCTATTGGACCGCTATAACTAAGATTCCCCTTTTTAGTTACCCTACATTCCCAAGAGGTGGGAAAGAATGTGTGAAAATAAAAAGTGATCTTCATTTGTTGTTGGAGATTTGGTCCAATTTTTCAGAAAGGTATCTTCAAAAATTTACCTCAAAATTTGTGCCCACACACATAAAGTGAAAGGAGGAAAGCATGAAAGAAACAAAATAGAAAAGACAAAAGATATGTCCATGTCTACAACCTTGTCATCAATTGAACTTGAATAAGATGCACTATATTTTTCATACTTTATCAAAAGCCTAATCTATACTAAATCCAAGCTATGTAGTGAAACTCCCACTTATTTTTAATTCATCATGGTTGCAAACTTCAAAATTTCAAATCACCACCCTGCCATTGTATATTAGTCTACCTCTCCTTCCAAGTATCTACCTTTCCATGCTATGAATTCTTCTTCAATGGGCTAATTGAAATCTATGAATTCAACCCTTTCTTTGTAATTTGCATACTTAGTGACAATTTGGTTAGCCTCCTTATCAAATTCCAGCAAGATAGTCTCAACATGGGCTAAAATATCCATATTTATCATCAATGTGTCCATATCAAATTTCTGAAAAATTGAAACTACTTGATCTGAAATAACTTTATTTTTTTCATTTTTCCACTGATGTAGGGTTTTTATGCTATCATCATCCCTTAGAATGGATGGAAGAAGGCCATGATGTGATTCATGGAAGGATTTTTCCAATTCTTTTATTTTTTTCTTCAATGGTTTAATATTTCCCCTGTATCCTTGAATCTTACCTACAAGAGTAATAGTAGGATTAAACTTTTCAAGCAGATTGGAATCATGTCTAATTCCAATTTAAATCAATCTCAATTCCTTCATCCTAGAGATTCATATTTCCATGAGTGGCATAGCTCTTTCCCTGTCATTACCAAAATTTCTAACAACAACCACCATGGATGAATAGCTATGGTGAATACTATTCAATCTATTATTCACTCTTTTATTCAAATGTTACAATACTGTAGTGACAATCTTCATGTTTCTCTTGAAAATATCCTCATCATGATCATCACATTTCTCTTTATATTCATTCATCTTCCTAAGCAACTCTTCCCTACTGATATCTTCTTCAGCCTGTGGCCCTCCTAATGTACTAGGCTTTACTATTGAAATTGGCATATTTCCCATGTTGTATGGCACAATTTCCCATGAAGAACTTACTTCAATAGTAAAATCTAGGGGTACAACTTCTTGTGAAGTGGTGGTGGAGTCAACATCATTTTTCTTAGGCTTTTCAAGTTGTAAACTTTGCAATTTATCTTCCAATAATGCTATCTTTGTCTACAACTACATATTATATTTCTCAAGCCTTCCATATTTAACTAGAAAATCATTGTAATCCATCCTGAGTTTATCCTTTTCTATAGTTACAAATTCTATAGTGGGCCTTGTAAATTGTGCAACATGAACTGACATATTTGTTGCCTCTAGAGCCGATGTTTATGAAACTCTATTTATTATTAGGCCTCCACTGTAGTGATGAAGCATACTCCCCTTACAATCTAAAACTCACAAAAACAATAGATAATGGCAGAAACAAAATGCAAGAAAGAAAGAAAATATTTTCTATTATCACTAAAATGAAAATGAAATTACAACATTCTATTTTCCATCACATGGGCTTTCTGATTACATAAATCTACAAATTTACAAATCAAAGCCACCATCTACTCTACTCTCCCTTCCTCTTTGTAGTCCCCCTTTACCTCCCTTATTTGGAGGGTGTAACCGCCTTAGAATCTTCTGGAAAGTGTAACTTCCTTGGGAAGATATTTTGAATTTTTATTAATTTTGGTATTACAACTTTGTGGGGTCATAAATTTTGATTTGACCATTGGATTTTCAATTATAATACCTTTTCGAAAAGGTCTCAAGAAAATCATGAGTTAGAAAGTAGGGCCTAAAGGCCAACTACTTTCATTTTCCACCAAATTTCAAGCCCATCCAGAGCCTCTAAGTGCATCAAAATTGACCTTAGATATTTTACTAGGATTTTTTAAAATTAAAATTTTAATCTCTCAAATGAAAAATGCTATTGAAGTGATTTCATCACCATTGGCTTCAATTTACCATTCTGGAGGTCTGTATAAGATTTCATGTCTAACTATGCATAAATGCAAACTTACTAAAATAGTTACCCTACCAAATTTAGCCCTTATTGAAAAGAAACAAGATTTTTTTTGGGTGATGCAAGATTGCTCTTACACCCTAGATGCTCCAACATCATGTAGTTAGGTGCAAGATCAACAATATCAAGCTTTCTTGTGCTTGGGGTTAGAGACCGTATAGCCAAGCAATCCCATTGCTCACTGAAAGTAGACCCTGTAGTGCAATTTCAACTTCTTCTTTTGTATCATAGAGAGGCCTATCACATCTCTTAATTGTATCAAAAGCTATGAAAAAAGATAAATCCCATTCTGGAAGCAACAAAATACCACTATTTCTTACCAATTCTCGACCCTCCTTTGTAGTCATCTATTGGAATTTAGCTCTCCTTTCATTTAAAACATTTTTCTGGATGATGGCATCCAATAATTCTGGATGAAGGATTCTCTCTATAGCTAGTTTGTTGACATATTCATCTCTTTTAGCTCTATATTCAAATTCCATAAAATCTTGAGACTTTACAAATGAGTCATCATCTAAGAACTTTTCACATGCTTCAACCCACATATCATATTTTCCATTGAGCCCACTGAGATCAACTTTACTCAATCTCATACCCAATTAATGTGTCACCCTCACTACTAGTGCAGTGGGAACTCCTTCTTACATTTCCTACTCTGATACCCAAATTTCATCATTAAAGCCTTTGACAGCATAGTCCACCAGACCAATCACTTCAATCTTTCTCTTTTTCAATGGTGGCTCCCCTAGTGGTAATACACTAGAAGGTGGATAATAAATGTCCACAATTTCAAGCTCTATTGGCCTTGGAGGAGATGGTGGTGGTACTTGTGACATAGCAGAAGGAGGATTATGTTCATCTTGTTGATAAGATCAGAAGCTGCATCGATTTTCTTTTCCTTACCCTTTCTCCTTATAAAGAACTTTATTCTTGGTTCATCAGGGGTTTGAGATGTAGATTTTTCTTCCATAGTAGGGATTTCTCCTCCACTTTGTTCTTCTACAATGGGGGCTTTCTCCTTATCTTTACTTATCACCCCTTTAGTTTCAAGGTGGCCCACTATTGAGTCAAAATTCTTGGATACATGTTGCACCTTTTGTATTACATTTTCAATCTCAGGGAGAACCTTGAAGTTAGGTTCTTCTTTCTTTATCTTTCTTTGCATCTTATTGAAGGCAATCCAGCTTTCCCTTCTTTTTTCCTGCTCCAAAATATAAAACACATTTCTTATCACATCCTTCAGATATTGGAAAATATGCACAAATTTGTAGCTCTTAGTCCTCTCTTTCAACCAAACCATAAAACCTTTGAGATCATATATAATCATTTCAACTGATCTCTACATGAGGTAGGTTTTGAGTATATGAAGAATTTTGTTCCAACCTCCCTTGGTCATCACAAAATCAGAAAATCAAGTGTATAAAGGAAAGAATGTTCCTTTTCCTTCATTCAACAGGTGTTCATTTTCTACACTTCCCAATTGCCACATCACCTCAAGGAAACCAATTCTCTCCAGCACAAAATTTGGCAACAAGTGAGGTGCAACCATGGAACCATATACTCTAAAGATAGTGTAATTAGGATATGGGATAACATCTCCCCAATTATGATCAAATCCTAGCTCGAACCTCCTTTCCTTGGGTCTCAAGAAGTTGTCTAGAGCTATGGTAATTATAGGTACACTTACAATTAAGACTCTCCTCAGTTCTAAATCAAACAAGTTCTAAAATTTCACATAATCATATGTCCTATCATCCTTGTCTAAAACTGTAGTCTAGCATTGCACAGGAAACTCCAATTTACCATCTCTTCTATCCAAAGTAATATTATGTCCAAAGTAAGGTGTATCTTTGAAAGGAAACATGTGCGTCAACAATGGATACCGACTAAATCTCACTCCCATCTCACCTTTCTTCAACCCTAACAAACCTTCATGAATCCTATCTGAAAGAAACCCCACATAATCATACACTGTGTAATATTGGGGGTGCCAAATATGGGAAGCCATATACATCCATTCCATTAGCATTCCTATGAAAGGGTCATAACTAATTATTTGGAAAATGGAGTAAAAGGTTTTACAGAAGTAGGGAATAAAATAACTAATAGGGAAAGTTTCTTTATCATGTTTCCCTATTACAATATTTAGGCTTGCAATTTTTGATAGATATCTTGGAAAGATGTGGAATCTGAATGCAATATTAGTTTGATCATACCCCTACTTATGAGTGATCTCATTTATCTTAGGTATTTAATCACTCCATCTAGTGAGTTTAAAGAAACAATCCAATTCTTCCTTGGTTATTTTGACCATTTCCTTCCCATTATATGTTCATAAAGTTCTTGTAAATGGGTCAAATTGGTAGCCACTACCTTAAGCAAGTCAACATCCATATAGAAATTTGGTACAATCAACTTTCCCAAGTCACAATTCCAAGGGTTACCTACTAGAATACCCATATTTCTATTCTTCAACTAGCTATTGAAAAATTCCCATCCATTATAAGGCAATTTGGCATCCTTAATAGAATTGTTCTTGTCAATCAAACCCTCTACTACTTGTGGACCTCTCAAAAGAAATTGACCCTTAGGTTTATCACTTTTCAAGGGTGGTAGCTAGTCAATAAGGTCTTTTGGGAGTAGAAGCTTCCCCTCTAGATGAAGATTCTTTTACTTTAGGATCCATAACACGAGGTATTATGAGGTAGGGTTTTTGGTTTAATGGAACTAGACTTATGGATTTTGTAAGGGTTTGACACCATTTATGAAATGCAGAACTAAAAAATTCTCTTTTATGAATGTTAAACCTTAAAATACTAAACCAAGAAAACCCTAACAGACTCAAAAGTTTGAGAAACCACAACTTTTCAATAATTATGATGAGAGGGCAATAATTCACTTACTGGATTTCTTCATAGGTTGACAACCTTGGTTTCAACATCAAAAAATATTGAAAAATCAAAGCACGAGCTCCTTGAGTGTGTAGAGTATACTTCACAATGTTGAATTGTACCTTCAAGATATGCATTAATAATTATGCAACTTCCTACTTCAGTAGCTCAATGTCCTTTCATCTATTAAGGCTCACTCATGTGAACTGAAACAACTCACTTGTCCTCAAACTAAGTTTTGAATGCCAATCATTGATCATGCAAACATGTTAACCAATGGACGATCCATATTTAGATATCTTGATTTGAAAAATATGACTATACATAGCCACAATATTCACCAAATGATAGAAAACCACATGGAACCACTTGCTAGTGGTATGTGGGCTCCACCATTTCTTTGTCGCTATACCCAAGATCCACGTGTCTTCTTCCCCTCACCCCCATGAGTCATAACATGTGAGAAATTTTCATCAAAAGGGAGATGGGGAAAGATTGAGATTACATCTCTTAGCTTCTACATACATGTCTTATTTTAAAACCATTTTCTGAAGCTTTATCCGTCTTGCAACATCCACGACCTAGATTAAAAGATCTTCAATCACGTGCAATATATATATGATTTAGTAGTGCATATTTTATTTTCCATGCCTTGTGTTGAAAAATTTAATTAATACTCACCCTTGCTCCAATTCTTCCATGTCCTCTAGATCACTCCATGTGGAAATTTCCTGCTTCCTCATCGGGAGTTTGGCAATAATGGTGAGACCCATACGGGATAGCTGGGAGTGGTCAAGATTAATCCACATCACCCGCTATCGACCATTGATTCACTTGAAAGCTCTATGATCCTAACCATTTGAAACCATTGGGCCCACTATCGAAGAAGACACATGACACAACCACCCAACAACCTATGTTATTATTTTAATAGGAAAGAAAAACAAACGGGTGTGTAGGGAACGGTTTAGATGTGGCCACATCACACAACACTCACTATTAATTTCCTCTTAAAACCACCTGTATGCCTCAAAAAAGACATTAGGCCCACCATCATACAAGATACATGTCTTGTGCCCATGATCCTATGCAAATAAGATAATGAGCAATAAAATGTAATTGGAGCATGGGGAACGGTGGTATTTTTTTTGCATCAATTGAACATTAGTCAGGGATCCTCCTATCTGCACATGTCAAAAGTTGTTAATATTAAAATAGGGACCCAACTAGGTCGATGAGACCACACCCATGAAATAAAGGACTTAAGGCTCAAAACAATTTCAATGGGAAATATTTAGCTCAACTTAGGAATAATTAAGGCAATAGCCCAACGTATGACAACCAGTAAAGAAAGACCAAAGGGCCGGTTATTCCATGGGTTTTGATGGCACAAGATATAACTTACCAGACTAAGAACCAGTATGTGCATTTATGAACATGGGTATGTGCATGATCATCATGGAAAAAATAGGCCCTTAAGTGGCAAAATTTTTAGAAAAATCATAGTTAGGCAACTTGACGTAAAAATTTGAATAAGTTATCTATATTATTAAAAAAATACATAAGAATAGAATCTATAGCAAATTGAATGTAGTTTCTAAACTACTAGGTTTATTTTTTTTTAAATCTATTTTGTGAAAATTTGAAATTTCAATGTAGTAGTACTTAAATTTCAGGGAAAAAATAAGAAGTGGGTGTCTGTCTGACCACCCTAACAGTAATAAAATGATAATATTTTTTTATAATATTGTAGATATAAGTAGAGGACTCATGTCCCCATGTGATGCATATTTTTTTGTAATTTTTTCCAAGTAAATAATTAATTATGAAATTTTTATTACAACTTTTAAAAATATAAAACTCATATGTTTGACCACCTTAACTTGGTCGAACTTCATGAAATTCATTTTTTCTAATCCTATAGTATGAAAAGTATAGAATGTGACACATTTTTTCAATCACCTATCAATCAAGACTTTATTTGTAATTCAAATAGAAAATGAATAATAATTATTTATTAAATTCAAAGTAAAGCATACTTTATATTGGTGGAAAGTTGAGAATCTCCTTTAAAAACCCTTTTCGTTTCATCAATTTTGGGTAAAAAAAAGTCATCAGCCACATACCCTACACATACCCATCATATCGCCACTTTTTGGCCCATCATGATCTTGCAAATACCTATTAAATTATTTTTTAAATCCTAAATTGTAATGTATGAAAATAATTAAATTTAACAAGAAAATATTGTCTCATGAGGATAACTAATTTTTTCAAGTTAAAATGCATAAATGTACATGTGTAAATTACTATTTAACAATAATAGTCCATAAAATACTAAAATTAATAAATTCCATGAAACAATATACAAAGCCCATGAAAATATTGAAACATTTACTTATAAAGTCCATGAAATAATGAAACATGTATAGATTAGGTTCATGAAATACTAAAAATGTATAAAAATTAGATGTAATATGCACTGAAACATATATAGAGTCCATGGAATGTACTAAAACATATATTTAAATCTAACTCCTATCATATCTATAATCAAGAGACCTATTCACTCCATGTGGACTACGATCATCTAAATTAGTATGTATAAGAGAAAGAAAGTTTGAATTAGATTTAAGATGATTAAAAATGATTTAATTCAATTTAATTTATAAAATCATATTTAAATTACCATATGAGGTTGCTCTAGATGCTCTACTATAGGACTTGTCTCTACATGCTCTACTACATGACCTGTCTCATGCTATAGAAGAGAAAGAATTTAAAACACATGAGCATATATATTCAATTGAAATTTAATTTAAGTCATTCACAATGTATAATTTATAATTTATTTATTTTTAGATAAAAGGCATGAAGGCCTATATATATTAAATTATATTTATAAAAGAGTAGTACATTTATCAACAAAAAAGGTCATATTTCCAGATCAATTCTGAATTTCCATAATATCCTTCTACCAGCATCCAAAAACTACTACTAAACAAAAATACATTGTAGCATATTTAACCTAGCATAATACTACTATCCCCTTCAAAATATTACTATATTAGAATAGCAAAATGAACATCGTAACAAAAAACTAGCAATATGCAGAATCTAAGCATTACTCCTCCATGCAATCTTCTCCATGAATTGAATTCTCATCTTTCCCCTCTAAAATATCTTGCAAATGCCTTTCCTGAGTGAAAAAATCATAACCAAATAGGGGTTTTTTTCCATTACTCTCAACTTGAATAATTTGTACCCTTTCCACATAACTAGCAAAAGACCTAGCAATATTTATCTCTACTAATTGATGCTCGACTAAAAAACTAGCAACATTATCCTTTGCAAATTGAATTCTAACTGAAGAATCAACATCATTTTCCTCTAGAATATCATTTCCAACTAGTAACGGCTCAAACTCTTCATTCCCTGGAACAGACACTGGAAACCTTCCTCTAAACCAGCAAAACCTAGATATGGAGATGGGTAAGGATTATGTTCATGGAGGAATGATATGGCATAGTATTTCTCCTTGGTATCAAAGCTCATTGTGACACACATACATTTAGAGTTCCTCCTTAAAGCCCTGAGAAGGATATCATCATTTTTGATTGCAGAGCTAATCATATGGCTTTAAAATTTCATTAAAACCTAGCCTAGAATTAACATATTCTCTAGGAAATAAGCCACCTAGATATGCATCACCAACAAAGATATTATAACCTTGAATAGCTTGTAATAAAGCATTAACATCCAAAATTTGATTCTTGAAAAACTTAGTGAAAATTGTTTCTAGCTCAACTAGTGACTAGAGGAGGTCCAAAATATTAGACAAGAACATAGAAAGAACTTGGGAAGGGAAAATTAAATGATGGGCTCTAGAGCTTGTTAATTCAAAACCAAGGACTGAGCATACCAATTCCTCAACCCTCAGACACTCAATTTGAAAGATCATCACTAGGTTTTCATGGGAAAGATTATCCTCAAAAGGACACTCCCTCAGCTTCACTAGACAATAGACTCTAAAATTCCATGGTCAAGACAAGATTTTTCCAGAATTCAAAACACAAATCTTGTAGATCGTCACTCTCCAAAAGCCTTCAGTTTTAATGGGTGAAATAAAGCATTGTGCACCGCATTTTAAAGCCAAAATGAATAGAAATATGCTAATCATGGCGAAAAAAATGCAAATAATTAATAAGCACCAAAGAAGCATGTTGGCTCATGTGAATTGATCTCTTGCACATAGCTCATTAATAAGCCATACAACAAAAAAATATAGGGTACTACAAAATTAGATCTTGTTTAAGAAGAAACATGGAGTGATGAATAGGTGTCCAAGTTGATGTAATTTGAGGTGGATCGTGGCTAGCTAAAAATCCATCCCCCATATGACTAATTAACCCAACTTGGGAATATTAAATGGTAAGCATCATTAGACATTACGCTTAGCAGCTAATTTGGAGCCCATGGAGATACGATAGGAGTGATAAGACATCTCAAACACCCTGATTTGCAAAGCCCACCTCACTATATCATGATTGTTTCAAACCATACCAATACACATTTCCTTTCAATAATGAATTATACACTCGGACACACTCAAAAAATTGCTACCATGTTGAATACTGACTTTTCCAATGTGGACGATGACTCATGCATGCCTAACACCTCTTACTATTGGCCTTCATAGTCAAAAAAATCACCCACCTTTTATAATTTAAATGAACTTTAAAGTATGCTTCACTGTAGGAGTTGCAAATTGAAAGAAACTATTCCTTTCCATTTCAAAATCATAATGCTAAGCCAAAGGAGGACAATTTTCCAGTAGTATTCATTGAATATGAAAGAACTTAAATAGATTCTCATTATTTTTTATGATAATTGACTCTTGTTGATCACAAGCCAAGTTTTCCAGGTCATTTGCTACCCTATTTCCTTCTCAAAATGTGTGGGAGAGGTGGATGTCTTCAAACATTGCTAATATATCCCATATTTTTTAGAGAATATACCTTATTTTCCAATTACAAGTACTCTTTTTTTTACATGCATTAATTATGAGGAGAAAATCACCCTCCACATGCAATTTATCGATTTTGAACTCCTTTTCTAAAGAGACACTTGCTAACAGTGCTTGAACTTCTTCCATGTTATTAGTACAAGAGTTTAAATGTGTTTCTTTGGCTACTACCAAAGATCTTTGAATCTCAGATACAACATCCAACTCTAGAAATACTAGGATTTCCATATGAAGCTCCATCAAAGTTAAGCTTGTAAAATGATGAGCTTGGTGGAATCCATTTCACTTTTCTTCTATCCATTTTAACATAATTTGAATGTGGAACCCATTGAAGTGGAAAAATAATGGGTTTCCAATGATTTAGAATGATATTATCCCAATTGGTATATAATGCAGATACTGATTTATAGTATCTAACATAAGAAATACAAACTTGAGAAATTAATTTTTCTAATTTCTCTTTGATTCTCTGAATTAAGATAGTCTAGTTGTTAAAAATACATCTATTTCTCTCTAGCCAGATTGACCAGATTACCAAAGCTGGAGTAACTAACCAGATGCATGCAAAAAATGTAGATTTATAAAGAATTAGCCAACTGGTAAATATGTCCCAAAGAGAGTTGGGAAACGAAACACATTCAGTTTCCTCGCAACAAAAGTCCATGCCTTGTAAGCCACTGGACAAGAGACAAATAAATGATCAACTATTTCATCTTCCTTTTTACATAAAACATATTTGAAGGCTCTTGTTATTCCAAATTTCTCCAATCAATCACTTGTAAGAATCATTTTCTTCAAATCTAGCCAAGCAAAACTACTCACCTTTGGTAATTGGGTTGAATTCCAACAAAAGGAAAAAGATCTATGAGATTGAAAGTGAGATTCTTGAGAAATAATTGACTTGTACCCTTGTCTAATCATATATGAACCATTCCTAGATGGTGCCCACAACAATTTTTCTAGGGAATGAGAAAGGTAAACATTTATGTTCTTCAAAATATCTGATAAAACTTGCTTCTAAAAATATGGTAGAGAGGTGTTTGTTAAATCCTTCCATTTAACCAAGCTTGTCAATGAGTTATAAGATGCAACATAGTCCTTTAAAAATTCTCCCCAAGTTGGAGAAAGAACATTTTTAGCTAATTGCATATCTTGATTCAAATTAAGTGGTGGTAGACCATTGCAAGAGTCTTTCTAGAATAAAAATTGATCTCCACTATGGACTTCCCATGAAATAAAAGGCCTAATAACATCTTGACAAGCTAGAATGAAGTTCCACATGATAGATCCTCTTGTAGGATTAGAAATTGTAAATATCCTAATGGGTTTTCATTGTCCAAATATTTACTCTGCATCAGCTTACACTATTTAAGATCCAACCTAACATACATTTTCCAGACCAATTTAGCTCCTAAATCCATATTCCTTCCAGACAAGTTATCTAGGCCTACTCCACCACTTGACTTATCAAAACACATGCTTTCCAAAAAGACTAGGGAAAGCTTCTTTTTGTCATCAAGATTTCATTTCGACAAGAAATATCTTATAAGTTTTTCAATTTGATGAATTATACTTTTTGGAGCTTGCAAAACTATCAAAAAATAGTTTAGAATAGAAGCTAGAACAGATTTAATAAGCAAAATTCTACCAGATAACGTAAGCCATCTTGATTTCCAAGCAATTATTCTTGCTCTTATTCTATATATAATCTTATTCCAAAACAAAGACTTATTAGAGCCCATAAAGAATGGTATTCCTAGATATGAACAAAGAAGCTCCACTCTTTGAAAGCCTAAAATTGAAGTCAACTTATTTGCTATTTCCACCTTGGTATTGAAAACATATACCTTTGATTTGGCTGCATTAACTCTTTTCCCTAATGCCATGGAGTACTTTTCCAACAGTGATTTAACTTGCTTTGTTTCTGCCAAAGATGCCTTCCCAATCAACAATGTGTCATTTGAAAATAGTGAATGGGTAGTTGCAATATTTGTGTTGGGAATTGCAACCCCTTGCCATAAGCCTTGATGGTGATATTTTTGGATTGATCTGCTGAGATCTTCCGTCGTAAGGATGAAAAGCACAGGGGATAATGGATCCCCTTGTCTAACCCCTTGGGAAGATCCAAAAAAACCCACTGGTGATCCATTGATAAGCACTGAGAATTTTTCTCTAGAAAGATAGGATAGGACCAACTTGCACCATTTATTACTGAACCCAAATTTTTTGAGCACTTGGATTAAGAATTCCCAACACACCCTATCATACGCCTTCATCATGTCCAACTTTATGACAAATGATGGAATGGCAGAGGTTTTGATAGAATGTAAAACTTCATGGGCCACAATGGAACCTTCTGGTGTTTCCCTTCCCAAAACAAAACCACCTTGTTCTGGTGATAAAAGATTGGATATGAGAGGTTGGAACCATAAATAAATAGCTTTAGTGAAAATTTTATAAACTGTGTTACATAGGGAAATTTTCCTAAACTCAACAAAAGATTTTGTATTATTTACTTTTGGAATTAAGACAATGTGAGTTGTATTAAACTATTTTAATATTGTCTCAGTCCTTTTTGATTCTTCTAAAGCAAGAAGTATGTCAACATCGAAAAAGTATCAACATTTATGTCAACATCGGAAAAGTCTCAACATTTTTGAAAGAACAAAGTTGTGAACCCATCTGAGCCAGAAGCTTTATTAGGCTACATAGAGAAAACTACACCTCAAACTTCATCCAAGGTGAAAGGTTTCAAAAGACTAGATCATTATCCTCCCTTGTGACCAAAGATGGAATAGCATCCAATAAGTCACTTGTATCAGTGGGGGATGCTGAAGTGTTATTGTATGGAGCTAACATAAGGGATGAAAAGAACCTTATAGCTTCTTTTTGAATTTCTTCCCCTTTCACTAGCTCTTGACCTAATACTGCATGTTGAATTATGAAGATTGAATTGTGTGACTTTTTTATATGCGTAGAAGCATGAAAAAACTTAGTATTTCTATCACCCTCTTTCAACTATAAATCTTGAGACTTTTGCTTCCAATACACTTCCTCCATAGCAACTAACTATGCCCATTCTTCTTGTAGAGACTTTTGTTTATCATACAAATCAACATCTAAACCTTGATTGATGATTTTATCATTTATATCTAACAATTCCTTAAAGACCCTTTCCTTTTGTTCAATTTTTTTTTTGAAAACATTTACATTCTAGATTTTAATCTGCTTCTTAACATACTTTAGCTTATGAGCTAATTGAAAACACCTAGATCCTGCCATAAAAGGAGAAAAATTCCACCATTGATTTAGTAAAGGCATGAATAGGGGATGTCGAAGCCACATTTTTTCAAACTTAAAAGATGACTTCTAACTCTTAAATTGAGTCCATGTTTCTATGGATAGAGAAATGGAAAAATGTTCAGAATGGGATATTGGCATAATCTTTGATGACAATGTTTTCACAATTCCATACCAATTGGATGAAGTAAGAAAGCAATCTAATCTCTCAGCTATCTAAAGAAAACCCTTTCTCCTATTTTTCCACTTAAGCTGACCCTTTACAAATACAATGTCAGTGAGAGCATTATCAGAAATGAAAGTCACAAAATCATCTATACCCTTTTGAGGAGGAATAATGCCACCTTTTTTCTCCTGCATATTGACAATAGCATTGAAATCACCTACAAAAATTGTGTTATCCATTCTTATTCCATCCAATACTATCATTGGCCATCCCCAAAGATGTTTTTTGTTAGTTGTGGCTATTGGAGCATAAAAAATTAACAACCAAAAGTGAAAGTCAAGCTATGAAACTTTAAACAACTGCCAATGCTTGTCACTATTTATACTCTCGATTTGAATTTGTTTATTCTCCCATAATACAATCATGCCCCCTAAAGCTCCTTGAGAAAGCATATGAAAGGACTCCCATTTTCTCCATTTTTGCATTGACAACTGATAAATTTGATCTAAGGTTTTAGTCTCTTGTAACATGATTATTTCTACTCCACAAACTTCTAGCTATTGCTTGATCAGAGCTCTCTTGTCAGAGGCATTAATGCCCCTGACATTCCATGACAAGATCCTCATTGATATCAAGGAGAGCAACATGACCTCCTCAGATGTTTATTTGTAGAACATGTCACTATGCTATCCAAAGTTGAATGAACACCTATTGCTATTTCTTCTTTTAATTTTGTCATGTGAGATGTTATTCCCCTTTTACATGTGTTCTTAGAAGATGGTAGTTGGACACTAGAAATTTGAGAGATTCCCAAGGTTTGAGAATAGTCAAAGCTTTCTTCTTTCCTCTCTTGAGGCTCCAATTGTTCATCATTCACTAGAATTTGTTGTATAGATTGATGCTCCTCATTTTCCTTAGTCTAGGGAATTTGAGACAACTGCTTACTAATAGCGTTTTGAGGAGAAATCATATTCAAGGAGTCCAATGAGAAACTCATATCTCCTTCAACTCCATCCAAGTCAATAAATCTATCCAAATCTTTAAGGGGGGATGTATTGTTCGTACCATGAGTTTCTTTAAGGATTTCATCACCAAGCCATTCAATCATTTTAGTTCCCTCAGAAACCATGATCTTATCAGTTAGGTCCTCCAAGCGGCCTTTATAAAATAAGTTTTCAAATGAGTCGAAGGTTGGTTCTTCTTCCTCAACAATATCACAAATCTTTGGTCCTATGCATGATACATCTTGAGATCGGTAATGAAATTTTTTAAGCTAGCCCATTTGCTTAAAAGGTTGCAGGTTTTTATTAAACATGAGGGATTTAACTATAGCATCCATTTTTTGTTCAGTAGCACAAGAGAATGTAGGGGAGGAAAAATAGATTGATTGGCAGTACTTTAAAAACTCTAGCAAGATTGAAGTGATGCTTGTTTGACTGCCTAAACTCATATTTGCTAACTGTGTAGAAACATCTCTCTTCATTTTCTTTTGTAAATTGGGTGTTAATTGATATGACATTATAGGAAATTTGTACTTGGTTGCCAACATACCTGAAGAAGAATGACCCTGAGTAAATTGATCTTTCTTATGTTGACTGATACCCTGAGTGAAATGATCTTGGTTAACCTAAAGCTCCTCCAATGATCCAACTTTTTCTAAACATAACTTCCCTGAATGACCCTTTATATGAAATTTATAACATAAAACATCTAGGTTCTCAAGGAGAATATCTTGGCTCCACAGTCCATATTTAGATTTAATAATAATTTTCTCTAAGAATTTCTTTGAAGCATCCAATAAAGCACAAAATCTAACTAGTTTTCACAGATCTTTAAAGGAGTTTTTGTCATGTTTTAGGAATATTCCAACTTGATTTGCAAAAATTTCAATTATATTCAACTCTCTGTATTCAAGAGGCAAAGAGGGAAGTTGAATCCAAAAAGGGGTGAATTTAATTACAAAGTCTTGAGCCCTAAAATTAGGATACCAGGGCTACATAAACAAATGTGAACCCTCAAAGACCCATGACTTTACCTTAAAAACTGCATCTCTATGCCCTTTAGACTCAAAAAGCACTAGAAAAATTCCATGTTCCTGGTCTAGATAGAATACTTTAATGGCTCCTTTCCATTCCTATAAATTAAATCTTTAAGAAGATCAATATGAAGATTGAGGCACCAAAACTTACATATTAGTGTTCAATGTCACAGATCTAACACCTATGGGTCTAGCTAAGTTTCAAAAAGAGTGATTGATATGGTGACCCTTGTGTCGGTAGGAATCACTTTCTCCATTGTAGGTCAAATTGCATTTTCTATAGTATTCTTCAAAACAGGTCTCCATTGCATTTTGTACCCATTCTTTGCTTGTAGCGATTTCCCTTTGGGGGATGACCTTTTCTTCTTTTTCTTCCACATTTTCTCTGCATGATGTATTTTCTTCGAAATGGCTTCTTTATGTTTATCTTTTCTTGATTCCTTGAATCTCATTTTACTAGATTTGCTAAACATGTGACCTCTTCTGAGAAGCGAGGAATTTAGCCAACTTATGACTTCAAGCAATATTATTTGGTCTTGCATGTAGAAATGGATCTTCAATAGTGGCCTTCACTAGTACACAAACAATAATATATGACTAAATAAACTACTAAAAATTGCCTTTAACTGACTAACTTTAGTGGTTTATTTGTAGTCATTTATTTAGTCATTGATTTTAGTCATTAATTTGGTCATTGATTTGGTCATTGATTTAGTCATTTATATGCAATTTTTAGTCATGGTAGTGATTTATTTAGTCATATATTTAATCATTAATTTAGCTATATATTTAGTCATATATTTAGTCATTAACTTAGTCATATATTTAGTCATATACTTAGTAATTAATTTAGTCATTTTTATTTATTGGTTTCCATTAATTGGTAGTATATATATATATATTTAGACTGCAGGAATCGGGTAACACGACCCCATATAAACTATAGTGCGCCTGGTAAACTTTTTAACGTGACCAGCGGCGCTGGCATGACACACCCTCCAATACCATGGGGGTGGGGAGACTAGACCTCATGACCAACCTCCTGCAACAGGAAAGATTTAGCCAACCAAGCTAGGCCCCAACCCAATTGGTAGTAAATATAGTCATGAAATGAATAATTTATTAAATACCATAAATTTTATAATGTAAAACTAACATAATATTAAACTTAAACTAAAGAATAAAAGAAAATAAAAATATTGCATATATGAACACACTACAACATGCTAGAATTAAAAGATTGATTCAACATCATAATAAATAAAGGCAATCTACAATAAAAAAAAATTAATGCAAATATGTGTGTGTGTGTGTGTGTGTGTGTTATATATATCAAGTTACATGTCAAAGTTGTCTAAAAGTATATATGTAAATATAATGAGAAATTTCAAAGTTGTCTAAGAGTTTCCAACTCTTTCAAATACACCATGATAATTAAGATCTTTGAACAACACATTCAAAATACTGTATAAAGCAGTGAACCAAGATGTCTAACATTAATTAGTACATGATAAACATGTTCAACTATGTCATTTTTTTCAAATATTTTAGTGGCCATTGTGTGAAGGTTCCCTCTTTCTCTTTCAGACGAATGGCTCAATCTATTTTGTCTTCATAAACAAGGGGTATGTTACTTGTGACCTTTTAAATTTTTACATTTGCATCTCCTATTCCTTTCAAGTTGGCTCCATGTACAATAGATAGGGAGTGAATCTACCCAATTCCCACAACATTACCATCAAACAGATCCAACACCCTAACCTTATCCCCTTCTTTGAGTTTACCATCAATACATTTATGCAAAAAGGAAAAAAAAATAACACATTTTATTAGATAGGTAATGATTACCCTTGTTTGTATAATAAAACAACCATTACTTAAATAGTACTTACATGTGTGTGTTAAAATAATTACAAAACGAAATTTTCAAAAATAATTGCAATGATCTAATTTACTAAAAACCCAACACTAATAGTAGTTCCTACAATGTTACTATTAGATTCATGCTAATCAAATACAAAGGCCATAGGTATAAACACTGCATTACCATGCACACATACCAAACACATAAGGTTACGACAACACTATTACACATAGAAAAGGTAGCTAATGCACACAAACAAAGAATGCAATATCGGGACACTAGTATTACTACTAAAAGTTGAAGGTGAAATACATTGGTATGTACAAAAACAGTGGCATTAAAGCTCTAAAACATAACCCCATGCAGTCAACATAACCCTGTCAATGATGACATATAAAAGAAGAACAAATAACAAAATTTATCAAGGCAACATGTGACAACCATTAAGAGTAGTCATTGAGGAAATAATGCAACCTTTCTCTGTGGCTTTCATAGCAGTAGTAAAGGAGTAACAAATAAGGTTGGATGTAGAGGTCACATAAATAATAGAGAAAGAGCCTTTCACTGTTAGAAAATAGTGTAAGAGTATGCAAAAAGAAGCTAGGAATGATGTCCAATGAACAAGTAGCAGTAGCAGTGAGTTTCATGGCTATATCAATGAGTTTTATGGCTGTAACAATGAGTTTAATGGATCAAGCAACAAATATCATTACTAAACAACAAGAAGACATTAAGAGAAAGTAGAAAGAATATCAAAAGAAACTTCTTTTTAATAACAACAACCATACTGAAGAGTTAACAATAGATCCATGAAGGAAAGAACAACAGGTATCATCCAATGAAAGAAGTAGCACACTAAGTTCAAGATGTTGACAAGGTCAATTACAATGGCCTAAAACATAGTCACACATCATAAAGTATTGAAGTGCCAGCAATCCCAACTGAAAAGTGACAAATTAGGTACAATGATTGTTCTATGGGTTACATTCAATGTTTTAGTTGTATATTAACTATTCTATAAGCTTGTTTACTGTTTGGGATCATAACAGTCATTAATACATGAAGGGTTTCAGAATCAAGGAAAAGTAATGTTTCATAGCACTCACCTCAAGTTCAACACTAATAGTACTATCAATATCATGCATATACTCCTTGAATTCAACATAATCACTGTCAACATTGTCTTGAAGTTGTGTAGCTTTGCAGAGAGCTCTATTGATAGGGTATTTTCCTTTTTGTTCTGATTTCATATAATTGCCCTGCATGTGTTTTAATCATCATGCAAAGTTAATATAAGTCAATTAAAGAATGCAAAAGCTATAAATTTTTGTCCACAACAACTATTATATTACCTCAACTTCAACACAACTATGATTGACATCAAGTTGTTCTTGTTTTCGTGCTTCTTTGATAAATTTTTTCTGCATGTAGTTTAACCATCAAGCAAAAAAAAATATCCAAATGAGTAATTCATGTAAAAAATAGTCAATAGAGTCTTTCCAAGCATAAAAGTCACAATAGGTGGAATGGGTGAAAATCCATTTTTGTACTCACAAACCCTCAACTCTATCTTTACAGACCCGTTTCAGAAATTTGACTACAAAATGCACAAAACTCTTCAAGAATCCACCAAATCATAAACAAATTGAAGTTAACTCACCCGGCCACCAAATTCAATGCAAAAGAGAGCAAGGAAACCCTGTACGAGCAAGTACAGAAGATTGGAACTGCAAATAATCAGAAATTTCTGAGAAAAGAACAAAATTTCAAGAGTTTTATTATTGCTTTATGATCCATAGTAGCAAAAATATTTTGGGGAAAAAATTGCAAACCAAAAGTATAAGATTTTTTGAAAAAATCAGGAAAATGTCTAGAAAAAATGAGGAAAAAATTAGATTTAAAAAAAATGGTAAAAATTTTAGAACAAGAGATAAAAACTATTTTTTTGAAATTGAAAGAAATTTCCATAACATAGAGATATAGAGAGCAACTAAAATAAAAATTTTAACTAATGAATTGTAAAAAATATGTTTTTGTAGTTTATATTCATATCGTTGATTACATTGCATTGCACATCTTTCAAACTCAAAGGATTACTTCACATTGCATAACTAATAACTAGATGTTGATAGATAAGAAAAATTCAATTACAATATAGTTTTTACAAAGTCAACCTAAGGAGTTATGCACTTACTTCACATTGTATAACTAATAACTAGGAGTAGCTACCAATTACTTTTGCTTGTCATGGCATTCTATGAGACCACATTTCTTTGAGGCATTTTTTCAAACAATTGACTGCCTTGTCTATGTTACCACATTTTTCATACATGTCTACCAAAGCATTTTGTCAAATAGTTGACTTCCTTGTTGCAATGGCTAAAAACCTAAAATAAGTGCTTTCAAACAAGCTATGGTTTCTTGGAAAAAATCTATCAAAAGCATAATAGTAAGCAATAGCATAGAAAAAGCGGTGAACTATTTGAAAAAATGCCTCAAAGAAATGAGGTCTCATGGTGATGGAATTCCATGACAATCAAAAGGAATTTTTTCAAAGAGTTCACTACCTTGTTTATGCTAACACATTTTTCATACATGTCTGTCAAAGAATTTTATAAAATAGTCCATTGCCTTGCAGCTATGGCTAAAAGCCTAAAATAGGTGCTTTTGAACAAGCTATGGATGCTTGGCTAAAAGCCTATAGATTTTTTAAAAATTGGGATTAATCAGGATTTTTTGTAGATTTCTACTTCTGTGGCCCACATTGCCAAATTGTCACACCCATAAATGAGTTTGAGACTCCATAATATTTTCCCGTTCCTATATAAAATTTGCACTATCAGCCTAACAATGCCTCATCGGTGGAACCCCCATCATAGCCTGACTGATGGCCTAATGAAAGTAGTTAATAACCTAGTATCAGTGTAACAATACCCTATTGGGCTGACTCCTAAGGCATCCTCCCCAATAAACCGATAGAGTCAAAAATAGAAAGCACATCATTGTAACACATGGACATCAATGGAACGAATGTTTGCATTCCCCCAATGAAAGTAGTTAATAACCTAACATTAGTGTAACAATACCCTATCGGGATGACTCCTAAGGAATCCTACTCGACAAACCAATAGAGTCAACAAAAGCAAGCACATCATTGTAACACATGAACATTAGTTGAATGAATGTTTGCATTTCCTCGATGAAAGAACTTAATAAACTAGTATCAATGTAACAATACCCTATCGGGCTGACTCCTAAGGCATCCTCCCTAATAGACTGATAAAGTCAACAAAAGCAAGCATATCATTGTAACACATGAACATTGGTGGGACAAATGTTTTCATTCCCATGATGGCCCAATATAATGAATGTTTTCATTCCCCTGATGAAAGCAGTTAATAACCTAGTATCAGTTTAACAACACCCTATTGGGCTAACTCCTAAGGTGTCCTCCCCAATAGACTGATAGATTCAACAAAAGAAAGTACATCGTTGTAACACATGAACATCGATGGAATGAATGTTTGCATTCCCTTGATGGCCCAATATAACCATGGATTGTTAGGAATTAATATATATTGAAGGAATCAGTCTTGTTTACCTTGTTCATGGGCCAAAGGTGTATTAAGGGATTGGCACCCCCTTATGGTTTAAAAACCTGCACTTTTGAGACCTAACAGATCATTCATTGATCTCATAGTTATTTTTCCATAAAACACAGTCACAACATTTAGGATAGTCACAATGGATTTCAATGAAACAAAAGGAAAATTTTCATAGATTCATTATTCTATATATGATTGTAATACTTTTCTTGGAGATCATGAGAGTAATTTTATAAAGGCATGTTGTGGAAAACATTTATGAAATTTGTAAACATCTTTAGAATACAATATAAAGATGATATAGTTGAGAATCAAATTATTGAGGCATAGCCTCTTACCTGATCTGAATCTGTGGAATTATGGTCATTCCATGCAAAAATTATAAGCTTAATAGAGGAAGCCATCTGTGAAAATTTCTCAGTGAGATAGTTTAAGCAATTCATTATATGTTGGTAGTCTTCATTTGAGTTGGCATTATTTGGAGAGGCTCTTATTGGGCGTTCAACAGATGGTTGTGAAATCTCTATTGACAAACTAGATTTCCTCTTGATACTAGTATTAGATTTAGTATGATCTAGTGCTACCATATAATTGACAACATCTTCTACACTTGCTTCTCTATTATTGTTCTCCACCTAAAATAAAATGCCAATTTCAACATATAGTTAGTTCAATGAAAAATTGAAATAAATAACACAATGTAAATTGAACAAAAAATCCATACAGTTACTCCACATTTGTCCATTTTGTCCTACAACTTGCCTCATCCAAATGTATATTCAATCCTCACATTATCTCTTGCTTTCTTTCCTATGTTACTCTTTGTCAAATATTCTTTGAAATGTATACTTTCTTTCAATGCCTCCCACTGTCTGGGAGATAGAGTGAAGTATAACATATCTTTTCCCTCCATGATTTTTTTTTTGAAATTGTATCTAAAATTGTTCATCATAAGTCTCATCTTGTGCTTGTAATATTTTCTAGAGATTTTTCCACCAATAGTTTCAAAGGAATTTTCCATTTTTTGTATAACATATTCCACATTTTGTGGATCTTGCTCTGCAAAATTTGATTTTTAGATATCCAAATGGGCCCTACATCTTACACCCAACTCAGAGGCCCACCTTGCAGCATTTTTCCCAATTGGTTCACCATCTCTTGATACCTCAACCATGAATGGCTTCTTTCCTTCTAATATTCTTTCTTTTGTGTTCCTCTCTATAGATGTGTATAAATCTTGACTCAATCTTTCTCTTTTAACATAAGCAAGCACATATTCTATTTCACCACTACAAATATTTTTGGTTGATTCACTAATTCCTTTAAAAGTTGTAGATGTGACAAGTGCACTCTTATCAGGCACATTAGATGCAAACAAACTCTCTTCATGACTTTGATTAATGAAACTTCATGCTCCTTGGCCACATCACGTTTGGCATGAGTAGGTAGATTAGTAGTGGTCTCCGTAGATTTCACTTCATCACAACTATTTTTTTCATCGTCTTCATTTGTTGAATCACAAAAGCATTGGATTCTATGAGCTAGAAGCATTGTATCTTTACCTTTTTATTGTTTTTTCTCTACATTTTCTCTGCTCTCTTTTTCTTGCCTATAAAAGAAAAAAAACATATCATGTCTTATATACATAAAGCTCTTGCCTATAAAATTTCATTAAACAGTATTAAAAAAATAATTTACTACTTAGTGGATTTGCAACTTGCTTGTTTGACATCAAACCAAGATGTGATAAATATTCATTATTCTTGGCCACATGTTCTTCATGAAATTGCTCATAATCTATCACTAGAATTTCAACATTGTGATCACTATCATCTGATTTGTTCCTTAAATTCATTTTCTTCATTTCTTGATGTCCACAAAAACAATAATGTATAAATTAGCAACTTGATACAGAGATATTGAATCCTCATTTTTATATGAAAACATATTCATATTGCATTCATATAGGAACTTTTTTCAACATTAAAGCTTTGAAACATGTATTAGTTTGAAGGTCTACGTCCTTAAAACATAAAACAATCTTAAAGCAACATAAAAGTCTTACATAAAAGGTCATAAAATGGGGCTCATCAATATCTACATTTCTAGCAAGATCAAAATCTTGATCACTCATGTTTTCATCTACTTGATTTTATTTCTCATCCTCATTTGTGACATGCAATACATTATCTCTCCCAATTTCTTCATTGGTAATCAAAATCTCTTCTTTAAATAGTCCCTCATTGTCTCCATCCAGTTCTTTGAATGTTTCTTGTAAATTAACATATTTCCCATCAAGAATTACATCAACAACTTCCATGAATTTTCATCTCAAATGAGACTCTATTTGAATGACATATGACCAACATGGGCTTCTTACATCATCAATTAGAAATGATTGGTTAATTTGAAGAGGGGAAACATACAACTCATCTATCTCTACTAAAAATTGTTGTCTATTTGCACGTGCAAATCCATACTCATCAAATTGTACTATGGATGGTCGGATCCACTTAAATTTTAATAATATAGAACTATTTTCACCAAAATCCACTTGAATAATTTCTTGGATGAATCCAACATAAAATTTCTTCTTAATTTCATGAAGAAATTCAACACTAACAACACAATCACAATTTGTCTTTCTTTTTTCTTTTTCTTCCACTTTTAAATGACTACCATAGGCCCACATTCCACTAAAATGCATAACTCATAAATGTGGAGGTCGTGAAAGCTCACTTTCCTCTATTGTTATATCTTGATCTTCTTCTTTTGCATCACTGATTGCATTAGCAATCCATTCTTCAAATTTAGGAAAAGAATTGGCTCCAATCAAATCATGATGCCTACACCTTTGAGGTCGATTTTGCATCCAAGTTTGATTCTCTTCTTCATATTTTCTACATAGAATAATGATGTAGAAATAGTAAGATTAATAATATAAATGTGTAAATGAAATTGAGTAAATAAATTATTGTCTAATTTTTTTTACCCATGCCACTTATCGAACGAAGATTTGTTTTGAAGAATAAAGGCATGTATTGTTCTTCTTTCTTGATAAGATAGCTTGAAGCGACATCCATTGACTTCTAATACTTCACCTACAACTCTCTCACCTTTGTCATCATCCCATACACATCAATTGCCATTTTTAAAATCCTTCATATATTCTATGCAAAATCACATGACCTCTTGCATTGAATATCCCTCAGACATGCTACCTTTTGGTTTTTCCCTAGTATGGACATTTTTTTTCAAAACCTTCATATATCATTCTATAGGATACATCCATCTCATTCTTACTGGGCCACAATGCTCTAGTTCACATTCTAGATGTATTAAAAGATGCATAGGAATGTTAAATATTTCTGGTGGAAATTCTCATTCCAATAGAAAAAGGACTTCAACAACCTCCTCCCTCAAACTATCAAAGTTTGAAGGATCTAATACATGTAAACTCATTCTCTTTAATATTAGGCCCAACCTTATAATTTCAAATCTTGGCCCCTTTGCCAAACTTGATATATTTACCACAATAGGTAAAATATTCCTTATTATGACATGTTAGTCATGGGTCTTGAGGCCTCTTAAGCTATTAATGTTAGTTTGGCTTCTGATGCTGCTACTTACATATCTAATGGGAAAGCGAGTTTGAGACATCAACTGTAAGAATTGTGCATGTTGTTCCTCTATCTAGACATAAGGAGTACTAGGTTTTCTATATTTCTCATTATCATATTTTTCAACCCAGACATTTTAGTGAATCTTTATTTCTCGAAAGTCTTCGCATGATGAAATAGTATGAAGAGCACCAAAAAGAGTTTCTATAATAGCATAAGCTATATTTTTCTTAGTATGCATAAAGTCAACAATATGCTTAATGACTATATCCTTAAAGTATGACAACTTATACAATATGCAAAACCATTTTACACCGCTTTCATTACATGGATCATATGTACTTCCAACAATCCCATCATTTTCAATAAATGGCCTTATTCTTTGTCCATTCTCCATAATGTAATCACCTGTTATTAGCAATGGCACTTCACGATTCTCTTCTTGACCATTGAAACATGTTTTTTTTCAATGATATGGATGATCCATTTTAAGGTAAGCATGATTTCCACAATAAATAAACTTACGCAAAATTCTTGAGTGCCTCACAAAATCCTTAAAGTTGCAAGCAATACATGCATGGTATCCATGAATAGAGAGACTAGATAATGTGCCATATGTAGGAAGATCATAAATCATAAACAAAAAGGAAGCTCTTAAATTAAATTTTATTGATTATCTATCCCTTAAATATTGAATTTCTTCAATTCCTTTCCACAATTCCATTAGCTCATCATATAATGGCTCTAGATAAGCATCTATTGTATTTGAAGTCACACTTTTCTTTCCTAGTATAATCAATGATAATATTAAGAAAAATGGTTTAGTTGCTAACCATGGAGGCAAGTTATAATTTATTAGAAACACTAGCCAAGTTGACCATTTAGTACTTTGATCTAAGAATGTGTAAACCCCATCTAGATCCAAACCCAACCTTATATTACGAGGATCTTGAGAAAAATCAGGCCATCTATTATCAAATTCCATCCACATCTTAGAATCAGGCACATGTCATTGTTTTCCATCAATGATCTTATTTTGGGCATGCCACTGCATAAGTTCAACAATGTCTTTGCACAAATGCATTCGAAGTAATCATAGTGTTATTGGAAAGTGTCGAAGAACCTTTCTAGGAACCATAGCTAATTTCAACCCTTGTCTATACATCAGTTCATGACATTTCAGACATTCACTCTCACTTGCAATATTTTTGAAAAATAATACACAACCATTCACACATGTGTGGATGTTTTCATACACCAAGTCAAGCTTACTAATTTGCTTTTTACATTGACTTCATTTTCTTGGCAATGTGGAGCCAGCTGGTAACAATGAACTTAATAATGTCAATAACTGATCTACACTCTCATTTGTCCAGCCATGCACCACTTGCAAGTTAAGAATTTGAAGGATTGTTGTCAAATGACTTAACTTGCAATTAGCATACAAAAGCTTTAAAACATTGTCCATTGACTTGGACCAATCATCATTTAGACCCTCATACCACTATGCCCATATCTTATCACATGTTTATAAATCATACTTATTTTTTTCACCTTTCCACCAAGACAATTTTTGCATGGACATGGATATTTGTCAATGTCCCTCTCATCAACTACTCTCATCATATGCATGATATTGATTCATAGTCAACCTTTGAAATTCATCCATCTATAATATTGTGCATTCCCATATTAATTTAGTTTCTAATTTAAAGAAAAAAACATAAATCTAAAAAAAAATATGCCAAAACATTGTTGAAATTAGTCACTTTTAGTAGACCATAACAAAAAGAAGAGGATATAATGAGTTATTGTTCTGAGATCTATCTTACATTCATTTGAAGTTTATCTACTGAGAATGGACTATGCCTATGTTTCCTATCAGCTTACTTTCAATAATGAGGGTTTCAAATTACCTCTAAATTTGCTATAGAGGGCCTCACTGACTTCAAATTCATTGCAAAAAACTCCAAATTCCTTTCCCACCTTTTCAAAAGTCTCTAGGTCCTATCCAAACAAGCTTTATCTCCCATGAAAGTGCTTCAATACCTATCCATGAGAATAACAAACATCAACAACAATCCAATTTCATTCCCATGCCAACAATTATACATTTTACATGTTGTCTAACTTATAAATATAGACAAGCTATGGAAACCACTAGATAAATAACATTTAAAGGTTTGTTGTCTTTGAATTATAATTTGTTTTTGAGTTCAACTAATACAACTATTTTTTTTGGTTTATTTTCATGGTTGTTACTCATGTAACTTGTACTCTCATATCCCTTTGAGTTGCTTTCTGTATTTCTTTCTTCTGCATTGGTTGTGTTATGAAAGTAAACTTGAAAGTGACTCTGCTGATAAGATTTGAGTTTTTAGTTGTTTACTTTTTTTTGTGATATTTGAATTTTGAGTCTTAATATATAAGTCCAAATGTTTATCTAGATTGATGAGGATCTTGTGAATTCCAGATACTTATAGCCAAAACATGATTGAGCCTAAAAAGTGGATTGATCCACAGATAACATTATGGCAAGTGCTAGATTTTAATGTTCATTGTGGGTCATGAATGAGTGGAGATGATACAAAATATTTAAATATACTAGTAACAGTCATATGGTGTTAATCAGTTAATGTAAATGTGACATAAGGATTTATTATATATAAGTGAGTTGAAGGCCAAGAGTATTTTATCTTATTGTCAAAGAGACAAACTTAACATAGCCATACACTCATAATTGATTTTGGATCACAAGTGTTTGTGTTCAAAATCATCTCTTAGAAGTACATGATATATATATTCTACAAGTATTTCAGCACATTGCAAGTATTTCTTGACAAGCTTATCTCTAGGTTCACCTAACTTAGAATTACATGCTAGATGCTACTATGTTTTTTCCTTGGTGAGTTAGTTGTGTTCCTTTTTGTTCATAAGGAACATCTTTATAATTAATGTGTGCTTGTCTCTTTTGATGTGCATCCATCTTAGGCCTGCAGTCAAATGGATTCTAGAGAGGTTGTGTTTGGTGGAGGCTCATCAGGTAATATTTTGGAGTAATTCTTTAATTGGAAAATATATCCTTATTTTCTATAATTTTATTCTATTTGGTAGAGTGGCTCAGGGAATAAGGATTTTAAATGTTTACACAGCTCTATGAAGAATTTATGATTTCTTTATAAGAATATCTCCAAAACTTACTTCCAAATTACCATGAGAAATCCCTTGAAAACTATGGTTATAGGAGGGTGTGGGAGGTGTGCTCAGTGAATGTGATGTATATGTTGTCCAAAAAAGAACTAAGTTGGTTCTTGTAGAAGTACTTTGGACAATTCAACTAACTAGATATGCATGCATTAGCAGTTTCAAGTGTAGCTAAGCCTATTCAATCATGGGAAATGTTAGGAGATTCATTTATCTCTCTAACAAAAAGAGTTTTTCAACCATTGAAAATTTGCAACTAGCTTGAAATGGTATCTTCATTATTGAAGAACTAGCATTCGTCTTGTCATAATTCTTTGGAAAAACTATAGTAACATGGGGATATTGTAAAGAATATTATAAATTAAAGGATTACTATTGATCTAGTCAAGCTAGGTAATGAACACCATATATATGTGCTATTTATCTTCTTGGAGACAACAAGCTTTATTTAGTTATCCATTACTGATTCTAATTCTCTTTTTTTTTTGGTATGATCTATGCATGTTATTTTTCATTGTGCTAGTTGTTAGAACTGAAAATTTTCACATTTTTCACTAGCCTCCACTCACCAATCCTCCACATTCCATAGAAATTCATCACATTTTAATTTTATGATCAACACAAATTGTTGAAATTTGTGTGACAAGATCCATTTTGTAGCCCACATTGCCAAATTGTCACACCCATAAATAACTTTGAGACTCCATATTTTTTCCTAAGTAAAATTTTTCACTATTTGCCTAACAATGCATCATCGATGGAACCCCCATCATAGCCTCACTGATGGTCCAATGAAAACAATTCATAACCTAGTATCAGTGTAACAACACCCTATTAGGCTAACTCTTAAGTCGTTCCCCCCGATAGACCGACAGAGTTAACAAAAGTAAGTACATTGTTGTAACACATGAACATCGGTGGCACGAATGTCTACATTCCCCCGATGGCCCAATATGATCATAAATTATCAAGAATTATTATATATCATGGGAATTAATGTGTATCAGGGTAATATATTTGGGTGTCCCATTGATAGACCTGTTACCTAATTTTCACCCATGGGCTCAATCACGTAGGATAAATCATGTGACAGAGGTTCGAGAAGGTCAAATGGAGCATTCAAGGGGAAAAGTCATGAATATGATGCTAGCTCATAGGGAACTCAGTTTGGAAGGCTACCTTGTTCAAGTTCGGCATGAAAATCCTCTAAGGAGAGAGTCGCCAAGACCTTCAGAATGTCTCACCGACTAAAAGGACTCTCGCTAAATGAAGGCATCATCGCCATGGGGTTTGACCGGTAGAGATAGTGTCTTGCTGAAAGGGGGAAAAGGTTGCATTAGGGAAATAAAATCATCTTGGGAAAATGTTTGGATGATGGGCCGATGTCTCGGCGACAGTAATGAAGTTCGGCATGAGTCTCCCTGATAACAAGGGTCTTGCCGAGGGGATGATGCATTCGGTATAGGGTTGTGCCCTTGGAAAATGGTCTTACTGATATGGTGATCTCTCCCTGACAAGAAAGGAGAAGTCTCGGTGAGGGGAGGCATCTTCGACAAAAGGTCTTGCTGAATGCAAGAGGTCATGTTGATGGTAGTTCACCAGGGAGCTCTCAGCTTAAAGTTTTTCCTTTGACAAGATGTCTTCCCAAAAGGATGGGCTCTCGGCGAAGGTTGGTGCCTTTGTCAGAATGTTTCACCGAATGTAGGAGGTCTCCCTGACATATTTGACATTGGTGTAGCTTCCAACCATCAGGATAAGGTCTTGCTGACATGATACGGTCTTAGTGATGGAAATGGGTATCGGTATGACTAATGGACCTTGCTATAAAGTCTTCCCGACTTGCCAGTTTCTCGCCAAAAGAAATGTAAATCTCAATAGAATGGAGTGCATTCAGGGTGACATCAATAAACTCTCGCTGATAGAAGATGAGGAAAGCTCACCGAGGTAGTTTTCCTTTCGGCATGAGGTCTTGTCGAGAGTATGGAGCCTTACCAACAATTAGGTGGGTTCACCGTGACATTTTTCTTTCATCCGAAGGTCTTGCCGATTTGTGGTCTCAGCCAAAGAAAGTAGTTTCACCATGATGTCTTGGTGAAGGCATTATGTCTCACCGATAAAAGATAAAGGGGGGTCTCGATATGTGTTTTTCCTTCAGTAGGAGTCTTGCCGACAACAAAAAGACCTCACCGAGAAAGTTTGACATCAAAATGAGGTCTTGCAGATATAAAGATGTCTCCCCGACAGAAAAAAGAGCTTATCGAAGGATTTGGCCTTTGACATAAGGTCTCAGTGATGTAGAGGGTCTTGCTAATATAGAATGAGCTCGGGGAGAAAACAAAAAGGGTTGCTATGATGTCTTCCTAACCTTGGGATGTCTTGCTGACTAGCGAACAACTCAACAAAGGAGAGGACCTTAGTGTGAGGTCTGGGTGAAGAAAGGAAGTCTCGCCAACATGAAGGAGCTCACCAAAGAGTAAGCAGATTCGATGTGACGTCATATAGAGGAGACGAAGTCTAGCTGAAATGAAATGTCTCACCGATCATCATTGGTCTTGTCAAAGGGATTGTGCCCTTGGTGTAGTATTTTGAATTCGCTAAGGGTCTCGTCGATTGGGGGAAGTCTCAGTGAATTAAAGTGGCATCGACATGGCAATTTGAGCTCACCAAGAAGTCTCAGAGACCCAGGAATGTCTTGGCGACGGAATCAAGTGAGCTTGGGGAGAGAAAGGAGAGATCAACAAGATGTCTCGCTGACAACTTAGAGTCTTCCCAGAATGAAACGAGTTCGCCGAAGTATTTTTCCTTCGGCAAGAGGTCTCACTGACTAACGGGGAGTCTCATCGAACGAAATGATAGGAGCTTGGAGAGAATGGGGCTTTTCACCACAGGTTCTTGTTGAAGGGTGAAGGTCTTAGTGATGAAAGAGATTTCTATGTGACTCTAGGGGGCTCATGGTAACATCTTTGTGAAAGCGATATGTCTTGCCGATGTTCTGGGCAATAACAAAGGCGATATCGGTATGACTTTTGGGCTCGCTAAGAACTCTCATCGACAATTCCATGTTATGCTGATGGTTGTAGGAGGATTTAATCACATTGGGGAGACACAATTAGTGTCTCACCAACATGTGATTCTACAGGAGGAGCTTTTTACCGCCCGAAGAATCTACGTGGAGTATACTCAACCAATCAGAGAAAGCTAAAATTAGGCTATGGCAGTCTCACCAGGATGAAGAAGATCAACAGGATGAAAAGCAATGTGTATCTATTCGGAGCTCAGGAGCATTCAAAGAACTTGGTAGGGAGGTTAGAAGGTAGACACGAGGAATAGAAATGAATGCCGTAGCTATGAAAGATCTGAAGGCTTCTCCGAGAATGTTTCTTCACTGACATAGGTAACAAGGACACGGGGATGTAGCATTAATTTCATAAAAAATATTTGAGGAAGATTTATCCCGAAGGGAGATATTTTTGTAAGCCCTAAGTGGTCGACACTCTTTTGTATATAAGGCATTTTTTTCCTTTTTGTAAACAATTCAAACTTGGTACTTTTATGATTCTATAACTTGTAGAGTTCTTTGCAAAAGAGAGGTTATGTTTTGTAGCTCATGAAAGACATGTATATCAGTGTTCACCATTGAAATCAATGAGTATAAGTACTTTACCTCTTCAATCTCTCTATTAAATCGTGTGTATTCATATAATTGATGAAACTACTTGTGAAATTGTATGATTCCTTGTGGTTATGTCTTATTTCAGTACCTTTCTGTAGAGCAATATGTATTTTTTGCAGGTTGTGAGATGTGTTATAGTGTAGTATTCTCTAGTTGTGAAGTTGTTTCTTCCTTCTAGGGGTGTAGCCATATGAACCTTTTCATGAAATGTTTATGCAGAAAATGTATGTGATTGACTTGTGTAAGACAATACTTTTTTCATTGACTAAAATTGTGTGTCTAACTATGTTATATGTCTCCCGAACAAATTTGGTGTATCACCATAGGAGTAGTTTCTAATTTATGTATTCTTTCTCCCTTTACCTCACAAATATTAGTAGTTTAGATGATAGCACAAAGGAAGCCGACCTTCTCCGGAGGTTCATTTCAATCTTAGGTGACCCACAGCCTTGAAATGATCCCATGTTTCACTAGAAAGATCAGTTTTCATAACTCTACATAGGGTGCACTTCTAGGTGACAACAAGACCGAAGGAAAATTGTTCATTGGTGGAATAAGGATATGCAATCTCACTGATACAATGATAATGATTGATTGCTAATTGATGTGACATATCAAGGCATCATCCAAATATTTAAAAATAAATGTTTCCCCTGATGACAAGATTGAAATGGGTGGTGTAATTATGAGCTAGAGTTGAAGTGAATTATATCACAAGTTGATTACATAATTGTATCATAGTCTACAAGATTTCACTGAGGACAAAAGTAGAAAGGAAAAGCTAGGAATTCTCACATAGCAGAAACTAGTGGAGGCGAGACCTAAGTAAGTACACCAATCCTAGCTGAGAAGTTGTATTTTTCAAAGGATTAAGAATTCAAACAATGGAGGAAAATGTAGAAAAACCCAGAGCTAAGAAACAAAAAACTGAGAAGAGAATCTTGAATCAAGACCTGATATATCAATGCCCTAGGTCAGGGCCAAGACCCAGGAGGGTTGCTCATATGAATCCTTCAATGGATAAATTATTAGATAAACATAAAGGCTTGAGGGATATTTGGACACGACGACACGGGTATGAGATTTTCATGTATCATTACAGGAAATAATTTAGGTTTCAACCAGTTTGCAACCTATGGAGGTTGAACTTGGGAAGACTCATGGTGCCCAACGTGTGGGTATGTGCAAGATCATAATGGGCCAAAAAGTGCCAATATGATGGGTATGTATAGGGTATGTGGCTAACAACTTCTTTTTACCCAAAATTGATGAAATGAAAAGGGTTTTTAAAAGAGATTCTTAGCTTTCCACCAATATAAATCATGCTTTACTTTGAATTTAATAAATAATTATTATTCATTTTCTATTTGAAGTACGACTAAAGTCCTGATTTATAGGTTGATTGAAAAACATCTATAGCTTTCAAATGGTATCACATTTTTTGAATCTAAAACATGCATCACATTCTATGTTTCGCATACTATAGGATTAAAAATAATAATAGTAATTTCATGAAGTTTTGACCAAGTTAAGGTGGTTAGACATACAAGTTTTTTTTTTTTTTTAAAGTTGTAATAAAAAAAATCATAATTAATAATTTACTAGGAAAAAAACTACAAAAAAATATGCATCACATCGGGACATGAGTCCTCTACTTATATCTAAAAATATTATCATTTTATTGTGGTTAGGGTGGTCGACAAACACCTACTTCTTATTATTTCCCGAAATTTAAGTACTATTGCATTGAAATTTCAAATTTTCACCAAATAGATTTAAAAAAAAACCTAGTAGTTTATAAACTACATTCAATTTTCTACAAATTCTATTCTTACATATTTTTGAAATAATATAGATAACTTATTCAAATTTTTATGTCAAGTTGCCTAACTTTGATTTTTTTAAATTTTTTGCCACTTAAGGGCCTATTTTTACCATGATGATCATGCACATACTCATGTTCATAAATTTAGAATTAATTAAAGCTCTGGCTAGCAGATACGACCCCAAGAGGAGAACTATCCAAGCACATAATGGGGTCAACATGCTTGTTATTTCTGAGGATTTAATTTCTAATGTGTTTCAGTTGGAGTGTCTTATGAACTTTCCATTCACAATTAGAGATGTCTTGATAGAGTATCACCAAATGGATACCAGCTACAAATGATGGAAACTACCCTTGCATAGGCCTAAGAATGAAGCAGGCCAACTTAGGAGGTTTTCAAGTAATGAAAACCCTCCTTTTCATGAGGACTTGTTTGAAGAATATTTCAGATACACTTATTATTCAGCTGGTCAGGTCTTGGGGGTAGAGGTCCCACCCCTCATGTCTATTGCCCAATGGTCTTAGCTACAAACATACAAAGAATGATGCTAGGTCATTCAATTATGCTAGATACTTGGTCAATGATCTAAACTAGGAGCTTGAAAAGATTAAAAACAACAGTGAATATATTCATTTCAAAAATTATTCTTTGTTCATACATTTGCTTATGCATGAGGGACATGTTAGAAGGGTTTGGAGTCCAGAATTAAGAATTAAAGATACAGATGAAAATGGGAACCTCAAACCTGTATAGATGTGGAATTCATTGTGCGATAGTCAATTTGGTAGATCTCATTAGCTTTATTTTGAGGAGTTTTTTGTGAAACCATTAATGGAGTGGTAGGGATATCCATGTGATTATAACTTATCCCCAGAAGTGCAAAAGTTTCTAAGACCAAAGGAAAATGAACCAATGAAAAAGGTGGATCATAACTTGGGAGACTAGTATGCTTTTCCTGACTACAAAGTGATTAGGGTTTATGGGTTTGAAGGAACTCCACACTTGTTGCCACGAGTAGTTCCTAATAGAATTTCCTACTTAGAAATTGTGAGGCAATTAGCAAAATCCGATTCCAAAAACCTCAAAGCACACAACAAAAAATTGATCATGCCCAATACCTTATGTTTTGGAGACTTTACAGTGGTTTTAAATGAGGGATATGAGAAAATTGATGCTAAATTAGCATAGTATAACCTCCCTCTAAGTAACAAAAGGAAATATTTTGATGCAGAAGGATTTATTCACAAAGCAAGGTTATCACAAGCATTATCAGGATATGGGCATGTATTCTCAGCTGAAGATGTAATCAAAAACCATGATGAAGCCTCTACCACCAAAATAATGATTGCATATAATAGGGTTGTGCTTGTAGAGGAATGGAAAAGAAGAAATGTCCCATCTTATTCAAAGGAATTTGGTGAAATACAGGATCCTCTAACAAGGATTGGGCAACTCATTTCTCATATGGATGAAGTGGTAAGGAATGTGCCTTCATCTTTCTTTGATGCCCCTCATGCAACCTATTCAAGAGTGTAGGATGAAGATATAGAGCCCTTAGATTATATCCCTTCATAGCCAACTCTTGATGTGAGTTTTTCTATAGATACTAATATGAGTGAAGAAGAGGAGAGTGATGAGGAAAGTGATGAGGAGGAAGAGCAAGTATGACAAATAAGTGCTCCTGTAATTATATGGTATGAGCCTCCTTAGGAACACAATGTTATAAGATCTCAAGCATCAGATGAATTATCAAATGATGTTAGGGTCAAGGTTGGATAGGAGTTCATTTCTAATGGATATTTTGTTAATTATCCTAAATTTAAATCATTTTTTTACAAATATAAAGGAAAGAAAATGAGAAAAAAAGATGCAGGATGTCACTTTTGAATGAGAAGTTGTTGTTTTGAAAGAATTGAAAAAAGAAACAGACAAAGAGATTGAGTCCATCACTCCTAAGAGAGGGAGAGAGTTACTCCAAGAAGCTGGAGTATTGCTTTTTCTTGGATGGGATATGAGCTCTGCAATTGTGTTTGATAGTTTCAGAAAGAGAGGAGATAAAACAATGAATTTAATAGATGAAGCAAGTGACAAGATGTATTCAGGATCTAGATACAATCCAGATGAGGCCACCTTGCTTATTTGGTCACTATACCCCCATGAAAAAGGGCCAATTGTGATTGATAATCCAAACCAAATGTTTGGACATCTCTTGGTTCAAAGAGTAGGGGATACCAACCCTATGGACACATCAGAGTTGAATGTCAATGTGGCAAAGTTTACCAAGGCATAGATTGATAAGCTAGTTAAAGAAAACGACAGGTTCAGGAAGGAATTAACACATCAAAGAGAAATATCATCTTCCTCTTCCACACTAGAAGTGTATTCCACATGGCTTGAGAAAGATAAGAGAGTAAGCAATGCCACTTGAAATCTCAAGAAAAATGCAAAGAATTGGAGAAGGAAGTCAAAACCATCAAGTATAAGACTGCATCTAAAATGATCAAGGGAAGATTCAATAAGATGATGCAATGTGCAAATGAATATTGGAGGAAATTTAAATAGGTACTCTTAGCATTAGAGCAGAACAAATTATTACAGGGGAGAATAATCGAAAAGAGATAAGAACTTCAAGATAAGAAAATCCTGAAATGACAAACAATGTAGACACATAAAAAATTGGTAGAAGCACACAATGGATATCATAAGAGGCTCGTCGAGGATTTTGAGTGCTTCAATTTGACTCTGACACTCTATGATGATATGGGAAATCCTCAAGAATATGATGATTGGAAGCAATATTTTAATGCGATTTTGATTGCTACATTACAAGAGATGAATGAGGAGGATATGATTTTACAAAATACTCACAACCATCTTGAGAAGATGATGTATAGGGAGTATGGTATGAGAGAGGTGATCTCCAATGCAGATACTTGTGTTGAACAAGAATACATCCATCACATATCTGCATTCAGTTTGTTCCTCAGCTAAACTATGGATACACCAGACACAATAGGGAAACCATTAGGATGAAAGGATTTAGTCAATAGCATGAGCACCATATCATGGAGTGCAAGATTTGAACAGATCTTAGGTGATCATAGGCTTCTACTTGGAGATTAATGGATCTGTGCATTTAGTTGCTGCAATATTTCATTTTATTAATTATATTTAGTTATCAAAAAACATGAATTTTTGTAGTGGATCTATGGCTTGTTACATCTCACATATATAAGAGAGACCAAGACCCAAATAGATCATCTATATCATATCAGAAACTATTTTTATAATGCATATTATTGAAAGATAAATATAATGGAGAAGGTTATGCATAATTGTTAATTTTCTTTCAAGTGTTCAACTGTTGTGTGGATTTAGATGCTTATATGTTATTTGGTTGTCTCTGAAGTGGCTATTTATGTTATTCAAATTGAGTTTGTGGAAATACATCTAATTTTTCAATACACATTTTCTATAGTTGTGTGGCATTGTTGACTGATTTTGGTGTGCAAAAGAATTAAAATTCCTTTTGAGAAATCAAATTTGATAGGTTCTCTTTTGGATTAAAGTCCTTTTGAATAGATTGTATTAATTGGTTTCCTTTCACAATTGAATTAAATCCTTTCACAACTTCACAGCAACATAAGGGGATATCACTGGGTTTACTAAGAAGAGTCCAAATAACTGGCATACTTGCATGTTTTCATAAGGTGCAAACATTCAAAGTGCCCAACTTTTTGAGTTAACATAAAGAGTGAATCTACCTATCTTATAGAACCCTATCCCCAAAATCATCATTCATCCCTCTACTCTGTCCACCCAATAGAAGTAGGCACTGGTAATAATTAGATATTACATACAAAATACGACTCACAAACTTGAACTCTCAATTACTCTCACTAGTATTTAGACATTAAAACTCTACATCCGATTCATCTCATGTGCCATAGTAAGTACATTGCTCAATATAGGAACCATATCTATCTACAAATCTACCTTATTATTCAAGTATACCCACCTAGGTTTGGAAAATCCTAAAGAGTAGAAGGTAATTAGTCCTACTTACCTTGTTCATGGGCCAAAGATGTATTAAGGGATTGGCACCCTCTTACGGTTTAAAACTTGCACTTTGAGACCTAACACTAGTGATAATGGACCAAGATTTTTCATCAAAATATATACACAACTTCCATGGTTTAACTACATCTCACTATCCTTGCCATGATGGGAAGGAAGAGGTAGATTTCAACAAGAGCCTCCATTATTTGAATTGGCATCAAACAATACCTTCAACCTCAACTTATGTCATTACATATAATGGCATTTCCCCAATTTTTTGTATTGTTTAATCACACAATAAGGGGCCTTTAGATGGTACCTACCCAATCTACATACACCCTCGGTATTAATGAAAACCACAAGTAGAAGTGAAAGTGTTAAGAAGGTAAGTCTATTTCATCTAGGTTTTTTTCATTGTTGAAATATGTCTACCTTAATTGATGCACATTTGTTCATGAGATTTATGCATTATCACTATTTCTATCTATGCTCTACTAGTTTGATATGCCTATGATTTGTTTTCTACAGTACTTGACTAATGAATCTCTATGAATAACCCAAGTATATTGCTTTAATTTATTTCAAACATAAAGTGGGTGGTAGGTGTTGCTTTATGTGATAACCATACATGAATTAGTTAAGAAATGAGAATATCACTTATAATATTTTCTCAATGAATTGGGATCCTATATGAAAATGCATGATGTCTATCTTTTCATTTTTCCCTTTTCAGGTCCACTCTTGAAATCTCCTAAGTGTTTGAAGAGATCACCAGTTGGTGTCAGTTTTAGATATGGAGGAAAGCTTGCTTCATTTCAGCCTAGTACAGTGTCACAAAGTTTTGTTGGCTCTTATGAGGTAGAGTACAATTTATTCTTTGGTACATGTCATAAAGATGATATATGGTATTATTTTTCTGCAATTTTCATAGGTATACATACACAATCTTGTTACGGAGGACAGTTTGGTGCTTCATTTAACAGAGTTTGAAGCTACAATAGCAGATGGTGAAAAATTATCATTGCGAGCTTTGTGCGATAAGAATTTTAAGGATTCTCAGTTACTTACTTTTGGATACTTTTTGAATGGGATTAATAACAATTTACATTCATTTGTATTGTTTCACTTGCACATTTTTGGTTTCTGCATTGATTTAGTTTGGAAGAAGAGAGGGAGACATGGAATTTCCTAAGAGTCATGTTTGAAGATGAAGGCAATGCTAGGAGAAATCTAAATGAGCACCTTGGATTTCAAGTGTAATCAACAAAGAATCAAGACTTACTAGAAGCTCAATCTACCAACATTCATGATATTAGTAGTGAAATAATCAATAATGTCACTCTTGATGATACAACACAATTAGATCCATCAGTTCAGTCAAAAGGTGGACAAGATGTTACATCCCCTAGAGACAATGGCGAAGAGTTTTTTGATAATTTGCATAGATTGAAAGAAGATTCCTCACTTCCTCTCACTGAAAATGATTTTGTTGTTGGGAAGGATACCCTAGGCAATGGAGAAGAGGTGCAACATGAAGCTATTAAAGATTCAACTAAATGCTAAGAATGCAATGAAGCCATCCAAATTTCTTTAGTTGTTGGTGATTATAAGGGATTAGTCATGCAATTCCTATCAGCAAACAAGATGGCAGATGCACTTCTTATTGCTCATGTCAGGGGGAGTTCTTTACAGGAGAAAACTTGTGATGAATATTTATGAAAAATGAATTGTTCCTCTCTTAATGTTATGCTTCTATACTAATTGCATAGAATTTGCAATGTCTTAAAGTCTGTTAATGTTTTATGTTTTACCATCCTTCTTGTATTCAACTATTTGGATTTTAGAAGGCTAACTAGCTCTGTTTATCTAAAATATATTTCTTTCTATGGAATATTTTCTAACTTAACACTATTAGTGCAAGTGGTTTCTACTATGGTCAATAATGATCTTATTGGACTTGTGAATAACAAGCCTTTGAAATCCTAGAAAGAAACTCTTGCTTTACTTTGTACACTAAGTGTTTTTTCCCACAAAAATTAGTTAAACAAAAAATTATGTAAATTGGATAATGCAATTTTGATTTGGAGTAAATTGTACTTGACAATAAGTTTTTTTTATAACTCATTTCTAATTTATGTGAGTTGTAGTTTCAAGCTTTTGATATAATGAGAAAGCATACAAATTTATGCATTGTATCATATAGTTGTGTATAGTATTTTCAAACATTTATCATGCTTGTATGATAGATACAAGACTCAGACATTAAACAACCTTGGTAGGCTGATTTTTTACTTAAGACTTGGAGGACTTGGCAGAGACTTGGTAGGATGAATTTTTGACTTGGACATTCAAGGTAGATTGAAAGAAGATTCCTCACTTCCTCTCACTGAAAATGATTTTGTTGTTGGGAAGGATACCCTAGGCAATGGAGAAGAGGTGCAACATGAAGCTATTAAAGATTCAACTAAATGCTAAGAATGCAATGAAGCCATCCAAATTTCTTTAGTTGTTGGTGATTATAAGGGATTAGTCATGCAATTCCTATCAGCAAACAAGATGGCAGATGCACTTCTTATTGCTCATGTCAGGGGGAGTTCTTTACAGGAGAAAACTTGTGATGAATATTTATGAAAAATGAATTGTTCCTCTCTTAATGTTATGCTTCTATACTAATTGCATAGAATTTGCAATGTCTTAAAGTCTGTTAATGTTTTATGTTTTACCATCCTTCTTGTATTCAACTATTTGGATTTTAGAAGGCTAACTAGCTCTGTTTATCTAAAATATATTTCTTTCTATGGAATATTTTCTAACTTAACACTATTAGTGCAAGTGGTTTCTACTATGGTCAATAATGATCTTATTGGACTTGTGAATAACAAGCCTTTGAAATCCTAGAAAGAAACTCTTGCTTTACTTTGTACACTAAGTGTTTTTTCCCACAAAAATTAGTTAAACAAAAAATTATGTAAATTGGATAATGCAATTTTGATTTGGAGTAAATTGTACTTGACAATAAGTTTTTTTTATAACTCATTTCTAATTTATGTGAGTTGTAGTTTCAAGCTTTTGATATAATGAGAAAGCATACAAATTTATGCATTGTATCATATAGTTGTGTATAGTATTTTCAAACATTTATCATGCTTGTATGATAGATACAAGACTCAGACATTAAACAACCTTGGTAGGCTGATTTTTTACTTAAGACTTGGAGGACTTGGCAGAGACTTGGTAGGATGAATTTTTGACTTGGACATTCAAGGTAGATTTTCAAATAAAATAAACCCTACCCCATAGAGTGATGTGTGTTTTCCATTATATTTTCATTGATTGTTGTTACCAATTTTTCACCTCAACTCAATTGGTGGAGCTGGCTGAATGTTATTTATCATAAGGTGGAATTGTAGTTAAGTTCAAATGTTGTTTCACATTATTATCATTATGCGTTGAGTGATAGCTATGCATTTTAAAGAAAGAAATAGAGTTTTTAGAGTGCCATTCAGATGTTGTAGAATTAAAAGAAATACAAAATTGAGTAAAGGAGCAAAATAGCATTTTAAATGCTTTCTTTTATTTCATAAAATCTCATATTTTACAAGGCTTCATTTGATTTCAACATTAGAATGATATTACAACATTGCATGTAAATGCATTTTCTTTTCAAATGAAAAGCAAGAATTAAAATCAAAGATCCACACAAGCTATGGATATGACTGTTACAATACATTTCTAATAGCACATTGCACTACTGAAGATGCAAAAAATAAAACATATAAGTGACGACATAATCATCATTGCCTGATTATTGACGTTTGATGTTGGATGGTGCTTCGTTGTCTTCTTGTGCTCCATCAACCTGTAAGAGGAAAGGAGGGGTGTCAGTGGCTTTGATTATGATGTAACCTATATGAGGCACCCAAAATAGTATAGCCTACTATTAACCATGCATTGAAACAATCAATCAAGTGTAGTACGAATGAAATGAGCTGAAGGAGAAATAACAACATCATGGTCATTATTTTCTATTTTTATGCTAACATTACTTGTTTCCTTGTGCAGGTATAGGTGAAATCATGAAGTTGAACACCATTCGAAGACCAAGCATGTGGAGGAAAATGAGCTCCCACAAGGGTAGAGCTCGGCATGCTTCCCTATTCATTAAATGGGCTGATTTTAAAGATACATCATCATGTTCATGAAGTGAAATGAAATACAACTGTAGGAGTTAAAACAGAGTTATCCGTCAAGCAACTAAATCAACTATACATTCATAATGATCAAGTTATACTTTCTGAAGGCTACAGGTGAACAGTGAATTTAGTTCACTTAAGGAATTCAACTGAGTACATTTATATCAAAGAGTAGATTTTGAAGACTGTTTGTTAAGAAAAACATAAAAATGCATGAAGAGTACCATGTTACAGCTGAGTATGAAATATAGATCAGACACTCAAGTGATTAATAAACTATCAATTTCAGCTTGACTGGAAATGCAGTGTATTCAAATGACAAATGGTAACCAGTTTTAGTTGACCGATAAGCAAATACAACTTAAAAAATTTCCAGGTGGTTCATGGTGCTGCAATGTTTCAAGTTAACAATCAACAAAGTGCGAATACAAAAAGAAATAGCAATGTTGCTATATGGTAAAAGCTGAGAAATTCAGAAGAGAGGTTTTCTGTGTGTCAATATTTAGATGATATAGTATCTGAGTATGGAAAATATTTAATGAAAACCTACAATAAGGACAACCAGTTCATTTTGAATGGATGGAGCTTCAAACCGGATCATGTATCAGAGTTTAGTGGAGCACAACAATCAAGTATGATGTGCATTCAAATTGTTTTCAGTGAGTTGCAAGTGTTGAGCAAGGCACACACGAGCAAAATTGTCAAAGTCAGACTATGGAAGCATGAGAGTTCAACATGGCTTGCCAATGATGCCTAAAGTATAAACAGTCACAAGGGGAATCTTTTAAAATCAGATGTGTACAGTATTATAATGTTTCAATCTAAATTTGTTTGAAGCAGAAGACAAAAGTTGCTATGTTAAGATTAAGTAAAGTCAAAAAGACACTGTTGTGCATATAGAATACAAGCATGGAGAGCCTTCTCTTCACAATGGACATGTACAAAAGCATGCTCAAGGTAGTTTGCAGTTCCATGCCAAAGACAAATTCTGTGACAAGAGGAATCAGATGTTTTTATCAAAAGGAAACGATTATAAATTAAGCTCAAGTTTTATACAGCTATCAAGGAGAGCTACAAAAGTGTCAAAACAAAATACCGAGTAATATGAGTCAATGAATTAACTATAGAGAAACATATATATTCTTATTGTTCTCACCATGAGTTCTCATTTCTGAAGTAATGCAATGAAGATGCTTTCTTTTTGAGAGGTGCAAAATGCAAAGGAGATTAAATGAATATATGAATATTCAAGTCATTCTTTTGTTACAGAAGTTCAGAAGGATCACTGGTTATTTGAGTCGAACCTTTAAGAGTAAATGCAAAAGAATATACATAATTTTATCATTTTTTCAATCATCCATGAGGATATTCCTATTCCAAATAATGAAATAGTGTTTCTATCAATCTAGCTGAAACTCTTTGTGTGAATTAACAAGTACTAGTGAAATTTTATTCTTGCATCGAGCTCATATAAGTAAATTCAAACAAATGGAGTTGCAGTTTTGAGTCTCAAATATCCATTTCCAAGGTTTCATTTAAAGTGCAAGAATTGCAATAATGGAGTTAACCCCACATGGGTTTTACATGAACAGTTGTGGGATACAAAAATGCATTTTTTTGTGACTGAATTGAGCTTTGGAGGAAAAGAAAATAGAGTTTTCTTTAGAGTTTTCAAATACCCACATTTAGTTTTGTTTTAAAATACAAAAAATTCAATTATAGTGATAACCCATGAGAAGAGACAGCAAGAAATGCGAAGATGCATGTTTCCTGAGTTGGGTCAAGCAACAAAAGGTTGAAAAGATAGTTGTATTCAAATTTCCATAATACCTATAAGCGGAAATTCTTTTAGAAAGACATAATCATCAATTTTCTGTTCTGGGTTGAGCCCAAAATCTATAAAACAAAGCTTTCTACAATACACATTATATCGGCCTGAACATGGCCAAAATCTATGAGTAGAGAAGAAACCCTCTAAGTTTCCAGAGAACAAATGATAGCAAAGGAGATTACCAATTTGAGGCTAAAAGTAAGCACCCTAGCCATGGCCAAGAGTTCCAGAAAGCTTCCAAATGCCAAGGGTCCGAGCTCTTAAGTGATGGTTGAGCTCTCAATAAGGGTCAAGCTCACACAACAGTAAGTGGGAATATAGAAAAAACACAAACAAATGCATTAAAGGTTGTGTATAGCCGTGGCCTCAAGGCTAGAAGATTAAAATATGAAGCCATAGAAGCCATGGAACTATGACAGGAAGCTTACCCCTGCACAATAGAAGAAAATCATAGCACAAGGCAAGCCCTCATGGAGTAGACTGGCAGAAGACGAGCTCAAGTTTATGTTGGCAAAGGTAAATCAAAGCACAGGAGCAAGTTAGAAAAGAATCATGATAGGCCGTAGCCTTATTTGTTGTTTCGTTCTTTCAATAATGAAGCAGAGCTATGATACAAAGCGAAATAAGCTTACCCACTGAGGAGTTCATTTTTTCTGAAGGAGTGATGATGGTTTCCAAGGAACATGAGCTCAAATTCAACCTAATCATGGCGGGGTTATTCTTCCAGTCAGAGCTTCATTCCTTCAAACTCACGGGTGCAAAATGAAATCATGATTAGGGTTTGGGCATTCTTTTCTCATGCCCTAATTCAAACTATACTATAAGCATCCAGAATGTTCAGTCAAAGCACGTGGTGAATGTCAAATGGAGGTCAAAAATTTTAATCTTTGCATTATATCTTATCAGAGTCTGAATGTTGATTTTTGAAGGGGGGCCGAAATTCCTAAGTTGGTCGATAGGTTAAGTCTTTGTGACTTATTTCTTTTTTCCTTAGTGAAATATGAAGCTTTGGGTATGGGTTAAACAATGATAATATTAATGGATATCTTGTGACCTAAGATTAGGTTTTGATGCCATATGACCCAGGTTCTTTTGTTTAGGGTCAATTATATTTTAGGGTTTTATTTTTGATTGATTTTAAAGAAGTCAATGTGAATTTTGATGAGAGGATAATGATGTGTAATTTTTTTTATGATTTTTGAGAAAATCGGAATATTGTAATGGAGAGATAAGGAGATTTTCTTTTGCAAAATATTCTAATTCTGTAATTGCCAAATAAAGCAATTGTGCAAATCTACAATCCTGTAAAGCAAAATCATAAAGCGATATTCTATAAATTGCTTTGTGATTTCTTGCTATTTTTAGCTAATTTTTGTTGACTTTTCCCTTGGTCGGATTTCAGACCTATCTTAAAGAGAAGATGTTTTTGAGCTTTTAAAGGAGGATTAGCCTATTTTTAGAGGCTTGATAGTGTGATGATAAAAGTAGTATGCTTTTTTCTACTTTTAGGCAGTTTTTGAGATAGTTTGAAGGCCTTTTCCTTGAGCTTTTTTCTGAGCTCAGATTAGGGTTTCTTGAGAGTTCTTTTCAAAGACTTAGTTTTTTGAGCTCTCCTCTCTCAGTAGTTTAGATTAGAGTTTCTTGCTCATACACATTTTGAGCTTGTAAACTTTTTTGGTACTCAGTTTCAGATTCAAGCAAAGACTCTTTCAGTTTTAATAGAACAACAAATTTCTCCTTCTTATCTTTTGTATCAGATTTTGTAATGGAAATCTGATGTATTTGTGTTTTCAAGTCAGAATCCTTTTACATCTTGCTATTATAAGGTTGTGTTTCAGAATTACATGTTTCAGGTTGCATGCTATATTTGTTTTCCAGATCTTCATGCAAATCACTGATGAGATATGTGCCAATGAGATTGTGAGAATTATTGTAATAGAGAAGTTGTTATGAGTGGTTAAGTTTGAATTTTCATAAGTTTGGTGAATCATTTGTTAGTCATAGGCTTTGTTTTCAAGTTATCTTTTATCCCTTTCGTCAGAGGTTGTTTTAGAATAGAATTCATCATTCAGAGAACCAACTCACTCTAGAGATTCCTCTTTCATTTAGATCACCCACATTTGAAAGAGGTTTCCATCATTCAGTAGGTTGTTGAATATTGTGTTCAACAGGGTGCAAATCTATTGACAACAACTGCTCTTGGAAAAGAAATGAAATTAGCTATAATGGGTTTTTGTTCACCATTGCCAATTGATTCTAATTTTTCTTTAAGAGGCTTGGGGTTGTAAGATCAAAGGGGTGTCTTGTAGTCAACAGAAAAAGAAAATCAGACCTTGAAGAGATTGTAACAAAGATGTGATAATCACAAAGAACAAGGTTCAAAGCAATGATATCATAATGTAAAAACAAAAGAGAAAAATTATGTTTTTATCAGAAGAATGATTTTAAGGATTGACTATGAAGAACAACCATCATAAGATAACAGTGAATACAAACAATGATAGTTCCAATGAGTTATCAATACAACGAATAATGAGTTCCAATTTTCAATGCATGATAACAATTGTCCAAGGCATGCAAGCAATAGGAATGAAAGAAAATATATAGAGGGAAAATATTTGTAAATGATCATTGTTATATCAAAGCATATGAGTGTTAGAGGATCATAGCAAAATGAAGGAGATAATAGCAGTTGTTATGAATTCCATGTGACCCGATATCATGCACAAAGAAGATGTAAAAGACCATGGAACAAAGTGAAAAGGGGTCAAATTCAATGAGATTCATTCAATGTCAAAGAGCATTATCATTATATCAGTGAAAGCACAAGATTGTAATAGCAATGAAGTAATGGAAAGCAAGAACAGTATATGAAACATCAAGATCACTACCATAAAGGATGAAGATCAACATGAGGTTTTAGGATTCAATATTTCCATTTACCTTTAGATTGTAACCTTGTTTAATGTTCTACCCTTTCTTGAATGATACTGGTTTTGAAACTCAGAAAACGCTACTCAACAAGCTTTGGCATTACAAAAATGGAAACCACCACTCTTTGCATTCAATGGTTGTTTCCTTCATCAGATTTGCAATTAGAAAACCTTCAAATGCGTGGAGGAGCTTAAATACCAAATTGTTGATTAAACTTTGAAACTTCCCTCCAACATGAAATCACAACGTTTTACGGCAAAAAATGAACTACTTTAGATTCCCTCCAAATGCATACACGACCCGATCGACCAAGGCACCAAATATACCCTTTTTAAATATTTTTTGTCTACCAAAAATACCTATTGCTAAAATGCACCAAAAAAAACTATTGTGTGGAAGGCATACAAAAATTAATCTTCATTTTTAGGGGAAAACAATTCATCTATCTACATTGTCATTTTAATATAGGTTTTGAAAATTAAGATAAGAATGATGTGCTCCTAAAATTACTAGAGTTCAAACTTGTATAAAAAATAACATCTATAAAAATGTTCCACACACAATTGATTTCATATATTATAAATAATTCTATTTTTAAATCATATTTTATTAGTGAAATTGACCACAATTGCTCTTTGATACATTTGAAATGCTAACACAACAAGAAAATCAAACTGGCTTCAAATCATAGTTAAAAACATTAATGATTCATTAACATAATGAGTAATAGAAGTTAAAGAATGTAAATGTTTATAATTTTTTTTATAAAATATGTGAAGGCCTTAAGACTGTAGCGAGAGGCAATGGCTTCCATGCAATAGGTATTTTTGGTGCACCAAGCAACCTAGGTGGCCAAATTGCCCACTTAGGTAGGGATCCCATGAGGAGGGCTCAATTAGCTCTATGGATTATGATCAAATTTGAAAGAAAAAAAAATAGAGGAGTAATAGTCATTTATTTAGTCATTAATTTAACCATATATTTAGTCATTTAGTTGTGATTTTACCCAATGACCAAATTAGTCACTTATAAATGACAAAATTAGTTATTTATTTTCAAGATACTACTAGTGTTTGTCACATGACTAAAATTTTTAGTCATGTCATTTATTTTCCAAATTCTACTAGTGCTTGTTGACATCTTTTAGCCTTGCATGCTGAATTTCTTTTTGATTTCCCAACTTTCCTAACTTGCTAGAGATCTAGGCAATATTTTCTTGAGGGTTTGATCCCTTCTGAGTACCCGACAACTCCCCTGCTTCTTTAAGATTAATCTTAGCATTCTTTCCTTGATTTATGTCATGTAGCACTGAATAGCAATTCTGAGTTATTGGATTGAAGGGACCACCAGACTTTTTATGAACATTTTGTGTGTGGTTTTGAAGCCCTAGTAGGTGATATTGATCTTTCTTGTCCACATTAGGGTTTCTACTATTGTAGGTCTGATCTCCTCTATCATCTTCCCATAGATCAGAGGGTTCCTACTTATCCCATAATAGGCACCTGTGGGGTCTTTTGGGGACCCATACTCCTCGACTATTATGCACTGTATTTTTTTGAGGCCTTAAATAATGCATTTGGTTATTTTATTGTGTCTCTCGATACCTATTTTGACTTGGGAAGTCATTAATAGGTATCTTTTCTATAGACTGAAAACTTTTATTAATACCCTTTTGGTTAACATTCTGTCATTTATGTACTACATGTTGCAATCTAGTCCCATATGCATGATTACCATGCATGAGAGACCTATTAGATTCATATCATCTATAATGATCAGATCTTACATATTGTCTGCAATGATCATGTCTTGCATATTGAGAATGACTATGAAAATCATCATTAGATCTTCCATAGTCATTGTGAGTTTTTTTTTCCATTAGGGAACCATGATTTCTCAGAGAAGTTCACCATCTACATAAATCATAATGGAGGGGAATATTCTTCTAAGGAATTTGATGAATTTTGTAAGCATGTAGGAATTGTTAGATAGAAAACTACTCCATACACTTCTCAATAGAATGGTGTGGCTGAAAGGATGAATCGAATGATCATGAAATCAAATGATCTATGTATAATTTATAATTGACTTTAAATATAATTAAAATTTTAAATTACCATATGAGGTTACTCTACATGTACTGGTTGAGCTGGTATGATGTCATTACAATAAAAAGTATCACTAACAAGGTCCTAGAAGGTCAAATAAATAACATGTGTATAAATTAAGTTAAACATATATTCAAGTGTACCAATAGCTATTTTAATTTGTTTAAAATACCTATAAATTGTGCATACATATAGAAAAAATTTAAACAACTTGAAATTTAGTTGACTCGTGAAATTGTCATGCATCAAATGGGTGTGAAAAACCCATCCTAATGGTCATGTCAACCTATACATAGACATATATTTTTAATATACATACATGCAAATTTGATATAGTGAATTTAAAATACAAAATTGTAATTATAAAATTTTCAAACAATATACATATGAGTGGCTTATGTGAGATGCTCGACAATGGAGAAGTGCTCAAAAATCCCTCTGGTGGATCTGATGTGGATGTCATATGACTTCCGTGAACCTACATAAACATTTAACACATGTTCAATATTGAATTAAAAATTAAAACCAAGTTAAAATTATTTAATATATTTAAAAAATCAATCAAAATAACCCATATGGGTTGCCAACTTGCATTGGTGTTGATACAAAACAAAATTGATCAAAAGAAGATGGACTTTTGGTCATCATCTACATCAAAAATTTGATTGTTAAAATATTAGAATTTTTTTGATATATATGCTCATTAAAACACATGCTTAAAAAATTGTTATAAATTCAACATTTACACATATATTTATACTTGTGTATGATAATCTATGGGGTGATGCTCAATAGTAAGAAAACCAACATATGAACTGATATCATTAGATGCTTTGTGTACACCTAAAGTGGATGTAGCATGATCAAGTCAATAAAATAACTGATGATAACTCATACATACATGAGGCATCGATGCAGGAAGATTTTTACTAGAACCACCTCCATCTAACACTCCTCTGTGGTCTTTCCCTCCAACCCCAACTCCCATCTTAGAAGTCTATTCATTGAGGTTAGCCATGAGCACACTCAAAGATCCTAGTGTAGATACCACTGCATGATGTTGGATGGGTACAGGAATGTAGAAAAAGGAGGATCTACAAGAGGTTGAGTAGGCATAGGTCATTGGGGATCAACTTGTGCCCCTAACCTCTATTGTGGCATGTTGCCACCAACACCCTGGAATGATTTAAAATCAAAATAATTGGGATTTTGGCCCAACACAAAATTTGTATATAATTTTCTCATAAAATAGATAGGTACCTCACAATTATCATGTGGTGGATGATTAAATACAATCCACTATCTATCCCATAAACTGATAACCATTTGTAGATACCTCCACCATCTCATTGATATTCTTTATTTGTTTTTTGAAATTGGTTGGTTGTTAATGGGGTCGATAAAATATGGAGCAAGATTGGCTTTTGTTATTTTAAGGTCAAAGATCTACTTACAAGAGAGACCATTTGTAGACACTGAAAAATGTCCTAATAGATATCATACACTTAACAAAAATTTACTAACATCATTTCTTCTTTAACCCATCCTTTTTGCTTAATTGATTTAATTAGCCTAGCTAATTAATTAATTGCATCATTTTCTTCTATTGGCCTAATTAAGTTAATTGGGTTAATTCATCTCTTTTCGCACTAACACTTCATTTCATTAAATAAAATAAATAAAAACATTTAATTTAATTACCTAAGTCATATTATTTAAATAATCTAGGTAAGTTATTTAATTAAATATCATTTCATCTCTCCCCCATTTATTAAATCATTTAATTTAATAAACATCACTTTAATTCTTCTAATCCTCTAATTGCATGATTAAATATTGTTTAATTAGCAATTAAACTAAATTTCCTCTTTTGCACAATTAAAACTTTATTTTAATTTGTAAATTAACTTTTTCTTCATCCAAAAGGAATATTCTAAGGAATATTTTATCTCCTCCAATCATCTCACATGGCTTCTTGAACAAGCTAAAACTTCAACCTTTTGAGCAAGTTACCTTTAATATGTGTGACCAAGTCAAAAGTGTGCTTGTTTGAGGTAAGTGTGAGCCCTTTATTAAATCCCATCATGCATTCTCATCTGTTGATGAGAATCCATGATCTATTCCTCTCATCCCCTTTATCTTGAACTGTTGATTAAGCTTTTTGATCTCTACCCTACATTCCTCATTTGCTCTCCTATAAATAAGTCACTATTTGGAGACAAATGGATCCATATTTTAATTGCAAACTTATGTTTTTGAATTCACTTTCATCCATGCTCTCAATTTACTCACTTTTTAGCTCATTTTAGTTCACTTTTTGCATAATAGCTTAGAGCATCAATTAATGACTTCCATGTATCCATCTTAGCTTGTTTATAAATTAGGGTTTTCATCTTTTAGTATAGTTTTAGCTTATATTAGCTTAGCAGTAGCATAATCAGTTCATTTTTAGCATAAAATCATGGTAACTTAGTTTGAATCATGTTCATTTTAGCATAAACTAGGTTTTCATACATCAATCACAATGGTTTCATCGATTCTCTTCCATAGAATTGACTGAAACAGGCTCACTAATCACGAGAATGGGAAAAGGGTCATCCTTTCACGTCAACATGACACCAATTCCAAAACAGGATAAGTTTCAGATGGGCTAGATTAGGAATTTAACTATTTTTTGTGTAGTTTGTATCTTTCAATTTCAATTAAATGCTTAGTTTAGATTTCCATTTTGAATGATCTTGTTTGTAAATGCAGGTATGTTTAGTGAATTTATGCTTCAATTCATCATGATTCAAGTGTAATCAACCCTTTTTGACATTTCCCCTCATCTCACGTTTTGGCACTAGAAGGAGGGAAAACCGATAATCTAACTATTTTTTTACCTTGAATTTCATTTTATTTTGTTTTGCAGGTTGCAGCGACACCCAAATTACAAATAGGGACACTTCCAATAGTGACACCCTAGAAATTTGAAAAATTATCGCTAAATTAATGCTCTGACGTTGATTTAAATATGGAGACACATATTTAATCTGTAGGAATCAAAAAGTTTAAATGGTGATGCCCATTTTCACCAATCCTATGCTTTCAAATTTCAAACTACAATGCTACGGTTAGTAGTGACACTGATCAAAATATCGATGCTATTATGCTCATTGTCCTTGCTGCAAATCGATTCCCATTTTCATCAGGGTGATGCCCAAACTTCAAATTGTGATGTTATTGTTTTCAGTGATGCCCTACTAGGGTAAGAAATTTTATGTTTGTTTTTTTGACGTGTGACTTAATTTCTTTGATTTATGTAACCACTAATATATGCCTGACTATGTTCTGGTTGATAGACTAACAAGGTTTTGTAGGTTTTAAAGACATGGAGTGAAAGTGAAGAAAATATCTTCTATCTTAAATTCTATAATTGTAACAAGTGTTTGACACTTTGGGGAAATTATTACCCAATTTCATTCTTTCTACTTTCTGATTTAGGAAATACACTAGATTTCGATTGGGTTTAAATGAACTATCAAAGTTGGATAAAATTGAACCCTAACATCATCATTTTACTTTGGGCTTGAAATTGAGAAAGGAAAATTTCATCTTTCAATTGGTACTTAAAATGAACTCATCATTACTTTGAAGGGTTAAAATTTATAACTATTTTCTATGTTTTGTGATTTTCAACATTGTTAGTAAATGTGTATGCAATTCTCTCATACCATTTGGTGACCTTGAGAAATAGAAACATTCTCTAACACTTTGCAAGATCACCCACATATTTCAATTGGGTTTAAAATTTAACAATCATGCTAGTGTGATAAATAGACATTGTGTGTGCTCCCTCCTTGTGCTTTATGTGAACTGGGTGGTTGAACTACAAGTGTACTCCCTCACTTTTGTTATCTTTAGAGGGGCCTTCCTAATACCAATTCAAAGGTGACTCCAACTAGTTTTTCACTCGGTCCAGTATATGGATAAGACTAAACTGTCAACTCCTCATGGTATGTAGGCCTTAGCCGTACAGTGTCTTTCAAAATGGGGTACTACTGTAAAATGTATAAGAGCCCCTAGTAAGATTTATTAAATCCTTTAGTGGCTTTTGGGATGCTCACAAGGTGCCATGTCCTCGATTACCCTTACTACAACCCATTTGTTTAGGAAGAAAAAATCTTAAAATATTTTTTGTTGCAAGAATGGTTGTTCTGAAGCCACCCCACATTTGTAATATTCAATTGTAGAAATAGAAAAAATCATTTTAATATCCAAATTTTAAGGATTCTAAGATTTGGTGGTCCCGAGAAGTGTGTGCCAAGAAAGGGGGATCTAGTGTCACCAAATCTCTAATTGTTCGCATTGTCTAGTATTTGGACAAATCCTAGTGGGGAAAACAAATATGGCTATTTATATCCTAGGATTGTAAATGGTTAAATTGAGTCAGTTTGACACTTTGTTTGGTTTCAAAATGATCCAAAAAAAAATTCCCTATCATCCTAAAAAAATTCATACACTTTGGCTCAAATATAGACTTCTTGATTTAGCCTTGATATTACTGCTTGTCTTAAGGATTTATCCCTAGCAATTTCTAAATATCTTGACATTAATCTCAAACCCATATTTTCTTAAATACAACATAGGCAATTATGGATTTGACCTCATGATATTCATGAAATGGACATTGTGAAAGTTATGATGTTTTTTGACATAAACATCTAGTTTGGAAACATAATCAAGAAAATTGTTTGTGGTAAAATCAATTCACTTAAGCAAAGATAAATTGACAAATGAACCCCACATGACTATTTGGAGACCGATTTCTCCCATTGAACAATCTGATCCTCCAAGTGCTATAATCCAGCTAAACTTTGACCTCACAAATGGTGAACAAATTGATCTTATTAGCAGTTTGAGAAGCTTCACTTTTGAAAACAAGGAAACAAACACAAAGTGGAGAAATGCAACAACCATTTTATATGAAGAAGAGAAACAAGCTGATATTGAGGATAGAAGGCCCACATTACCACCTTCTACATGGCAATAAATATCTTCCTTTCTTGCATAAACTTAAACTTCTTTCACATGTTCTCACAAAAAATTAGAATCCCTAAGGTAAGGTCTACAGGTCATCATTTCAGATTTAGGCATCTCACTCCAAAAGCTCTCAAGAAAAAATAGAGACAAGTTGGTAGCAAACTTTTATAGATAGGATTCATGGTATAGTCCAAAATTATATGCATTCTTTTGGAGTCAACATCCTAATCTTTTTACATGATACCAAACTCCCATAAATGATTCATATAATAGTCAAAATCTATGGGGGGAAATCTCCAGCCCGTAATTGTAGACATAGGAATCATAGAACAAGGTATGGTCAAAAGTGGGCTTCAATATTTTACCGCAATCGTTACACTTTGATGAGAAACTTTTATGCCCGAGCTAGGAGAGATTGATTAGGTTTGAACATTCCCATCCATCATCTCATTTTCTAGGACTTGAACATTTTAGAGGTCTAGCATCATTCTCACTACCTTGATCTTGTCAAAACAAAGGTTCACTTTACTAGATGATCTCATGCAAAGTAAGGATCCCCAAATGAAGGTCAACTGGTCATCACTTTAAGCTTAGACATTGTAGTGAAAAAGAAATCAACTACCGTATTAAGGCACTCTATGAGAACAAAAAAAAGTTGTTGATAAACTTTTATGAATGCACATTAAGAAAATATCCATACATGTACATGTTCTTTATGATCCAAAACCCTCATCTTTTTTAGGATCAACAACTTTTCTAAGTCATTGGGTCTTTAGGATTTGAACATTTAGAGGTCTAGCATCATTCTCACTACCTTGGTCTTATAAAAAAAAAAGGTTCACTTTGGGTCAAGATTGGGTCAAACATCTCACTCCCCCCTTCATCAAATTTCATCCCCATCTCACCTATCTTTGCAAAATTTCAAATACACCAACACTTTGGGACTTAAACATCAAATACAACCAACTACTAACCTAGCTACTTTGTATGTGAAATGTTTCATTTTCCATGTACTTAGCTAAGTTAGTTATCATTTTTGAACTAGCTCATCTTAGAGGTCACACATCTACCCTAAAGACTTCTAGGTTCATTAGCATCCTTTATCCCAACATCAAAACATAAAACTCAAGTCAAAAGCTTTTTCCCAAAAAATTTGCAAAGATCACTCTCCACTCCATCCATCTTTTCATCCTCCACTATCACAATTGCTCCCAAAATACTTAGAGCATACCTATTACCTAGATTTGAGTCAACTTGAGAGTTCAAACATTACAAAACTCAACACGACTCTCCCACAAGTGACACAAAATTTATGGTAAAGAAAAGATCACAACACAAGAGAAACCTAGAGAAAACTAAAGTTACATTTACCTCAAGTGATACAAATCCTTTAGAATTTTATCCTAGAAGTCATGTTACCCTGTCACAACAACCTTCATCACCATCAAGACCATATGAGATCAAAGACGTCACAAATAATCCATTTGAGCTTATTAGGGAGGAACTTCTGCAACATCAAGCCTTTGTAAATATAGCTCCTACCTCCTCGACATTTGTGGCACAAAATTTAACGCAAGGATTCATCACCCCATCATTGGGGCTAAATCAAACTTATAGTTAGAATCTTGCAACAACCCTTGCTAAATACTTTGGACATGAACTTTCATTTCAAAATAGTAAACTTGTGGGAATACTTGAAACTAATCCTCCACCCCCAATAACCACTTGGACACCTACCTTTGGTGCTCCTCCTGTTCCTGAAGATCCTAAAAAAATATACACACCTCTTGATCTTCATTACTTAACCATGACTTCAACATATCGATGGAACCCATCTTCATCTATATCCATGAGTACCATAGGTTTTCCTACCATTACCCAAACCAGTGTGGATGAAGTATCTCAAAACAACACTCAAGGGCATACCACTACCGTACCACAGAGTCAACCATTGAACCAAATAGGGACATCCTTACCTAATCCTCTTATAGACATGAAAAATTAGCATATTACATTTAATGAATTCCATTCATCAAATAAATCAAGTTTATATCTAAAGTCATCCATTTAAATTAAATAAAACAACTTTATTTAATTTGATCCTAAGGGAATTGATAGACTGAGGATGGCTGGCGTATGCTCCTGCAAGGGCCGAGCTAGGGCACCCGAGCCCTAGCTCGTGATCATCTTGTTCTGCTTCTATGCAGTCTGGGTAGGGTTCTTTTGGTGTTTCTGGGGGTGGGCTTTCATTTCTTTGGTTCATTCTCCTTCCTCTTGTGCTCCTTGGTGCACTCAGGGTTGTGTTCCCATGCATATGGGTGGTTGGCTGCGTACGAGCTAGTGGTTCTGTGGGTGTTTGGGGCAATTTCCCTTAAGTGTGAAGGTGGGACAGAGGCTATAGGTGGTCCCTTTGGGTGTTCTTGCTCCTCCCCATTGTCTGGTGTAGGTGTGGGAGGGTTGGAGTGGATGGTTTGGCAAAGTTCAGGAGGAGGAAGTGGTGTGGGTTTCAACCCCTTATTTCTCTTTTGGGGGTTTGTGCATCTGCATAGGGAGTGATGGCCTTATCCAAGGGAGAGGCTTCTAGGGTTACTCCTGATTTGAGCTTTCATGTAGCAATTGGCTCGATGTCCCCAAAGGATGGGATGTCAACATATAATAACAATTTATTTGCAATGAATTCGGGGATGGACGGTGTAGGATTATCCTCTAGTTCGCAGATCACAAAGGTTAATGGTTGTCTAGAATAGTGCAAGGTGAGACTGAAATTTGTTGTTTTGCCTGAGATGATTGCTGAAGATATTGAATATTACTCAAATCATTCCTTATATTGCAAATTTTTGGGGATGAGGTTTCATTATAGTTTTTGGAGCTTTGGGCTTGGAGAACTTCTGAGTCGGTGGGAGAAATGGATATAATGTTGTTGGCTAACAACTACTTCATGGTTACTTTTAACTGCATAGTTGATCGTAACAGGGTTTTTGAGGGAGGACCTTATTTTCATAATAATGTGGGGTTGTTTATCAAGCCATGGCATGCAGGATTTAACCCTGCTGAGAAGCTTCCAAATCATGTCCCGGTGTGGGTTCATTTACCTCAGCTCCCAGTGGAATGTTGTCAGGAGGATGTGTTACACTTATTGGCTTCGCTACTTGGAAAACTAGTTGGAGCTTCATCACAAACCTTGGGTAAAAAGGTAATGAATTTTACATGCATTTGTGTTGAAATTGACCTAAGTAGGCCTCTGCTCGATGCAATAGATATGTGTGCAGGTTCTTTTTCTTGGGTGCAGTAGTTGGACTACGAGACCCTTCCTTTCCACTATAGGCTTTTTCATGAATATGGCCACCTACTGAGGAAATGACCAAGATATAAGCCGGTGGAACCCCTACCCTCATAGCCTTCTCGAAACCTTCCCAGGGTAGATAAGGGGAAGGGCATTGAGCCTACTATGGAGGCAAGTACTGATGGTTTTGTTCCAGTCAAGGCCCAGAGTAGGAACAGGGGGCAAAAGAGACCTTTCAAGGAAAGGCAAGAAGAGGGCACTTTTAATAGGTTTGAGGTTTTGGATGACCTTAGTCAATAGGAAGTTAACCCAGGCTTGTTAAACTTGGAGTAGGGGACTGAGGGGTTTACTCAGGAGGGACCTGCTCTTGATTCTTCTATGGAACCACAAGGTGATTATGGTGTGCTCATGGGTATTGCTCTGTTGATGGAGGTTTCAGAGGTTCTGGTTTCTTTGGCCGTTGTTCCAATAGTGGGTGAGGATTCTTCTTCTCCTAGTGAAGTGCGGGTCTGGATTCAGCGAAGAAGCCTAAGCCTCCAAAATTGGGCATTTTGCAAAAAGATATTAAGAAAGGTGGGGCAGAGAAATTTGCTAGACCTAGTAGAAAGAAGGATGTGGAAAAGATTAAATTGACGGGAAAGAACTTGGTGGAGTCAGGGTCAGTAAAGACTTTGTATTCTCACTTTTCAAGCCCCTTGAAATGATTGTTCTTTCATGGAATGTAAGGGGCTTGAACAGCAGCCCTCGACAAAAAGTGGTTCATGATTTAGTTTGAAAACAAGGTCCTGATGTGTTTTTTCTACAGGAAACTAAGTTACTTGTTGAGAGTATGCTTGGCTTGGCACCTAGGCTATGGAGGTGTGGGGAGTGTCAATGTATTGGTGCTCATGGCTCTTCTAGGGGTGTGGCCTATTTTTGGAATCCTCAAAAAATTCAACCTCTCTGGTGGGTGTCTTCTAAATCCACTATGTCTATGACTGCTTCTATTTTTGAGATGGGGGAGGTTATTCTCTTTTCTAATATCTATGCTCCTACTGATTTTTGGGGTAAGCAAGCATTGTGGTCCCATATTAGGTTTTTCTGCTCTATGGCACCTTTCCATCCATGGATTATCACCAAAGACTTCAATGCTATTTGTGAGCTGGATGAGAAGGAAGGTGGTAATGGGAGGTTGGAGCCCTCTACTTTGTTTCTTCATGATAGCATCAATTCTTTAAATCTTGTTGATATCAAACCTAGTAATGGGTAGTTTACATGGAACAACCATCGAGTTGGGGATTATTGCATCACAAAATGATTGGATCGCTTTTTGGTGTCCTATTATTGGGTTGGTGGGATGTGGTCTTCCCACTCTGAGATCTTGGATTGGTGAGGTTCTGATCACTGACCTATCAAGCTTGTCATTGATTCAACTCGTGTACCATGTATGCCTTCTTTTAGGTTCTAGCTCATGTGGTTGTGTGACCCTTCTCTGAAGGATTCTATGGCTGATTGGTGGAGTGGTAGACCTACTTATGGGACAACAATGTATATTTTTTCCAAGCTTCTTCAATATGTTAAGTATCAACTTAAGCATTGGAATTCTCAGAGTTTTGGGAATGTCTTCCACGCAAAGGCGTTGGCTCAGGAAGAGCTGGATAGTATCACAAGGAGGTTAAGGGAGGTTGGGGTGATGCCTGAGCTTCTTTAGGCCAAAGCACAAGTTGTGAGAACTCTGGAAGAATGGGAGCTGAGGGAGGAAATGCATTGGAAATAGAAGGCTCGGATAGAGTGGCTGCAAGAAGGGGATAAAAATACTTCTTTTTTCTTCAATTTGGTGAAAGCAAGAAGACATGGGAATTCTATCTCTGGTCTTGTGAATGATAGGGGAGAACTTCTTTCTTCCTTCCCTGAAATTTCTAATGAGGTGAGACAATATTTTGCTTCTCTCTTTAGGGAGGACTCGTAGGGGGGTCTCTTGAGGAGGCTCAGGTCCTTTCTTGTATTCCTCATCTTGTGTCTAGGGAGTTGAACCAACAGCTTATGAATGAAATCACGCTAGAAGAGCTTGAAAGAACTATTTTCCAAATGCAAAAGGGGAAGGCACCAGGTCCTGATGGCTTCCTGATCGAGTTTTTCCAATAATTTTTGGATATAATCAAATTTGATCTCTTGGAGGTTGTGCAAGAATCTCAAAGGAACAAGTAGATGCTAAGGGCATTAAATTCTACTTTCCTCGCTCTTATTCCCAAGTGTGAGGGAGCGGATAGGTTAAGCCAATTTTGGCCCATTTCTCTTTGCAATGTCATTTATAAAATCATATCTAAGGTAATTGCTGATAGGTTGAAAAAGGGTCCTGAGAAGTTGATTTCGAAAGAACATAGTGGTTTTGTCGTAGGTAGACAGATTCTAGATGGGATCATTATTGCAACCAAAGTCATTCATTCTATGGCCAGCTCCAAGGAAAAGGCAATGTTTATCAAATTAGATATGGTGAAGGCCTATGACAGAGTTCAATGGTCCTTCTTGTGGCAGGTTCTTGGTGCTTTTGGGTTTGCGGAGGAGTGGATTCAATGGGTTAGGAGTTGTGTTACATCAATCTCTTTCTCTATGCTTATTAATGGGAATCATTCTGAGCTTTTCGGCACTTCTAGGGGACTTCGCTAGGGGGAACCTCTCTCTCCGTACTTGTTTATTCTCCTTGCTAAAGGCTTAGGGAGATTGATTAGAAGGAATGTGGAGTTGGGTAGCATTCAGGGTTGGCAATGGGGAGGTAATTTACCTCCGCAGTCTCATCTATAGTTTGTGGATGATAATGCTCTGATGGGTATGGCCACAATGCGGGAGACTTCTAATTTATGTAGGGTGTTGGATGTTTACTTGGTTGCCTCGGGTCAACAGATCAATGAGGATAAGTCTTCTATTTTCTTCTTCAACACTCTGTGCCCCATTCAGTGGAGGATTGCTCAAACTTTGAGGTTTCAGATTGGGACTCTTCCTTTAACCTATCTCGATATCCCTATCTCAGTAAGCAGATTGCCTCGGGAGTCATGGCAGAGTATTTTAGATAAATTTAGGGTGAGGGTTAATCACTGGACTCACCGGTGGTTATCCTTTGTTGGCCGTGTTCAGCTTATCAATTATGTGGTGCAGGCTTTGCCCATTTACCAATGCATGCTTCAGGTTGCCCCTTTGGGTTTTCTTAAGGATTTAGATTCAGTGACATGACAATTTTTATGGGTTGGTTGCTTGGAGTCTTCCAAATGGAGTTTGGTTAGATGGGAGGTTGTTTGCAGCCCGAAGCAATATGGTGGCTTGTGCTTGCAGCAGATGGCTTTGACTAGTGTGGCTCTGGCTATGAAATTGTATTGGAGGTGGTGTAAGGAGCATGATAAGATTTGGGATCGGATCCTTTCTCAAAAATATTTTCTGGGGATCCCTCAGCTCGAAATACCTCGATACCCCCTTCTTGGGAAGGGCTCAGTGATTTGTAGCACTCTTAAGAAATGGGTTGCGCTCATTAAGGATGGTTTATTTTGGATTTGTAAAAAGGAGACCGAGGTTCAATTTTGGTTAGATTCTTGGGATGGATCTGCCCCCATCATTTCTCAATTTCCTCACTTGTTGAATCTCTATCAGAGATTTCTTGAGGTTGGTTGGACACAGGTGAATGATTTAAGTCATTATCCTCTCATGGTCAGTTGGAGGTGGCCATATGGAAGTCTCCTGATGAATGGCGTGATGTTGGTTTGCCAAAAGAATGTGTTCAGCTACACAATATCCTTTCCAGTAGGTGTTGTAGCTCTCTCCAACATGATGATGTGCTTGCTTGGAATCCCAATCCTAATGGGGACTATACTGTTGCTTCTAGATATCGAGAGTTATTGTCCCATAGGGTGGATGGGGATGAAATTCAATGGTGGAAGAAGATCTAGAACAAGTCTTCCTAGCCAAAATGTAATTGTTTTGTTTTGAAGTTGGCTTCGAACAAGTGTTTGACCTAGGGAAATATTCGAAAGCGAGGTTTCCAAGGTCCTTCTATCTGTGTTTTTTGTGGGGCTAATGAAGAGGACTCTACTCATCTATTTTTTTGTTGCCCTTTCTCCCTCCAGCTTTGGCACTTCTGGGGGGGTTTGGAATAGTCCGTGTGTTCATGCTTCCTCCTTCATTGAGTTTTGGTAGAGGCTAGGTAGGCCTCCTTCTATGGCCCTCTTTTTGTAGGAGGTATGGTTAGTGGGACCTATCTTCATATTGTGGCAGATTTGGTTGGAATGAAACTGGAGGATATTTCATGGAGAGAAGAAGCTGGTGCAACAAATTTGGCAAAGAATTTTGGGCATGGTTCAGGAGACGGTGGAAGCTAAGTGTGAGTTGGAATTCCCTTTGGAGAAAAGGGATGTAGAAGTGGTGGAGAGATTAGGGTTTCAGGGTATGTCCTTGGCCTCAACATGGGTAAAGCATGGTAGGAATACAAAGCAAAGAGTTCACAGGTCTGGATATTGGTAGCTTCCCATGACTGGGGTTCTAAAGATCAATACTGATGGTTCCTCCAGAGGCAACCCAGGACCGGCTGGTATTGGGGGGATTGGTAGGGACTCTTTGGGTTCGGTGGTTTTCCTTTTTTCTATCTATGATGGAGTTCATACCATCAACCTTATGGAAGGGTTGGAAATTCTTTGTGCTTTTGAGAGAGCTTATGATTTGGGATGGAGAAGGGTTGTTTGTGAATCTGATTCCTAGGTTTTGATCAATCTTCTTATTAAGCAGAAAGTGGATGATGTTAGTTGGCAGTTGGCTAGGGTGGTGCAACAAATTTTGCGGATTAGTTCTTTAATGGAGATGGTGAATTTCGTTCATATTCCAAGGGAGTGGAATAGGGCTACTGATTGCTTGAAAAAATGGGCATCTGAGCATGTTGAGGCATGGAGAATTGAGGAGTGGGATTTTATTCCTCTGGCACTTCATCTTGATCTGGGAAGGAAATGGTGATGGTTGATGGTGATGATTGTTCTTTTCTACTCAGTGGCTTGGTTTTTCCTGGGGACCTTGGTCTCTTGATTCCTTTGTAATGTTGTTTACTAATTTTTAATAAAGTTTCTACCCCTTTTTATAAAAAAAAAAAAGAAATTGATCCTAACATCACCTTGTTTGATTAAATAAATCAAATATTTATTTAATTAAATCTAAAATCATCTTTCATCTCCTTTTGATTTAGTTTAATCCTCAAATCTAAGTCAAATGAGTCAAATTACCGAATCCTCTTTTAAATTAACTAAATCAGGATTAAATCTAATCTAATGCATGTCACATTCTCTAGATTTTCCCACTTGCACAAATAAAGGATTTTAATTAATTTATTAAATCTCCATTTTCCATCAACAAGGAATCTTTGGAGAATATTCCCTCAAGTTTGAATTCAAATCAAGTTGACTTGTGACTTCCAACATGGCATTAATTCTCCTCTTACATGTCCCCCACTTGGCATTTAAGCCCCTTTTTCTCCCTCCAACAAGCCAAATTTAAAGTTTGAAAAGGCCACCTAATGTCATTTATTGGCACATTGACCAGAACTTGCACATCCTCCATCCACTCACATTTGGACAAGTGGATCCTTCCTATTGGTTGAATCTTTGTCCGAAATTCACCCATTTTGCATATTTCTCCATCCTATCATTCTATAAATTGGAGGTCTCATTCCTCATTTTGGCATACACAATTTATGCAAAGTTACTCTCTTTACATTGAGAGCTGATTTTTTCCATTCCATCTTCAAGGTATTTTATCATTGAGCTTGTCAAGGGTTGGGAAAGGGTCACTTTTCACAACAAAGTGACACCAATCCACTATGGAATAGGTTTACATTGGAATCAAACATTGCAATTGAGCGAAAGCAAGCAAGAGTGGAGTTGAAGGAAATCGGACATTGAAACTCTAAAATTCGCAAAGCATTTTTTAATGCTTGGAGCTTCCATTATATGCTTAATTTTATTTTTTAGGTCAACTCACTTGTTTTTGGGCTTTAAAATGAACATTACAAAATCTTTCAATTTTCGTTGCAAAGGGTTAAAATGAACTTTAGGAAAATTGACTAGATTTCATTTGAGGTTAACAAATTAACAAGGGGATTTTCATATCTCATTTTGATGCTTTAAAATGAATCAAAATCATTGCTTTGTGGGTTTAAAAAGAACATGTGCTACTTTGTTTTGTGATTTCTTACTCAAACTAATTCCATTGAAAAGACATATGTGCTTCTCTCGTGCCTCATGGCGATCTTGAGAATCAAAAGGCTTTTTGGTGGTCTTAGGTTGGGATAAAGTAATTACCTTCACACTTCATTTTGGGAACTAAAATTGAACAACAAAATTTCCCAGTGTGAGTTGACTTATTGTATGTGTTCTCCATTTGTTTCTAAATGAAATTTGATAAAACTATGAATATGTTTGCTTGCTTTTGTTTATCTTAGAGGGTCTTCCTTGTGCAAAAAGTACTCACCCAATGGAACGACTCAACCGGTAACACTCTAAATATTTCCAGTTGGGATATAAATGTGGGTATTGGAATAAATGCTAGTATCACATGGTTGGCTCCAACAAGAAGGGAAGAAATGGTCTCTTTCCATGTTAGGTCAACTCCTATGAATGGAAAGTCCAAATTAAAACCCTTTTTCTAAAAAGGCCAAAATCCCTATCTATTTGTTGGTGCAAGAACGATCGTTTTGAAGCCAGCCCACACTTTTATGGTATTTAGTAGAAATGGAAAGCATGCCATGGGAGTTTCATGGATTTTGATGCTTGTCTGCCCTATATAAGTGAGTTTCATGGAGGGGAGCCATTGGGTTCAAGCATCTAACCATTCGCTAAAGATAAGCATAGCTGGACTTGTCCAAGTGGGGACTCAACAAATATAGTCTTTCATATCCATAAGGTTGTTCTTGTTCTTGGTTACAAAACACTTTGCTTGTTCGAAAACATTTGGAAACAAACATTTAACATCATCATCAAAATTTCAAACCCTTTAGGAGGCAAATACAATTGACCAAATTCATGTGTTATTGATTTCCCTTGGGATTTTATCCTTAGAGGTTTCTAAACACTTGGATTTACATCTCAATTTTTCTACTAAAGTTAAATAATAGGTAACCCTTGCCTTGAATTCATCAAAATTCCACATAACATACTTTGTGGGATTAGAATAAATTGAGACATTGGATATCTAGTTTGGAAATCCAATCAAAGAAGTGTTTGTGGTAAAAAAAATCACTAAGAAAAGATAACAAAATTGGCTCTCACACATGTGTTAGTTCCTCATGATTTCCAAGAAAGTAAAAATCCCAAAACAAAATTCCCTAAGCAAAAGTTCAAAATTTAGGAGTCACAATCGAAAGGTCATCAAGAAATACATTAGGAAGTGCAATCAAAAGCAACATATCAAAATAAGAAAAAAAATCACAAGGTTCTATAGACTCATTCCTTTGAATAATCCAGAAATGCATGCTCAGTTTGAACCACTTCTTAATTATAGAGGTCCTTAGAAGTATTGTACGTTCTTCAATACTGAGGTCTAGTAAACAAGTTTATTTTTAGGTACATCCTAGGATCAAAATAAAACCTTCATCCATCTTTGAACATCAAAAAAAAAAACCAAAATCATCTCATCATCAACCCTTCAAAAATATTGGAAAAATCCTTCATGTTAAACTTTGAGAAAATCATTTGAAACCAATTCAAAATCACCTTGTTTTATTGAATGTGTGTAGGTGCATCCTTCTACACATATTTGATCAAATTATCAAACCTTGTGAACAAATTCATCCCTTGATAACATCCAACATCTTGGGATTTAGGAGTTCATTATCAAACCAATCAAAATAATCATGTTTGGATAGGAGTGTTTAGATGAATCCTTCTTCTCACACCTAGACAAATTAGCATCTTGTGAATGATTTAACTCTAGGACAACATCCAACCTCTTAGAGTTTATGAGTCCACCAAAATCAAAATCCAAAGCAAATCAACCCCATATCAAGTCCTAAAGTTTAACATACCCTTCAATATTTTCTCAAGAGTTCCAAGCATCCTTAAAACATTCATCTTATACCCATATCATTATCAACCTTTGATCCTTAAATCATCCTAATTTTTCTCTTTTGTACCTAAAGTTAGATCAATACAAAGAATTAGAAAATTCACCTTCCACATTCTTGAAGATTGATCCCTATTTTATGGTGCACAAGAGGAATAGGGAAGCCAACAAAGAAACATATACTTCGAGTGACTTAAGTCAAACTAATCCCAAAATGAATCCCATTGGGTCTGGTTTAGGTCATAGAGTGCTTCGCTTACCCGAATCACTCTTCGACCCGAAAAAAGTAAAAGGAAAGGATGCATCCAATGGTGAAAACCTCTCTAAGGTGCCTGAGGATGGGGGATGCAATCTTCCTTTTAGGGTTGTTCATCAAGAAAAAATCAGTAGTCCTAGTAGAAAAATGCAATCTAGTTAATCTAGGAACAGAGGAGACCCCACACATCACATTCTATGTGAAGTCATTACTGTCAGAAGAACAAGAACTCCTAGCAGCCTTCTTGAGAGAGAGATAGGTAAAATTTGCATGGAGTTATGTAGACATGCTTGGCCTTGATCCATAAATCATGGTTCATCACTTAGAAATATACTCTGAAGCAAAGCCCGTTAGAAAAAAGCTCAGGAAAATGCACCCTCAGATTGCCTTGCTAGTCAAAATGGAACTAAAGAAGCTATTGGATGCAGGATTCATTTAACCAATTGACTACCCTGAATGGGTGTCAAATCTAGTTCATGTTTCAAAACCAGATGGAGGCATCAAAATCTACATAGATTTCAAGGACTTAAACAAAGTATGTCCAAAAGATGATTTCACATTGCCCAACATTGACATGATTATGGACATGATAGGGGGACATGAAATGCTCTCCCTGATGGACGGTTTCTCGAGATACAACCAAATAATGATTGATAAAGAAGACTAACACAAAACAACCTTCACTTGTCCATGGGGGACTTACTGCTAGAATATGATGCCATTCGGCTTGAAGAATGTAGGAGCAACATACAATAGATCCATGACATTAATCTTCCATGACATGATTCATAAAACTATTGAAGATTATGTCGATGACATACTAGCCAAATCCAGAAAGAGGAAGGATCACATAGAAAATTTGAGCACTATTTTTGATAGGCTAGAGGAATACATGGTTCGATTAAATCCAAAGAAGTGTGTCTTCAGTGTACAATGAAGAAAGTTGCTAGGATACATAGTGTCAATGAGAGGTATTGAGGTAGACCCTACCAAGGTAAAAGAAATCCTTGAGATGGACACACCCAAAACATTGAAACAATTGAGAGGTCTCCAAGGCAAGCTTCAGTCCATCCAAAGATTCATAGCACAACCGGCAGATAAACATAATCCATATTCTCACCTACTTCATAAGGGATTAGCCCACAAGTGGGATAACAAGTGTGAAGAATCCTTCAATAAGATCAAATAATATCTACTTACAACACTAGTCCTCATGCCACCGATCCCAAGAAAGCCATTGATTCGCTATGTGTCAGCAACAATAGTAGCCCTCGGTGCTCTTCTAGCTCAACACAACGAAAATGGGAAAGAAAGGGCCATATATTACATCAGCTGTACAATAGTTGGGCATGAGTTAAATTACTCATTCATTGAGAAAGCATGTCTAGCAGTAGTGTTCGCATCGAAAAATTTTAGACACTACATGTTGGTGCACAAAGTCAAACTCATTGCCAAAATCGATCCCCTCAAGTACTTACTATCAAAGGCAATGCTCACTAGAAGAATGGCCAAAAGGGTCATGATACTATTAGAGTATAAATTTAATATGTGGAGTGGAAAGCAATTAAAGGCCAAGTCATCACAGATCAACTTGCAAAAGCACCAATCTATTCAGAGAATCCTCTCATCTCAGAGTTTCTAGATGAATCCATCTTCAATCTCAACATAGCTGACCACTAGAAACTTTACTTTGATGGCTCATACACGCAACATGGATCAGGAGTCAGTGTCTTCTTTATCACCCCATAGGGGGACTATATACCTAGATCATATAAATTTCCATTCCCCTGCACCAACAACAGTGTAGAATACGAGGCTTTAACCATAGGTCTCATAATGGAAATGCAGTGACACATCATGGCCCTCAGAGTATATGGAGACTCTTAGCTGATAGTAAACTAAATGAATGGTGAGTACCAAACTAAGGATGATAAGCTCACTCCATACAAGAAATTGGTGGACACTCTCAAGGAATCCTTTATCAAGATCACATTTGAGTAGATTCCTAGAGAAAACAACAAAGCAAGATATGCCATGGAAATGATTGGATCCCTACTGGACATCCCTCACAATGTCCCAAAATATGAATTCTTGGTAGAGTAGCTTCTCGTGCCCATATTTGAGGTACTAGAATCAGAATATGTGTGTGAAATCATTGGTCTCAGTGATCCCTGGTACCATGACATTTATAACTACCTGTGAATAGGTCTCCTACCTGCTGACTTACCCTCAACCTTAAAACAAACCTTTGTTAAAAGGGCACCCCGATTCGTCATCCTAAGAGATACCATGTATCGTAGGAGCATAGAAGGAACCTTATTACGTTGTTTAAATGTTAAGGAGACATTAACCCATTTAACTGAGGTGCATAATGACATCTATGGTTCACACTTGAGTGGAGTGACCCTAGCCAAGAAATTACTGAGGATGGGGTATTATTGGCCTACAATGGAAAGAGAAGCACATGACTACGTCAAAAGGTGCCTACAATGTCAATAGCATGGGGACCTCATACATGCTCCAACTCAAGAACTTAATCCCATCATCACACCATGGCCCTTTTCACAGTGGGGACTTGATCTCATTGGAAAAATCACTCCCACTTCATCTAAGTTCATCATAACCACCACTGAGTACTTTAACAAGTGGGTGGAAGCCATACCATGACATAGATAACTAAGAAGCAAATATCAAATTTCATCCTGAACTATCTCATTTGTTGCTATGGTGTCCCATAAGCAATTATCTAAGATAATGGGACACCATTTAAGAATCAAGATGTTTGCGACTTGTGTGAAAAAGTAAAAATCCAACATCTCTTCTCCACCCCATACTATCCCTAGGGAAATGGCCAAGTAGAAGCCACAAATAAAATAATTTTAAAGATCCTCAAGAAAACAGTCAATGATGCAAGTCATGACTAGCATCTATAGCTCAATCCTGCCCTTTGGGCCTACTGAACCAACATCCACACACCCACTAGCACCACCCCCTTCTCCCTGGTCTACGGATTAGAAGCAGTACTCCCCAATGAGATCGAGCCCCCGTCACTAAGAATATCACTGCAAAACCTCATCATGGATGAAGAGTGTTGAGTATCAAAAATAAATGAGTTGGAGCTATTGGATGAGCAACATATAGATGCTTTAAATCATTTGCAAGTCTATCAAAATAGACTCAAGAGGAGCTATAACAAGAAAATCAGAAGCAGGACTTTCCAAGTTGGAGAACTGGTACTAAAGGAAAATCATAAGAACGTCCCAAATCTAAACAACAAAGGAAAATTTGAACCCAACTAGTTGGGACCATTTTTTATCACAACAAGCTATAAGTTAGGGGCATATCAGCTATCAACACCTGAAGGGGAACCTCTGCAAGATCCCATGAACAACACTCATCTCAAAAAGTTTTATGCCTAATCTTTCAAGGTATAAAACCAAAAATCCAAAAGATCAGAAAATTTCCTAAAAAAATGGTTACCTTGGTGAAAATATGGCAAACAAGCATCTTGGTGACAACATTTTTTTTTTAAAAAGAAAAAGAAAAAAAATTAGAAAAAGGATAAAAAGTAGTAAAGAAAAAATCATCCTCTAGTGAAAACCACTTTGGTGGCACTTTGGACAAGTAGCGTGGTGAAAACCTGGAAAATAGGCACCTTGTGTAAATAAGCACTTCCATCCACTAGGATTTTTACGGCTTGTTCTGGATCATCCATCCATTACATTTCCATCATCCATCACATTTAGATCTCCATCCATCACCCATCTGTTTGGCATCTGCATCATAGCTTGGTCCTATGTTCGTATCATGATCCCTCCTAGCACTACTCATCCCATTCCCAAGGTCAGGTTTTCCTGCCTTTATCAGAGTATTCTATTGCATCATGTTGGGGGAATGTTCTCATTAGATCAGATTCGTGTATATTATTGAAGTCCTAAAATCAAAAAATCCAAAAACATCAAAAAATCACCAAATCCAAAAACATTCAAACATATCAAAATCCCAAAAACAGGTCAAAAATTCAAAATGTCAAAAACAAAGTCATCAGTCGAACTACAGATCTCTAAGCCTTGAACGTAGGCAAGGTTGATCTTTGATCATCCCTCGAGAAACATAGGTTAGTCCTTTAGGAGTCCATCATAATAAACTGACATTTCATCATGTATATCTTCATTTGTAAATCAGTCAATTCGTCAATCAAACTATGGTCTCTAAGTTTTGAACGTAGGAAAGGTTAATCTTTAATCATCCCCCAAGACACCTAGGTCAGTCCTTTAGGAGTCCATCATAATAAACTAAAATTTCATCATGTATATCTTCATCTGTAAATCAGTCAAGTCTTCAGTTGAACTACGTGGTCTCTATGTGTATAATGTAGGCAAGGATAATTTGATTGATCAACCCCCAAGGCCCCTAGGATAGGTCCTTAGGTTAGTCTCTTGGTAAAAATCTCAAACTACCCCAAAAAAATTGAAAATCAAAAAATCAAAACATTTATAAAATCTCGAAAAATACCAAAAATAGCCTCAAAACATTGCATAATTCCAAAAACATCCAAATATTTGAAAAAATCCATTTTTCTCATCTCGCTTTCACCTACAATAACATCACTCATAATAAATGATCATCATCCTCAACCTTTGGTGAAACAATTAGAAATAAGTCTAGGAGGTGAAAAGTGAAAACTCAAAACATCAAGTCTCAGGTTTAAGTTAGTACGTAAACAAGTTGGTCAACTCTTTGTGTCAATAGCTTATCATCCAATCAATCCCAATTCAATCATCTAATAACATCATGTCCTAGGATGTATCCTTCCTACAATGGGAATTATTTATTAGAAATAACACTTTGGATAAACGAAATGATGTGTCGCCGTCCACTAACATGTCCTAGGAAGTATCCTTCCTACAATGGGCATTATCTTTTGGAAATAGTTTCAATTCTTATCCTTAAAAACACATTTCCTTTTGGTTAGCAGTATTGAATAACATCATCTTGTTTGTTTTCTTTATCTTTGTCTTTTGACTTATCTCTTTGTGCTCATTCCAATAACCTATCGATTTTGTCCAAACAAATGGATTTAGAGAGATAGGAATGGGGCAATGATCATTATCTTTTGTCTATTGTGCTTGTTGGGCGTTCTTGTAATATAACTTGGCAAATACTTGCTTTGTTAGATATGTATGGAGGGTGTTTTGGGTAGCTTGTTGACTATTGCATTGATAGGTTATACCTTTCCGTATTTTGGTCTAAGATGTTCAAAACTTCTAAAGTACATCCTAGCAAGGTTTATGTATGTCAAGTGTGAACAAGAATACTCCTATCTATTTATCAAGTCAAAGTCCATCACACTAAGTGCAATGCCATCCTGGTTCTTTATACCTTGATTCATCTTGCTTATGCATGTTATCAAACATAAGTTAAGTGACCCTTTTAAAATCCCAATTTTTGATAAGCAAACCATCCATTTCTCATTATCATCACTCATAAAGTTGGCTTGTTGGATCCTCTTGTCATCATCTCATTTCTCATTTCTTCTTTTTTGCGCTAACATCATGCCAGGATAGTTAATCATCATCACCAATGCATCCATCTTGCATCCACAAACCATCAACATTTTGCACATTATCTCACATGCATTTTCATCATCATAATATAGATCTTTTAGTCTAAGCATCTCATAAATCATACATTTGCATAAAACATCCATTGCATAATCATATAGGCATCATCACATCATATCATCATTTAAGTTGTTTAGGATAATATAGATTGGTTATTCTAAGCATCTTAAAACCATCTCATTTGCATCATCATCATAACCATCCATACATCCATCTTGAACCTATTTATCATGAGATTGACCCTCAAATCGAATCTTTTCACTCAATCTCTCGAGGGGGCAATGTATTAGTGTACTCCTTTCTGCTGGGGCATCTAAATTTTTTTTAAAAAAGTTGAATTTTGATCACGGTAAGTTTATTCTTTGAACCAATGCAGCAAGTACATTGCTTCAAAGAGGGGAAAAATGTAGACATGCAAAAGTAGCATATTGCGTTTAATCAATTCCAATCCTCAAATAAATCAAGTCTATCTCTAAATTCATCCATTTAAATTAAATAAATCAACTTTATTTAATTGTATCCTAACATCACCCTCATTGATTAAATAAATCAAATATTTATTTAATTAAATCTAAAATCATCTTTCATATCCTTTTGATTTAGTTTAATGCTTAAATCTAAGTCAAATGAGTCAAATCACCTAATCCTCTTTTAAATTAACTAAATTAGGATTAAATCTAATCTAATGCATGTCACATTCTCTAGATTTTCCCACTTGCACAAATAAAGGATTTTAATTAATTTATTAAATCTCTATTTTCCATCAACAAGGCATCTTTGGAGAATATTCCCTCAAGTTTGAATTCGAATCAAGTTGACTTGTCCCTTCCAACATGGCATTAATTCTCCTCTTACATGTCCCCCACTTGGCATTTAAGCCCCTTTTTCTCCCTCCAACAAGCCAAATTTGAAATTTGAAAAGGCCACCTAATGTCATTTATTGGCACATTGACCAAAACTTGCACATCCTCCATCCACTTACATTTGGACAAGTGGCTCCTTCCTATTGGTTGAATATTTTTCCCACATTCACCCATTTTTCATATTTCTCCATTCTATCATTCTATAAATTGGAGGTCTCATTCCTCATTTTAGCATCCACAATTTATGCAAAGTTACTCTCTTCACATTGAGAGCTGATTTTGTCCACTCCATCTTCAAGGTATTTTATCATTGAGCTTGTCAAGGGTTGGGAAATGGTCACTTTTCACAACAAAGTGGCACCAATCCACTATGTAATAGGTGTGCATTATGCTTCTTTCTTGCTTTGAGTTAGTTTGTTTTGTTATCTTGTTTGAGAGGAATTATGCATTATTTCATAGGACTATTTGTGCATTTACATGAACTAACCCCATTGCTAACTAGTGTTGGAGTTTAATCTTTGTGCAAATTTTTAGGTACTCACACCTCTAATGGGTTTATCTATATCATTGGTTTCACAAAACACATCCACATCATCCACTATCAATCCACCTCCAAACAATCCTTTGATTACAAGTTGGGTCAATCCAGGAATTGCCTTGATCACCAATCCCTTGCTTACATCTTCAACACAAGGAAATCCTCAAAACATAGGACAAGGGAATCTTTTCAATCAATGGACTCAAGGTCCTAGTGTGTAATTTCCATTCCAAAATTTAATGACATCATCCTCATCTTTTCCTACAGTTCCCTTTACTATGCCAAATCAATCAGGACCTCAAACATACATTCCTCCACCTCATTCTACCTTCTTACAAGGAATTTTAAGTCAAGGGAATCTTCCACCTTTTACCATCAATCCACTACCCACCCAAATCATCAATATCCACAATCCATCATAGATGTCTCAACAACCATCTAATCCCACATTGCAAGTGCATGCCTTAGCTTTACAACAAGCACAACAAACTTATCAACATGTTGTCCAACAACAACAACAACAACAACAAGCAGCCTTAGAAAATCAATAGGCAGCCTTGGCCCAACAAAAAAATCAAGCTCAACAAGTATCCTTAGCCCAATAGCAACATCAAGTTCAGTAAGCAGTCTTAGCCCAATAGCAATAGCAAACACAACAAGCAGCCTTAGCACAACAACAACAATAAGCACAACAAGCATCCTTGGCAGCACAACAAGGCGCACAATAAAAAAATAAAGCACAACAAGCAAATTTATTAACACAACAACAACAATAGGCTCAACAACAAACCCTAGTGATGCAACAACAACAAGAAGCTCAACAACAAGCCGTGCTAGCTCAACAATATTCCCAACAATAGCAATAAGGCTCTTATTATCCTCATTTGAACATCATCAATCCAAATGCATCAGGAATATATCCATCACTTTCGCAAAATCTCACACCATCATACACCTCATATAACTCATTTGTCATCCCACCATATATTCCTCCACCCAACCTACAAGATGATCTAGCATCACAATTGAAAGCACTCTCACAAGAAATGCAGGGCCTTTGTATGGGTAAGACAAAGAAACCTCATACACAAAACTTGTGTCCTTACCCATTTGACTGAAACATAGCAATTATACCATTCCCTCCTGGTTTTGAAATCCCCAAATTTGACAAATAAAAAGGGAGAGGAAATCATGTGGACCATATCAAAGAATTTAATTTCATGTGCATGGAGTTGGCTTACAATGATTCATATCTAGTCTGCCTCTTCCCTCGAAGTTTAACAGGTCATGCTATGGATTGGTTTCCTCATTTTCCTCCTGGTATCAAAACCTTTCAAGAAATCATTGATAAATTCATCGATCACTTCTCCTTCAATCTTGACATGGATGTTAGTCTAGAAGAATTATACACTCTTAAAAAAAATCAAGGAGAAACATTCACTAATTTCTTACAATGGATACAAAGAGCTATTAAAAGAAAGTGGACTCTTCCTGACAAACAACAAGTAGGAATCATTATAGCCAATCTAGATCCATATCTATCATTCCACTTGAAAATGCAATTCATCACATCATACGGTGAGCTTATCCCTAGAGCCCTTAACATTGAAAGAGCCTTAATCTCACAAGGAAATACTCCAGCTTACAAATACAACCATCCTTCAACTAGTTCAAATGAGAAACCTCGTGTATGGGATAAGAACAAAAATGTAACAAATGATGGTGTAGTAGATCCTAAGGTCATACTAAGTGCTCCTAGACCCAATAACAATCAAATTGCTAACATCCAACTGATTGTACAATAAATGGTACCACCTATGAACAATCAGATCAGTAACACCAACCTACAACAAAGGAAAAACGGTAACTAGAATAACTATCCCAAATTCAAGTACACATAGTTATTGAAACCCATCGAGACGATCATGAAGAAATTGGTAGATTCAAATCTGATAACACTTCCTAACTTTGAAAACTACCAAGAACCATAGAGAAGCCAGCCTGGTACAGTGAGTGTGATCTCTATGACTTTCAAAAAATCAAGAGACATAAAACAAAAAACTACATGAAACTCAAGAATATCATCCAAGATCTCATATAAAGCTATACCATATCTATTGAGGTACCAGTTGGGAACCAAGATCTTAAGATATACAAGACCCCTATGATATATCATAATAAAGAAAACAACAATGACAAAGCTAAGGATTACACCAATGTACAACTTACCTATTCCAATGTAGTTGCCTCCTATTGATAACATTATCACTCTTGTTACCATCAAAGGAGCTAGTACAGAATGTGGAAAAATAACCGTTCAAGGGGTCCCATCTCAATATAGGACACAACCTACTTTTCCCATGTCTAATCTTAGCAAGTGTGATCTTCTAGATCAACTTAAATAGACCCCAACACATATATTGATCCTAGAACTCTTAAGGTTATTTTCCACACATAGGGAAATACTAGAAAAATCCTTGTCTGATTCATCTATTCTCAACAATGTTGATACCGATCAATTTCAAGCTATGGTAGGGCATATAACCAACCATCTTCTCGCCTTCTCTGAGCAAAATTTACCATCACAACCATCTCATAACCATGCTTTACACCTTGAGTTTTTCATTCATAAAAAGAAGGTCAAAAGAGTCTTGGTATATGGAGGTGTTCTAAATAGTTGTACCCTATAGTTGATCAAGAATCTAGGCTATTTAGAAGATACTATTGAGAAGACAAAAAGTACCATCATCAGGGCATATGATGGTCAAGAAAAGGTATCATGAGGAATCATTGCACTTCCAATCCAAGTGGGACCTCTTATTGTAGAATCTACATTCCAAGTACTTAATCTTGATCTTCCCTATAACCTACTACTTGGCCGACCTTGGATCCATGCACTAAAATTTGTAGCCTCAACCTATCATCAGTGTGTGAAGTTTTCTTTTCAAGGTAGATAAATCACTATCCATGGAGATCTCAAACCTTTCTACTACTGCAAAATTATTGATTCCAAGTTCTATAAGATCCCACAAATACCCAAAAATTATTAAGGACCTACACCATCAAGATCATTTATTGACCAATCATCTCTAGACTCTAACTCAACATCAAAAATTCCCATTGTGAAGAGTATACCCAACGTCACAATAGTGATCCAAGATGATGGTTGTGGAAACTACCAACTCTTAAAAGACACCTTTTTCTTAGGAGAATTACCAATTTCTCCTCAATCTCATGAGAAACCTACATCTAGCACCAAATAACTAGAAACAATCAAGATGGCAGCTACTACCTTCACCAAGTAGGGGAATTTGAATCAAGAAGATTTAAATGAGGAAGATATCTCTAAATTCCTTTATCAAGATGAATGACTAGTTCCTTTTCTTCACATGGAAGATGACAATAAAGGCCTACAACTAGTGTAGAGCATGGGCTATAACAGGAATGAAAAGCTAGGGTAGAATGGCAATGGTTTACTAGAACCCATCCTTCCTGAGAAATGAATAAATAACCTTGGCTTAGGTTGTACTACTAGCAAGGTCACACATATTGGCAAAGGTATTTCTGCTAAACGAGTTGAGGCTTCCTCTTGGTCACTTACATCATGTGATATAACCTTAGATGACTTTCCCCTTGATTTTGCTAACGTATTTGAGAACAACAACCTCTTTATGATATCCATAACATCCCTTGTCTCAAACAGCCAATCAACTAAAATATGCCTAGTATACCCGCAACTCATTGATATGGACCAACAAGGACCATCGATTCTAGATTTATTTAAAAACAATGAAGCAATATCAGAATTCTTGGGACTCTAAGACAATTTCTCATGGGAAGATCACAAAGTAAACTTCAATATAAAGCTCGATACAGGGGCATATTGTGGGGAGACAATTGAATCCATTATTTGCAAGATAAATGAAATACAACTAACATGCAGATCCTTGAGTGAAAACAACCTAGTGGCACTCTCTGATTACAAAATAGTAAAATAAAAGGATGCATTTGACAGTGAAAACCTCTCTGAGGTGCCCAAGGATGAGCGATTCAATCTCCCCTTAGTATAATGCATCCAAAGAAGTTAGTGGTACTAGCAGAAAAGGCCACTCCAGTCAATGTGGGAATAGAAAATGAAACCAAGATAACTTTTTATGTTGAATGCTTGTTGGATGAAGAAAAAAAGAACCTAGAAACATTCCTCAAAGAGAGAAGAGCATGGTCATACATAGATATGCCAAGGCTAGATCTAGAATTGGTTGTACATCACTTAGTAGTCTATCCTAAAACCAAACTAGTTAAGCAAAAATTAAGGAAGATGCACCCTTAGATAGTACTCTTGGCTAAACTAGAACTACAAAAGCTTCTTGATGTTGGATTCATCCGATTGATAGATTATCTTGAGTGGGTTTCAAATCTGGTACTAGTCTCAAAACCTACTGGAGGAATTAGAATATGCACTAATTTAAAATATCTAAACAAGGCATACCCGAAGGATGATTTCCCTCTTCCCAACATCAATCTAATTATAGATTTAATAGCTAGGCATGGAATGTTGTTGCTCATGGATGGCTTTTCAGGCTACAATCAAATCATAATTGCCAAGGAGGATCAACAAAAAAATTCCTTCACTTTTCCATGGGGAACCTATTGCTAGATGTGATGCCAATTGGGTTAAAGAATGCAGGGGAAACCTATCAAAGAGAAATGACCCTTATCTTTTATGACATGATCCACAAAAAAGTTAAAGATTATGTGGATGATATTTTGGAAAAATAAAAAAAGAGAAGTAAACACATACAAATATTTAGACCTATCTTTGATAGGCTTGAAGAATACAAGATACGATTGAATCCAAAAAAGTGTGTGTTTGGGGTCACATCAAAGAAACTTCTTGGCTTTTATTTTTCACAAAGAGGGATAGAAATTGATCTAGAAAAGGTAAAAGCTATCTTAGACGTGTGGTGCAGGGGCACCTAGTCAAATTATACTATTTTGGTCTAATATTGATTTTTTGTGTTGTTGAGTCTAATTTTGATGTAATAATGTTTATTTAGACCATGGAAAATGTTTTCACGTCATATGGGGTTGGTATTAGTTAAGTTTTCAAGTTTTGTTAAGTTTTGCAAATGTTGTCAAAAGTTGCTTTGAACTTTGCAATATTGTCACATTTGGAAGTTGAACGGTCATAGGATTAAAAAGTTGGTTGGAACCATTGAGTTGTGTTGGTTGGTGTTTAAATATTCCTCACAAAATTTGAGGCAATTTTTTAGAACTCATTTTGGTGCACAAGCAATAATACAACTTCATTTCTCTGTGTTTTCAATAAAATATGCTGCTACAAAAAGTTTGTACAACCTGTAGGGCCTCGTAATGATGTGAATCTATTTCAGATTGATATAGGAGGGTTTTAAGTATCATTTGTCTTTATTTTGAGGTATTTTCATAAATTTTGAAGAGTTTTATGAGCAAAATACTGGAAACAGGTTAGAAAACCTAATTTTGAGGGTTTGTAACTAAAACATGGAATAAGAGACCATTTCACTAGTGAAAATTGCTACAAATCAGTGAAATGGCACTAGATATGGTGTTATTTATGTTTAGTATAGTTTTATATTCAGGGGATGGAGTTAGGGCCCTATTTGTGCAAGCCATAGCCTCATATCTCTAAGTATTATGCTAGATTTGATTGGTAGAAGTAGGGTTTTGTAAATTGGTAAAGTGGAGATCATTCATATTGATGAAAATTTCATTTCCAGACCTCATATGACTTTTTGAAAGTACTATAGTAGTTTTTGGAAGTTTAGTGTTTGAAAATCACAGACTTGCTTTGTAAAAGAGGCCTAATTAGGCTTAAGGGTAGCGTAGCAATCCATTTTAGGAGGGAATTTTCCAAAACAAGCCTATGCACAAATTTGGTATGTTCAAGAAGAGGATAAATACTAAATGGTACTCCTTTCATGATTTTGAGGCCTTCTCTAAAATATGTGCCCTAATTTCATTGTTTCATGTGCTACAAGCAAAATTAAGAAAATTGAGTGAGAACATCAAGTTAGGGCATTAAAAGTGAAAGGTTGTTCAAGACTAATTGGATTGTGATTGATTTGAAAAAATCCTCCTTGATCTACATCAAATTGGTATCATAACATAGGTTTTGATCTTTTGAAGGAGAGAGGTTGAAGTTTGAAGATGGAAAAGTGAATTTGAAAGGAAAGATGTCTCCTAAAGGTAATACAGTCGTTGCTAGAGAAATAAGGATGATGAAAGAGTCTCAAGAAGTTGTTTTAGCAAAAATTGCAGCATTAGAAGAAAACCAAATAAGAGGTAAGCCACTAAATAGGATATTGACCAAGAGGAAGAGGAAGAGGAAGAGGAAGAGGAAGAGGAAGAGGAAGAGGAAGAGGAAGAGGGTGAGAATGAAAACCCTCAAAGAGGAGTCCAAGGTGATGATGAGTTGGACCCTGATGAAAGAATGATGGTTAAGATGTTGAAGGTTGTCAGAGGAGAGACTACTGAAGTTAAAATGGAATTTCCCATGTATAGTGGGAAGATGGATAGTGAAGAAGTGTTGGACTAGATTGATGCACTAGACAATTACTTTGGGTACAAGGAGGTGGCAAAAGAACAAAAGGTAAAGTTTGCTAAAACCAAATTGAAAGGCCCTACCCTAACTTGGTGGAACTATGTTCAAGAAGAAAGAGTGAAAAATGGAAAAGAAAAAATGAACTCATGGGATAGGATGGTGTCTAAGGTTAAGATCCAATTCTTACCTAGTGACCATTCCATTCAAATATTTAGGAAGTTGCAAAAATTAAAGAAAAAGGAGATGGATGTTATGGCCTACACAGAGGAGTTTCATAAATTGGGCCTTAGAGCAAGTCATGTTGAAAATTAAGTTGAGAAGATAGCAAGGTATATGAATGGGCTAAGGTTTGCTATTCAGGATGAATTGAGTCTTACCACCCCTAGAATGGTGGAAGAGTGCTTCCAATTGGTTGTGAGGGTAGAAGAGAAATTGAAAATAAGGAGGGGAAAACAAAGTAGAGGTAGAGGAAATAACATTAGGGGTAGAGGATCTTTTGGTGGAAGAGGAAAAACAAAAAAATTACAAGGTGAGTCAAGTGGAAATCAAGAACAAAGCTTGGAGTTAAGAGGTGGATTCAGAGGTAGAATACCTAATGGTAGGGGCAGATTTGGAGGACAAGGTAGAGATTCAAACACCTTTTCAGGGAGACATTATCAATGTAACCAATTTGGCCATCAAGCATGGAAGTTCCTGGAGAAACAACCTTATTCATCACACGATGGTGAAAGAAGAACACAGTTGGTGCAAGAGGAAGATTTTGAGAGTGTTAACTCTCCTTCTCAGCATGTTGCTCTAGAGGTTGGAGGAAATTTAATGATGAGGAGACTACTCAAGGTTCCTATGGTGAAGGATCCTCCACAAAGAAACTCCTTGTTCAGAACAAATTACAAATCACAAGGAAAGGTATGTAAGGTTGTTGTAGATTTCAGTTCAACTAATAATTTAGTTTCTTTGGATATGGTTGAAAAACTGAAGATGAAAAGGATTCCACAACCCACACCTTATAAGGTTTCATGGTTAAATAAGGGTTGACAAGTCTTGGTCAATGAGAAAACATGGGTTGAGTTTAACACTGGGGGGTATAAAGACAAGATATTATGTGACATCATCCCAATGGATGTTTGTCACTTGTTGCTAGGAAGATCTTGACAGTATGATAGAAAAGCATAACATGATGGGCAGAAAAACACACATATGATTGAAAAAGATGGTGTTTCCTTTAGCCTCACTCCTTTGCAAGATGAAAATGTAGATACACAAGTTAGGTCAAGTGTCATGTTGGTTGGGGAGAAAGAATTCTTGGAAACCATGAAAGAGGAAGGTGGTCAGGGGCATGCAATCATAATCAGACCCAAGTAAGTCTTGACAGTAACAACCATGGAAAGTGTACCCAAGGAAGTAAAAATTTGTTGAACAAGTATCAAGACATATTTTTTGATGAGCTCCCTAGTTTTTTTCCACCTATAAGGGATTTGAGCTACCATATAGACTTTATACTAGGTGCAAAATCACCCAATAAGGCTACATACAAGATGAATACTCAACAAAATGAAGAGATAAGAAAACAAATACAAGAGTTGTTAGATAAGGTTCTCATAAGGGAAATTTTAAGTCCATGTGTTGTCCCTATAGTGTTGGCACCTAAAAAGGGTGGAGATTGGAGAATGTGCACCGATTCAAGGGAAATCAACAAAATCACTATAAGGTATAGGTTTATGATACCTAGAATGGAGGATTTGATGGATTTTTTAAGAGGAGCTTGCTATTTTTCAAGCATTGACCTTAAAAGTGGTTATCATAAGATTAGGATAAGAGAAGGGGATGAGTGGAAAACTACTTTTAAAACCAATGAGGGGTTGTATGAATGGATGGTGATGATATCTAGTCTTTCAAATGCACCAAGAACTTTTATGAGGTTAATGAATGAAGTTTTGAAAAATTTCATAGGAAAATTTGTTGTGTATTTGGATGAAATTCTTGTGTTTAGTAAGACCAAGGAAGAACACTTGCAACATTTGGACATGGTGTTGAAGAGGCTGAATGAAGATAAGTCGATGATTAACTTGAAAAAGTGTGAATTCATGAAAGAGGAACTAATCTATCTTTGTTTTGTGATCTCTAAAGGCACTTTGAAGATGGAACCTAACAAGTTAGAAGAAATTCTCAGTTGTCCTACTCCAAAATTAGTTAGTGAGGTAAGAAGCTTCCACAATATGGCTAGTTTCTATAGAAAATTTGTAAGAAATTTTAGTCATAATTTTTCACTCATCATTGATACAATCAAGGGAGATAAAAGGAAGAGGTTTATGTGGTCTAATGATATAGAAAGAATATTTAAAATTTTGAAACAAAAGATAGATCAACAACCCATCCTAGCCTTGTTTGATTTCAACAAGGTAATCACTATAGAATGTGATACAAGTGGGTATGCAATTGGTGCAGTTTTGAGTCAAGAGGGAAAAATTGTCACATTTTTCAATGAAAAGCTTAATGAGGCCAAGAAAAATTAATGTTCTTATGATTTAGAATTGTATGCAATGGTTCAAGCTTTGAAAAAGTGGAGACATTACCTCCTTCCCAAGGAATTTATTGTTATTACTGAAAATCATGCTTTGAGTTTCTTGAACAGCCAAAAAAAATTGAGCCATAGACATGTGAAGTGGGTGGAGTACCTATAAAGCTATACTTTGAGCATAAATCACAAAAAAGGATAGTCAACAAAGTGGTGGATGTTTTGAGTAGAAGGTCAATGTTGGTGCAAGAAATTCAACTTCAAAGTGTGGGAATAGGGACCTTGAAAGCTATGTATGAAGGAGATGAGGAATTTAAAGAGGTATATGTTGTTTGTGATAAGTTTAAGGGTGCTTTTCATGATGAATATTTTGACTTTCTATTACAAGATGGATTATTGTTCAAGGGTGCTCAGTTATGTATTCCAAAGTTCTCCATGAGAACTAACTTGATAAAAGAGAAACATTGTGGTAGCTTAGGAGGTCATTTTGGGGTGGATAAAACATTGGAACAGGTAAGGAGATTTTACTATTGGCCAAAGGTCCAAGTGGATGTCAGAAAATATATGGAAAGTTGTGTAATTTTCCAAAGATCCAAGAGTTCTAGTTCAAATGTAGGTCTTTACTAGCCCTTACCAATACCTAATAGACCATGGGAGTCTCTCAGTATGGATTTTGTGTTAGGTTTTCCAAAAACTTAGAGGGGTTATGATAGTGTGTTTGTTGTGGTGGACTGGTTCAGTAACATGGCACATTTCATAGCATGTAGAAGCACCAATGATGCCTCACACATTGCAGGCTTGTTTTTCAAGGAGGTGGTTAAAATTCATAGGCTACCATTGACTATTGTGTTAGATAGGGATTCAAAGTTTGTAAGTCAATTTTGGAGGAATCTTGGAATAAAGTTGAGTTTTTGTACTACCTATCATCCACAAATAGATGAGTAGACTGAATTAGTCAATAGGTCACTTAGAAATCTTCTTAGGTGCCTCACAAAGGAACATGGACAACAATGGTACTTGGTTCTTCTACAAGTTGAGTATGCTTATAATGATTCTATCAATAGAAAAATTGGGAGAAGCCCATTTGAGGTGGTGTATGGACTAAAACCTAGAGGTGTGTTTGAGCTCAGGGATTTGAGTGGAATGGAGAAAATTTGTAGAGGCCATGAGGGAAATACACAAGCAGGTTAGAGAAAACCTTCAAAAAAGTGTGGAAAAATATAAGAAGCATGTAGATTTGAAGAGAAGAGATGTTCAATTCAAGGTGGGAGATTTAGTACTTGCACTTTTGAGGAAAAAAAGGTTTCCCAAGGGAAAATACACAAAGCTACAGGTGAAAAATATTGGGCCATGCAAGGTGGTCCACAAGTTTGGTGAAAATTCCTATGAGATAGAAATCCCTCTTGGAGTTGCTATCTCACCAATACTTTATGTTTCTAACCTTTATCCTTTCAAAGGATCTGTGTTTTCAAGTGAAGAAGTACGTACATCTGAATTTCATGATGAAGATTGGGTCAAGGACCTACCACCAAGTCAACCTTTAAAGCTTGAAAGTATTTTGGACACAAAGGAGGTGAAGAGAACAAGGCACAAAGTGTATAATGAATATCTTGTGAAATGGAAATGTACCCCTCATGAAGATACCACATGGATGATATAGGAGGAAATTAAAAGGAATGGAACAACTATTCAAGAGTTGATCTCAGGTGGAGCCTGAGATTCTTTTCTCCTTGGGTGTATGGTGCAGGGGCACCTAGTCAAATTGTGCAATTTTGGTCTAATGTTGATTTTTTGTGTTGTTGAGTCTAATTGTGATGTAATAAGGTCTATTTAGACCATGTATAAGTTTTTCATGTCATATGGGGTCAGTTGTAGATAAGTTTTCAAGTTTTGTTAAGTTTTGCAAATGTTGTCAAAAGTTGCTTTCGACTTTGCAATATTGTCATATTTGGAAGTTGAATGGTCATGGGATAAAAAATATGGTTGGAATCATTGGGTTGTGTTGGTTGGTGTTTAAATATTCCTCACAAAATTTGAGGAAATTTTTTGAAACTCATTTTGGTGCACAAGCAATAATACAACTTCATTTTTTTGTGTGTTTTCAATAAAATATGTTGCTACAGAAAGTTTGTACAGCCTGTACAACCTAGTATTGATGTGAATTTTTTTGGCATTGATTAGGAAGGTGTTAAGCATAATTTTGATTTGGTTTGAGATATTTTCATAAATATTGAAGATTTTTGTGAGAAAAATATTGGAAATGGCTTAGAAACCCTCATTTTGAGGGTTTGTAAGCAAAACATGGAATAACAGACCATTCCACTGGTGGAAATTACTACAAATCAGTGGAATGGAACTAGATAGGGTGTTATTTATGTTTAATAGGGTTTTAGATGTAGGGGATGGAGTTAGGGCCTTGTTTGTGTAAGCCCTAGCCTAATATCTCCAAGTATTAGGCTATATTTAATTGGTAGAAGTAGGGGTTTGTAAATAGGTAGAGTGGAGATCATTCCTATTGATGAAAATTGAATTTTCAGAACTCATGTGACTTTTTGAAAGTATTTGAATAGATTTTGGAAGTTTGGTGTTTGGAAATCATTGACTTGCTTTGTAAAAGAGGCCTAATTAGGCTTAAGGGTAGTATAGTAGTCCAATTTGGGAGGGAATGTTTTGAAACAATACTATGCACAAATTTGGTATGTTCAAGAAGAGCATAAAGCGTATCCTAAATAGTATTACTTTCATGGGTTTTATGCCTTCTATAAAAGATATGCCCAAATTTCATTTTTTGATGTGCTACAAGAAAAATTGAGAAAATTGAGTGAGAACACCAATTAGGGTCTTAAATGTGAAAATTTTGTTCAAGACTGATTAGATTGTTCAAGGTCATTCTAGGTAGGAGATCTGGTCTTAAATAAAAATTAGAAGAATCTTCTAAATTAAGACAGCAAAGGAAATTTTAAGCCTAACTGGTTGGGTCCCTTTGTAATCACAACAAGCTATGGATCAGGAGCATACCAACTATCAACCCCTAAAGGTGAACCCTTGTAGGATCCAACCAAAAACTTGCATCTCAAAAAAATTTAGGCCTAATCTTGAAGTGTGGTAATCAAAAAATACAAAAAAATCATAAAATAATCAAAATCCAAAAAAATGAGAAAAAGGATTAAAAAATTAAAGAAAAAATTGTCCTCTAGTGAAAACCACTTCGATGGTGCTTTGGGAAAGTACCTTGGTGAAAACCTCACAAACAAGAACTTTGCATAAATAAAGCACCTCCATCTATTATTTGGCTCTTTTGTCCTATCATTCTTTACATCACCGTTCAACCCTCATCTACATCCTTATCATGGCTTGTCACTGTAAGGTATTATTAACCCTTGAGCACTACTTGGCATATTCCCAAGGTCAGACTATCCTACGTTTATTGAAGTAGGATAATAGGTCACACTGGGGGTATTTTGTTATGGGTCACAAATCAGGTTCTTGTATATCTTGAGATCATTGTACATCTTATTGGAAAACACCAGAAACATTCATAAAACTTTATCTATAAAATCCAAAAACATTTGTAAAATCTTGTATAGCTAAAATCCAAAAACATTTAGAAAATTGTAAAGGAAAAATTAAAAACATCCAGAAAACATCAAAACCCTAAAAAGGTCAAACATAAAAAAATCAAAAAAACATTGTACCCTTGTCAAACTACCTTGTCTTTGAGCTTGAACGTAGGAAATGCCATCATTGATGTGCTCCTGAGAAACCCTAGATCAATCCTTTAGGAGTCCATCATAATAAATTGTCATCTTTCATCTATGAATATATTCATCTTGTAAATGGGTTGAGTTAGTTGAACTACGTGGTCTTTGTGTGTATAACGTAGGAAAGACTGATCTATGATCAACCCCTAGGATAGGTCTTTAAGTTAGGTTCTTGGTCAAAATTTGAAAATTCTTAAAAAACCCCTAAACATTCAAATATTTAGAAAACACAAAAAAATTTAGAAAATAGAAAACCAAAAACAATAGTAAACATTCAAAAGACCAAAAAAGCCTCAAAAAAATTTTAAAATACCAAAAACATTGAAATATTCCAAAAAATACAAAACCACCCATCACATCTCACTTTCACCCACAATAAACCTTCACTCATAATAAATGATTGTTACCTTCAACCTTTGGTGAAAGAAGTAGAAAGCAAGTATAGCAGGTTGTAAAGTGCAAACCTAAAAGTCAAAATATAAAGTCTAAATCATAGGTAAATACATCAATGAAGTTTATAGCAATGACTCATCTTAGCAACATCATCCCAACATCAAACAATCTCTGGTCAACATGTCCTAGGATGTATCCTTCCTGTGATGGACATCAGTATCATAAATCACTTTAGCTAAACTTAAACTAGGCAAGAGCTATAGATAACATTGACTGTTTGTCTTTGATCTTTTCTTATGATTTATCTTAATGACCCATTTTGCGGACCTCTCAATGATTTCTATCTAAAAATGATTTAGAGAGAAAGGAATGGGGCATCGGTCATTATCTTTCATTTAATGTGCTTGTGGATTCTCTTGTAAAATAATCTTGGCACATACTTGCTTAGTTGTATGTAGGAAGGTCATTTGGAGTATGTTGTTGATTATTGCATATGCTTTGGTCCAATATATTCTAAGCTTCTAACTTGCATTCCAACAACATTTTTCATGTGTCAAGATGTGAACATGAACTATCCTATCTATTTTTTGAGTCAAAGTCTATTACACTAGATACAACATCATCCTGGTTATCAATACCTTGATGCATCGTGTCTATGTAGTATATCAAACAATAAGGAACAACAGAAAATCCCAATCCCAAAGTGTGAGAATCTCCTCACCCTACATTTTCATCTTGCATTTTTCATTGTCTCATCGCCATCCCTAATAAAGTCTTAATGGATCATGGACTTGTTGGATCTTTTGAAGCAATCATCACAAATTGATGGTCATTCATTCTTTATTCTTCTATCTACTCTCCACACTAACTTGGTATCATGACAGTCAACAAAAACATCATCAATGCATCCAACCTACATCCACAATCTATCAGCATACATGCATCTCATAATCACAGCATAAATAATAAAAATCATAATCATAGTATCCATCTCATGATCATTTCCCATAATACATTCTGCATAATCATTTAAGTTATGATGAATAATATGGATTTGTTATTCTAAGCATCTTAAATCATTATATATCATAATCATTTGCATCCATAACATCTACATAATCATTCATCCATATCATATCATGGAAAGATAATGAAAAAGAACATAGCATTGTATCCATCCATATCATGGGCATCACATGTCACATAGGAATAAATAAATTGCATCCATACATGATAAAATATAAGCATCCATATCATAACCATCCATACATGAAATAAAGTGAACACATCATAGCATGAATCATCCATATTTGTATCATATATATACTAAAAAATGAGTGTCTTGGTACAAAATCTGGATCAGTGTATGAACATCAATCAAAATTACATTATCCACAAGGCTATCAAAAAGAATCCCATGAATGTATATCTATGATAAAGAATGGGGAAAAATAAAAAAAAGTGTCCATACATAATCAGCTAGACTTGGTGGCTACTACCCTCTCTAGCTTGCCTCTCAGGTTGATCCTCTTCCCATGGATATGCATCACTCCACTAGAAAAAGTTAGGTTGTCTCAAAGCCATGAGTACATCTCAGTGATAATGTTGTCGATGATACACAACCTCTATAACTACCTCTCTATATAATCATGCTAAGAGTATCTAACCATGTGTTGCTACCATCATCACCTCAATCTATTGTCATTGGGAAACCTCTTGATCCCTCTCTCCTATAATAGCTTGAACTCTTTATAGTTCATGATCTCTCTTAGCTATAACTGCAACCACTTGCCATCGAGCTTGGTCTCACTCAACAGTAATGACCAAAACCTGTTGGCAGGATTGATCTTGCTCACTAGTCAATATTTGCACCTGCTATGGAAACTGCTATATCTGAGCATCCCATTCATCTAGTGGTGGTAGTGGTCCTAGCTGAGGTTGTACCTGAGGCTGCACCTGTGGCTTTACCTATGGCTAATGTCCAACTAGAGGAACCCCCAGAACTTGTACATCTTGGTCATCTTGGCCATCCTAACCCGTACCTCTCCCAACTCCTCTACCTCTAGGTCTCTCTCTTGGAGGAACACTTGTTGGATTTATCAAACATCTAGGAGGAAAGAACCATGCATCATATGCAAGCATAGTCTAAGCTATCGCCTATCCCTGATCATATGCCCAAGGCTAGGCCACCAACTATCTAAAGCTCTCCACGTCCTTTGGAGCAGGAATAGTTGGTCCCAATGTGGGAACCTCTCTGGATGATCTCACAAAAATTGCTCTGTAGGAATCATTAGGTATTTCCTACACATCTCCAAACTGTCGTGCTACCCTATCTAGTGCTCTCAACCCTACATGCATTAGGTTTGTTTAAAAAAATGCAACTGTTGAATGTCATTAAACCATGGCAATATCTAAAGCCATGGGTGCCAATGAAAAACTATCATATAATCTATAACCCATCTCCAATACAGGAGCCCAATCTATCTAGTGTGCTTGAGAGTAATGGCACCTCTATATCTCCAAATGATGGGATCATCCAGCTCCATGTCTACCATCTAAACAATTGACCAAAGCACATAAATGTGCTCCCATTCCCAAATGTGTAGTAGAGTCACTCTTGCACCAATGGATCACCCATCACAATAGACAAAATCATGCAAATCATGATATAAGGAGGCTAGCATTATGGGCCCCCACGCAAAAAGTGTCCTCCTATGCAAAATTCAATGCCATGCCAAGCCCCATGCTGGGCTAAATCATCTACTACGTCTATCTAGAGTCACCAGGCCCGAAATGATGGTTGTGATGATCAATCTAAAGGTCAGCATGTGACCTTTTTATGACTCTAAGTCAATCTATGATGTAACCAATGCAATCTAATCCATCTCCATAACATCAAGACAAGTGTTGAATTTGACATTAGTGTCATAAATCATGCGATCACTATGAATCAACAAACACAGTATACACCAAACATCCTCTAATGTAACTATCGCCTTGCCTATTGGAAGGTGGAAGGATGAGGTCTCACTATGCCATCTCTCGCACAAAGACGTCATCATCACTAGATGTGTCTGAATCACAGGCTCATATGCAATATACCATAGACTAATCTCTTCTAGGTGCTCTTGGAACAACTCTGATAGATCACCCAATCTCTCCAAAATAGTGGGCTTATGCTCTCATGGAATCAGTGGATGAATATCGTCCTACACCCATGAAGCACACGGTATCATAAAATCATTGAAATTTGACATTATTTGAAACTTTCAGCTCATAAATCATAGTAGAGTTGCTATATTCAAAATTCAAATAACGACACCTAATGCATTTAAAATTTCAAATCAAAACATGCATCACCAAATAAGCTGGCATCACGATTTAACTCTTGGAAAACCCTAACCCTAAATTCTAAATCAGAAAATGCATCGCCAAATAGGTATGCATTGCCATTTAAAATTAGAAACCCTAATTTTAAATTGCAAAAAGCATCACTATATAAATATGCATTGCTATAATTGATCTGGGTGTCACTGATTTCAATTTGGGCATCACTATATAGCGACACTACCAGAATTTAAACTTCAAAGCATAATAAATGTATCAAAAATTCTAATTTCAAATCAAATTTCAAATCACATACCGATGGTCCTACACCTGGAAGTTGTTGGAACTCTCGAACTCAATGAAAGATGTGTCTGGGAAGCTCTTAGTGCTCCATTTCATTAGAGGGTCAAAACTCAAATCGCAAGAATCTCTTAAGTGTGAATGCACAAATGAATTGAAAATGACCCTTCTTGGCCTATTTAAGCTAGAAAATTAGGGTTTTTTCCCTAATTTAAAACCTTGAAGATAGGGTTTATCATCATTTTCGCCAATTTTTCCAAACTGGGCCTAATTTTGCATCCATTTTTGTGTTTTTGGCATAATTCTTGCATTGCAAAGCCTTTCTAGACCCTTGGGGCAACTTTTAATCTTTATCGAGAAATCAACCAAAAATTCAAAAAAATTCCCAATTTCTCGAGGGGTAGGGAGTTAGCTTTATCCTTCCATTAGATCATCTAAAAAAATAGAAAAAAAATATGTTTTATTTAAATAGTAGTTTTGATCCAAAAAGCGTTATTCTTTGAACCGAAGTAGTAGGTACCTCACTTCAAAGAGGGGAAAAATGTAAACACTGAAAAATGTCCTAATCGATATCATACACTTAAAACAAATTTACTAACATCATTTCCACTTTAACCCATCCTCTTTTCACTTAATTGATTTAATTAGACTGGTTAATTAATTAATTACATCATTTTCATCTATTGGCTTAATTAAGTGAATCGGGTTAATTCATCTCTTTTCACACTAACACTTCATCTCATTAAATTAAATAAATTAAAACATTTAATTTAATTCCCTAAGTCATCTTATTTAATTAAATGATCCTAAGTTATTTAATTAAGTACCATTTCATCTCTCCCCCATTTATTAAATCATTTAATTTAATAACAACACTTCAATTCTTCTAATCCTCTAATTGCATGATTAAATCTTGTTTAATTAGCAATTAAACTAACTTTCCTCTAAGCAAAGGGAATATTCCTTATCCCCTTTTTGCACAATTAAAAAAAAAATTTAATTTGTAAATTACCTTTCTCCTCATCCAAAAGGAATATTGTAAGGAATATTCTCTCTCGTCCAATCATATCACTTGGCTTCTTGAACAAGCTAAACCTTCAACCTTTTGAGAAAGTTACCTTTAACCTGTGTGAGCAGGTCAAAAGTGTGTTTGTTTGAGGTAAGTGTGAGCCCTTGATTAAATCCCATCACGCATTCTCATCCATTGATGAGAATCCATGATCCATGCCTCTCATCCCCTTCATCTTGAACTATTGATTAAGCTTTTTGATCTCTACCCTTCATTCCTCATTTGCTCTCCTATAAATAGGCCACTATTTGGAGACAAATGGATCTATCTTTTAATTGCAAACTTATGTTTTTGAATTCACTTGCATCCATGCTCTCAATTTACTCACTTTTTTAGCTCATTTTAGTTCATATAGCATAATAGCTTAGAGCACCCATTAATGGCTTCCATGCATCCATCTTAGCTTGTTTGTAAATTAGGGTTTTCATCTTTTAGCATAGATCTAGCTTAGATCAGCTTATAAATAGCATAATTAGTTCATTTTTAGCATAAAATCATGGTAACTTAGTTTGCATCATGTTCATTTTAGCATAAACTAGGTTTTCATACATCAATCACAATGGTTTCATTGATTCTCTTCCATAATTGATTGAAACAAGCTCATTAATCATGGGATTGGGAAAGGGTTATCGTTTCACATCAACATGACACCAATTCCAAAACATGATAAGTTTCAGATGGGCTAGATTCAAAATTTAACCTTTCTTTGTGTAGTTTGTAGCTTTCATTTTTTATTCAATACTTAGTTTAGATTTCCATTTTGAATTATCTTGTTTGTAGATGCGGTTATGTTTGGAAAATTTATGCTTCGATTCATCATGATTCAAGCATAATCAACCCTCTCTGACATTTCCCTCATCTCACACTATCAAAATAAAACTATCTCCCCTCCTATCTCTATTGTCAATGACTATCTAAGTCATGATCAATTGACTTGAAAAAATTTACATCATTTTGCATCAAAGATGCAAAATGCCTTAGGTGGGGTAGAATCAGTGGTTCATTTTTAATTGCATTGATTTTATCTTGAATGGATCTAATATTATCATTGATACAATCTTGTAAGTGATCCTTGTCGGATCCACAAGGTGGAGGTGGGGGGTTTTGAGGTGGAGGGGGTGGAGGTGGAGGTGGAGGTGGAGGGGGTGGAGATGGAGGGTTTTGAGGTCAAGGGGGTGATGTGGGGAATTGAAGATATCCTCAATATCAAAATTATCCATGATATAAAGTGAACTTGCAAACTTATACAAAATTTAAAAACAAGTACAAAATCAACAAACACATGCATACATTAACAAGTATCAAATTAACAAGTACAAAGATGTTTAAAAGAAAAAACAAGATACATACACATACATAAATCATTCAACTTGAGCATACATATAGATTGCAAAATTTAATATCTAATTATACAAATGAAAAAATCTGGTTTGTCTACCTTTGAATTTTTTGTGTTAATGTGATGTGAAATCTCATTAAATTATATTAAATTAGGAGAAATTATGGCTTAAGGGGATCTATGAATTAAGGTCCTAGGACAAAATGATGACTTAAGGGGATCAAATTTGGTGAAGTTTCCCAAGGAAACCAAATTACATTAAATTAAATATACTATTTGGAACGTGGGGAAAGGGGGAAGGTGAATAAGAGACCTAAAAATGGAATGTGAGATGAGGGACCTATGAAAAACGAAAAAATGGGGTGTCCACCTAATCACAAATCCACCTTTTTCATGTTCATTAGGAAGATGGATAGTGCCAAAATTGGTTAGAATTGACTTACAACCCTTAGGGTGAGTCAACCCTAGGTTTGAACACTATTTTGCCTTAACTTCCTTATGACAAAAATGATTGAATAGTTTTAGGAGAAGAATAAAAGTGCATTAAAAATCAAACCTATGAGACCTAACACTTGAAATATGAAGTATTATTATAATACTATCAGAAACAACCATTAACCAATAGATCTAAGAAGGTTAGGATGGTGTTTACCTAGCTCCAAAAGTGGGTTTCAAGCTCTGTTGAAAGACATATTTTCCCAAGGGCGAATGGGTCTCTATACGGGGATCTAAAAATTATTTTTGTAGTCCTCAATCCATGATATAAGCTTTTGATTCCACCAAATTTTATTGTCAAAAACTGGAAATAAAACTTGTACATGATTTTTTGTGTTTTGACAACTTTGATGACAACTTTGCAAAATTGCACTTTTGATCCAATTTCAATCATTCTTCACCTATAAACCTACACACACAAAGAGGATAATTTTTTTTTTTGGTGGATAAGAGTTTTCCTTGGGAAAACCCTAGTTTGGTAATTAAACCTTGATAATGAAACAATGATAAAATGAAGAAAATGATGAATGAACAAAGCTTGTTTCACCTCACCAAATCCTTTAATGGTTTCCCTTAGAGGATTGAAGTCTAAGACATCTCTCTAAGGATTGGATCTTGCATGAAATGGCTTGATTTCTTGATAGATCTTGATGCTTGAATGCTTGCTTGAAACTTGAAACATACATCACAATGTTAGCTCAAAAAAGCATGAAAAAACATAAATATTGAAATCATGATAGGATCTTGAATACTGCAATAATTGAATGATAAATCTGCTCTCCAATGCTCTTGACAATAATATTTTCTCATGTGAAGTTCACCTCTAGCTTGTTCTTTTGTTTCTAGGTTTGAGTTGATAAAATAACCTTGTATTTATAGGTGTTTCCTTAATTACTTGATAATTAAATGCCAGAAGATGACCTTTGTAATTTGAATTAAGATCATTTAAATTCCACCAAAAACATATTAAAAAATGGGTTCCGAGACTTAAAGGGGACCCATTTTCCTATGGCTAAATGGGTCTTAGGCCCTAAACCTAGGATAAACATTTTCCAAGATGTGCAATAGTGTAGGAATTGATTAAATGTGGGTTTCCCTTTTGAAAAAATGAAATTAATTAGGCTTGTGAATACATAATTAGGCCAATTGAAGGATTAATTAAGTCCAATTAATTAAGGGGATGCAAACATAGTGTGAAAATTTAAAGTTCCATGTTTTTCTACACTATATTTAGCCCCCACTTTAGTGAGAGTATGAAATTGATCTTAGACTCACACTAAAGTATAAAAATAAGTCAACAAAGGTATAACTGTAAAAATTTTGGAAAATAAAGATTCAACAAAGGTCAAGGAGGGAGATCAATCCCCCAAGATCTAAGATCTCATGGAAAATCAACAAAGGCACAAAGAGACGCATGCATGTAGCAACAACATAAGATGTACAAACATTAAATGTTTAAATTAATGTGGAAATAAAGAAAAGGAAGGATGGACTAGCCACGATTACATTGTTATCCATCAAATGTATTCACAAGTGAAACTTTTTGTTCAATAAGCAAACAAAATATACTCATGAGGGTTAGTGAAATTTGGTGTCCACTAGGTGAGCCCCAAGAAATTGAGAAACACACACTAGGTCGATATGTACCCAAAAAATGTGGCTAATGGAAAAGTCGTGCCAAGTCTAAAGCTCTCATACATCAACCATATCAAAAGATATACTTTCTAATAACCTTGATAAGGTGACACACAAATGGATTCCACAAGGCTAGTAATCTATGTTATGCTAGACACTCATGAAAAATAAAAAGGTACCACTAGAAAGAAAATTGTGTTATGCTTGGTGGCCATGAAATTTTTTTAAATGCAACAGGATAGTCAAAGTGGTTTTTCTTAGTTCATGAAAGGTATCACCTTATGGAACATGGTGGTAGACATCACCACCAAGAGAGAACAAGTCAAGAGATAAAAGACTCACACCTTAGGGAATGAAATTCATAACATTACCACTAAGAGGAATTTCATATGCCAAGAAAGGTCATGCTCTTGTAGGACATCAAACCCAATGTCACCAAGAAGAAGACATGTCATATGAATTAAGCATATCACACTTTGAAGGGAATATTAAAATAATGAGTAGGGATGTGCATGCCCCCACTTTAAAAAAATTTCTAAACACCATGTTGTGAGAAATTACTTTAAAGTAGAAAAATGATAAATTCCAATGCATGAGAGCTTTATTTGGAAAGCCATATGCCAAACATATGTTTCAAAAATAGAGCTATGTCATAGAAAGGAGGTTGCACCCCATATGCAATCCTAAGATAACACATAAGGGATCCATGAATCTAGATTCAGCGTATGTATTTTCTACAATAATATAATTGAGTTTCCGGAACCATAATCATTCCCCAAATAACTCATGGAATAATGAGAATAAAGGAAGAATCTAGATCACATTACGTACATGAAATCACAAATAGCATGAAAAGAAGACAAATAAAAGATTAGTATGGCACATGTGAGTCAAACTATAGTAGGTCATTCGTATCCCAATATTTTTCATCATATGTGGAAGGTAGACAACTAGCCAAAGGGACAACAAGAAGAGGCATACTAGGAGCATTACTAGGTTTAACATGTGGTGAGTCACTCTTTTTAGGAGGATCATTATGGTTGTTATCATCTAATATCATAGAAGAGGAAAACAATAAATTTAGCTCATTATGCATTTCCTCATCAATCTTAGCATTCTCATCATCATCATCCAAGTTAATCATAGTACGAGGCCTAATGATGTTGTCCATTGAAGTTTCATGATTTTTTTATGGCCAAGGTGGAGAATCATCATGTATTGTTTGAGTTGGTGTTTGATCTTGGTTTGTTGATTTATTCTTATCTTCTAACTAATGAGAAATAGAACGAATTATATGCCTATACTCTTTAGCATTTTGGTTTCTTCTTGTATGATTTTTAAGTTGTGATTGTGTAGGAGCTAGTTTATTAACCATTGGTTTTTTTTCTTCCCACAAGGGTGGAATGGAAGGAACCATGGAAGGTTGGTCAACCACTTTATCTTTGGATTTATAAAAAAAATTATCTTAGGAGGCACAATAGGAATTGTATAGTCATCTCTTGGTCTCTTATAGGAAATAGGTGGAGGATTTGTCATGGATTTGTCTTGGTTACTTGGAAGGGATTTTTGGTTCAATCATGGCTTCATCAATCATAGGAGACTTAATCATGGGTTGAGGCATGTTGCTAGGGGATAATTTTTCTATGTGCTTTGCCTTCAATTTTTGGTAATATTTGAAAAAGAAGTCCTTGCAAGGTTTAATATGTTCTATAGGTTTGGGCCAAAATAAATACAATGATAAATTCCCATGGGAAGACACGAGATTAAAGCCACTATGATGCAAAATAAAGATGTCATTACGAAAAGAAAATTTTAAGCATTTATGCACTACCAATGGAAATCCATAGAGCATATCCATGGATAACCAATATTCACATGAAATTAGTCTGATGACAAGATGATGGAGAATAAAATATTCAATTGTTTTGGTCCAACTTTTAAGGGAGAGTGATAAAAGCTATCATAGGGAAAGAAAACCTTTTTTTTTTATCCTTGATTTTTGTTTCAATAACAATCTTGATAAATTTAATGCACAAATAAGAATTCCCTAGTAATGACATTCTCTACACACATGGGATCAATTAATATCCCATTAGTAGGCTTGTTGTTTATTCTTCTAGTGATGTAAAGAGAACCATCGAGTGCATGTTTGAGTATGTCATTTTGTGAGAAATCAATGTTCAAATACAAGTTGGTTTGGCCTTTATGAGGTTGAATTCCAATGAGGTTAACTATAGTATCTAGAGAATCATCCTCATTATCACTCATGTTATCATCAGTCATGTCAATATTCATCACATCATTCTTGGTATCACTAGTTTTCACAAAAGATATTTTATGATTTGGCATGGGATTAGTAAAAATTAAAAAAAATTGGTTGGGTAGGGAGCTAACTTATTTCCTTGATCACTAACAAAACCAATCAGGATGTGATTAGAATCAATGAGTTCTTGCACAATGTGTTTAAGATGCTTACAATGTTCCATATCATGTCCATTTTTTTCAATGATAATGGAAAAATGCATTATCATTACATTTTGAAGGTAAGGTATTTGTATAATAAATGTCTCTAATGGGAGGTAAGGTAATTAGGTTCTTAACCACAAGTTGCAACATGATGGAAAGGAGGGTATTAGGTAATAGGGTAAATTATCTATTGCATTCTCTGAATTGATATGGAGTTATTGTTTTTATGGTAGCCACTTGAGACTCAACATGTTGACTTTTTTGAGGTGGGTTTATCTATAAAAAATATCTTATTTTGTTTCTTGAATGGTTGGAAATTGCTATGGGGCACAAACTTAGATTTTTCAGGGTGGTTAGAGGAAGTTTTTGCTTTACGATTTCTAACTGAATTATAATAGTCAAGAAGGGATGTGCGCAAATGTATAAAGGAGGGAAATTCCATCATCACATGCTTGTATTAGATTTGCTTTATAAATTTTCAATGAACATTATTTGGAGATCAACATCGAGAATCATAATATTGATTTGTTAGTAAAGCAATTGGTATCGTGCTATAAAATCATTGATCTTTTCATCATCATTTTATTTACACTTCATTAAATTAGCTAAGGTCATCTTGGGACCAATATGCATGTGGAAATGGTTGAGAAAGGCATCAAAAAGTTCATTGAATGAACTAATTGAATTATTCGGTAAAGAGAAAACCATTCCAAGGTTGTATCTTTTAAAGACCTAGGGAAAAGTTTAGCCAAGAGCTTATCTTCAAAGATGAATTCACTGCATAAGGCTATGTATGTCGAGACATGGTTACTACAATCTCCTTTACCACCATATTTCTCAAACTTAGGAATATCTATACCTTGTGGAATTTATGCTCTCAATATGTCGAAGGATAATGGGTTTCTTTTGGCACATTGTGAAGTTTGGTCATTTTGATTTTTGGTTTAATGTGGAAATTTTTTGTTGGAGGGATAAAACATTTTATAAAAGCTGGTTAAGGACAAAATCATTGGTTGTTTTTTGAGATGGAAGTGAATAAAGTGGAGGTGTATATGTAGTTGGAGGACAAGTGAATCGCAATTTTGTGAAAGGTGATGGATTAGGAGATATGAGATTTGAATTCACAAAGCTAAAAGGATTCCCAGTGGAAATACCTAAAGTTTTATTGACATTGCTAGTGGTTTTTCCTGTAGTAATAGTTGGATGAGTGTATGTAGGAATAGAGGCCACAATTGTAGGAGGAATTTTATTTCCACCTTGACTTTGAGTGTACCCCAAATTTTGAGCACAACTAGCCATTGTAGGAACATGATTGCCATTGATATGGGCTAGGCTGTGCAAAATTTATATTCCTTGTTCGTTATCAAGCATTTTCCTCATGTTATCTATGGAAAGAACCATCGTACTAGCAATGTATTCAACACTCACAAATTTTTGAAGTTTTTATAAGGCTTCATCCATTTTTTTTAGCTTATTTTTAGGGAAATTAGCAATCATTGTTTCAAAATTAGTTACATTCTTTGTTGGTAAGCTAGTCTTGGGAAATGTGGTATCAAACCTATGGTCCATAATGGGTTGACTACTGTCAACACTATGAGTGAAAGAATTAGAAAACTTGAGATCCATGATGGTTGTACTAGCACAAGATGGAATTAGTTTTGAACTAAGCCTCACTAAAGTATTAGAAATAGGAAACCATGTTATGAAGCTCATACAAGTTTCACCAAACCAAAGTGCACCAAAAATAGAGAAAAGGCACTATACAAATATAACAAGCACCCAAAAGTATGAATCACAATGCAAGTATGTAAAAATATTTTGCAATTTTCAAATTGGAAACATGATAATTTATTGATTATTCTATGCAACAACCTAAAAATAATGTCCCTTTAATGCAAATTTTGATTTCAAACAATGCACTTGATTTGACCAATTTAACGTAATGCAAGAAACTACAAAAAAATATGTTTTCTAAAATTGAAACATAGATTTGATAGCATAATGAAATGACACACACAAAGAAAAAATGATTCCCAAAAATTTGAAAAAGAAAATGTATAAGGATAGGTTTACCCAAGGGTGAATGATTCTTTGTATAGGAGTTGGAAAAATTAAAGTTTGTGTTTCTCGTTTGATGTTTGAGTTCTCTATTTTAGGTTGCGGACTATGAATTCTATGACGAATTTTTCTAGTTTTAGGTTTCTTAATGTAAGTTTGACTAGTGGCAAATAGTGAACAAAGTGACAACTTTTGGAATGAACTTTTGAACTAAAATTTGAATCAAAATGACTAAAACAAACTCGTGATGCAACTATAATGAGAGATGTATGCAAAAGTAATGTAAAATTTCTAACTTTTTATGAGTTTAAATGATGAAAACATGCAAAATTAAACCCTAAATGCAACACAAATAAAAATAATGTAAAACACACTAATGCAAATCTAGATCTAGGGTTTTGAATGTCTTCGAATCAAAATTTAGGATTTACTTGTATATATTTATAGATACATATGAAGAGTAAAAGAAGATAAGATGTATTATTTTGTGTTTAGTTGAAAATTAGATCTTAGATATCCGTACATAGTGGATAGATTCATATACATACATATACATAGAAACATATACATACATACATACATATATCTATATATAAATATACATATATATATGTATCTATATATGTGTATATGTGTGTGTGTAGACATATGATTGCATATGTATTTGTATATATGTAAACCAAAAAGTATTCTACATGCTACCTCTTCACCATCATGGTTTCATGCAATAACATTACAAAACTATTTGAAAAAACCTATCATGATAGAAACAAACTTGAAAAATATATTGAAAGTTGTCAAATACATATACTATATAGTCAGACAAACAAACTTGAAAAAAGTTGTAAATAATAAAGTAGGGCACAACAAAAGTATTAAAGTTTGAAAAAAGAGATAGCATGAATCATCCTAATTAGATATACATAGATCAAGTAAAAGGATAATGTCCTTCATTTTGGGTATCACCTGACTCATTTCCAATTAGTGATGATGTTAGTGATTGTGGAACTTGCTATATAGGTAAGCAATACCTAATTTTCCTTTTAATTCAACTTCAACTTTTTAGAATAGCTCGAAGAAGACCCAACATGTAGGCTACTAAGAGAAGAAAAGGTTGGAGAAAAAATATTCAACATGTCTATTAAAATGGGATGTTGTCATGGAAGAGGTGTCATTGGTGTACTCTTACATCCATTTCCTTTTTATCTATCCACCTGATTTTGAATAGCCTACAATTGTTGAGCAATATTTTCTTGCTCCCTTTTAATCTCCCTCTCTCATCGCTACCTGAACTTCTCCTTTTCCATTTGATATTTTTTTTTTAGTCATTGTAATATTAATGTCTCCCTCTCTTCCTAGTTTGCTTCTATTTTTTCCTTCCTTTCTCTCATCTTCTCCCTTTTCCTCTGTTACAATTCTTTGTTTTTTGTGTTTCTATGTCTCATATTCATTTGAAAAATCAATGTACACATTTGAAGTTAGAATCTATTATTTCCTACTTATACGTAGCACCCCAAATCGACCTCTATGTGATGATTGTTGCACCCTTTGTGTTGGAAGTTGAAAAAATTAATATTTGTGGCTTTTGGTTGTTGTTCATCAACTTGTGTACATGCCAAAAATTCAACTTCCTGGTCACTTGTATCATTAGCATCCACTCCTTTTGCTCCATCTTTTACATCCCAATTTGTTGCATTTGTTAAGCATTGGATAATATACTTTGGATCATTATGTGGTGGTGATGGCATGTAGAGACCTTCAACTGCTTCACTGAAATTCAAATGCACCACTAGGTTTAAAGCTACATCTTTAAACCACCCTGATTGGCTTGTATGTGATGGAAAATTCAGACCTTTTCATTTTCTACAGCCTCATTATAGGTTGTTCGAACAAGGATTTCTTTTTCATGAAATTCAACATCAGTATTCTATTTGCAATGTCCTAAGCTATTTGTTGCATTCAGAGCATTTCCTGCAGTGAATGTCTACACAAACTTTTCAATTTGATCTTCATTAAATCCAACTAGCCTCAAATAGTTTTTTTTGCAATAAACTATGCATCATTCTTGACTATCATGGCATCACTTTCTACTCCGATAGTGGCTTCTTATTCTTCAACTACGAAGGCTTCACTTGGCCACATATCCTTGTTAGAAGTGTAGTATGATTCAATGACCAAATTCCTATTCTTCAAAAACCACTTATAATATTACATACACTCAAATCCTATGCAAAGGCCTTGCTAGAAAGAATTACCAACTTTTTCTTTCCAATTTCAATTTCAAGGTGAGTAGCCATCCATACACTCCTTTGTTGTTTGAAGTAATTTTTGAAAGGAGATAATACAATGACATCTAGGGTCTGCAACTTGTGTCTAGTATGTGTTGGTAGAATGAGAAAGTTGATGCCTATATGCTTACTTCTTTAATTGTCTTTAAGACCACATGGCTACCATTATTTTCAAAGATAAGAAGAGTTTTATTTTTTGGTGAAACCTCATCAATGAATAATGCAACAAAGTGTTTGAGACAATTGAAAAGAAATTATTTTTTCATCCACAAAGACTCTTGAGCTACCATACATGCCCCTGACTCATAGTTATCATTGTAGTCTTTCATGTGTCTCTTCAACTTCAACAAGTAAAAACCACGTGTAGACACGTAAAATGTACTGATTGACATTACACATCTGATCTCGATTACTAACACCATTTTCATACCACATCATCCCTTGGTCTAACCATTCAATCGAATACCCTTATTTGATTAAATTCATCAATTTTCATCTCTTAATTAAATAAATCATTTATCTGATTAAGTCATTCTCTTTCATTAATTAAATCAATCAATCTAATCTAATTAACCCTAACTCTTTATTAATTAAATAAATCAATTTTATTTAATTAATTTCTAAATTATATCTCATTAAATTAAATAAATTAAAACCTTATTTTATTTAATCTAACATTCATCTGCTTTAATTAAATAAATCAAAAATCTTTATTTAATTAATATCTAAATCGCATTATTCTCATCTTTGATTTAAATCAGCCCATAAATCTATGTCAAATTTGTAACATCATCTAATCTCTCATTAAATTAATTATCCCTTGATTAATTTAATTCTAATCTGTGTCCCATCCTCTAGGTTTTTCCACTTGCACATGAAAATAGATTTAATTCATTTATTAAATCTCTATTTTCTCTTAGCATGGCATGATAGAGGAATATTCTTCCAAATTTGAAATCCCTCCAAATGGAATTAGTCCTTCCAACAAGACATTTATTTCATCTTACAACTCCTTTTCCATTGATCCAAGTGGCCATTACTCCATTTGACTCTTCATCCACTTTGTCATTTCACTATTTTCAAATTTCAAATTTATGCATTTATGGGCACATTCATCAAAATTTGAACACCCTTCATCCATCCATCTCTTGACAAGTGGAATCTTGTCATTGGTTGAATGTTAGTACTAGATTTCTTATTTTGGGAATTTCTCCATCTTATCATTCTATAAATAATAGGCTTCTTTCCTCATTTGATCATCCACAATTTGAGCAAACTTACTATACTCAAATCCATCTTCAAGCATTAGCATTTGCATCAAGTCATAGTTAGGTTATTGCAGGTTTTCTTCATGGAGCACATTTGAAGCAATCACCAAGTGGATCACATCTTCATAAAATCACCAAAGCTTGGACAGGAGTTGGGAAAGGGCCAATTTTCACATCAAATTGACACCAACTCCCCCCATAAGATCAAGGGTTTGCATGCTTTTTAATAGGACTTAATCTATTTCATTTCTTTTTATTGTGTTCTTGCTTTTATTCCTATTTTTAGTATTGTTAATGGATTTTATGGGGAAATTTGATTTGAACTTGCATTTGAATCTTCTAATGTGTTTGTTTATTATGTTTTACAAGTACTGGGATCTTGGTTCTACAAGAAGGGCAAACCAAAAGTTTAAATCGCGTATTATCATCAAAATTTTGTACCTTTTGTGTTTCTTGTGTGTCTATAGGGAAGTGAATTACTAGCATATTAGCATCACAATACATAACTGCTAACATTCTAGCATCACCATTTAGCACCACTTCAAATTCCAAACAGTGATGCTCTATCTTTGTCATCCAGATTCAAATTTTTAAACTACACTGTTGAGCTCATTTTCACACTCTAGAATTTTTTAAATTCCTCTACATCATTGGGCTAAATAGCAACACCATCACCCTCTCTATCCTCATTGTAGAATAATGCAGACTAATAAGCGGCACCATATAGCACTGCTAGATAGCTTCAAACTATACCGCCTATGTAGACTCCACTGCTAGAGTAAAGTAAAAAGTGAAATTCAAATTTTTTATGACATGTGCCTTTTTCAATTCTGATCATTTAGGTTACTAGATACTTTCTTGACTTTTGTTTACAGATTTAACTGGTTTTCTTGTAGGTTGGCTTGATCAAAGTTGAAGGAGAAAAGAGGCATGATGACATCACTCTCTCATGATACCAAGTGTTTTCAAACACTTTAGTGTTTGTTTAACACTCTTACAGAATTCATGATTTCTCTTAAAAATTTGTTGTCTTTCATGTGCTTAGGACCTACTAAATTTATTTTGGGCTCTAAAAAGAACATTTCAATTTTTGCTACAAAGGGATAAAATGAACTTTAGGAAAAACTCACTAGATTTGGTTTGAGGATTAACAAGTGAACAAGGAAAATCTCCATATTTCATTTTGGTGCTTAAAAAGAAGTCATTATTGCTTCATGGGTTTAAAATGAACAAGTAATTATTTTTCTTGTAATTGCTTACTCAAAATAATACCATTGAAAGGACGTATGTGCTTCTCTCGTGCCTCACGACAATCTTGAGAATCAAAAGACCTTTTGGTGATCTTGAGTTCGGTAAAGTAATTTCGTCCACATTTCATTTGGGATTAAAATTGAACACATCTTGTGAGTGTGAGTGGAACATACTATGTGTGTTCTCTCTTTGTTTCTCAACAAAGATCGATCGAACTATGGATATGTTTGCTAGCTTTTTTTATCTTAGAGGGCCTACCTTGGGGAAAAAGTACTCACTCGAGGGAATGACCCAACCAATAACACACTAAAGCCAAGTGTATTTCCAGCTGGTATATAAAAGTGGGTACTAGAACAAAGGACAGTATCATGCAGTTGGTCCCGACGAGAAGGGTAGCAATGGTCTCTCACCGCATGGGTCAATCCCTATGAATGGAAAGTCTAAATTAAAACCCTCGTTTATAAAAGGCCAAAATCCTTAATCTATTTTTTGGTGCAAGAATGGTCATTCTGAAGCTGCCCCACACTTTTATGGTTTTTAGTAGAAATGGAAAGTATGCAATGGGAGTTTCATGGGTGTTGATGCTTGGCTACCCCGTCTAAGTGAGTGTCGTGGAGGGGAGCCAATGGGGTCAAACATCTAACCATTCACTAAAAATAAGCATATCTGGACTTGACCAAGGGGGGACTCAACAAATACAGTCTTTCATATCCATAGGTTTGTACTTGTTCTTGTTTGTAAACATTGGGAAACAAACATTTAACATTTTCATAAGAAAATTCAAACCCTTTAGGAAGCAAATACAATTGACAAAATTCATGTGTTATTTCTTACCCTTGGGATTGTATCCTTAGAGGTTTCTAAACAATTTGATTTATATCTCAATTTTCTTACTAAAGTCAACAATAGGAAACTTTTTCCTTAAATTCCTTGATTTCCATATAATACACTTTGTGGGATGATAAGAAGTTGATACATTAGACATTTTAGTTTGAAGAAACCTAATCAAGAAGTTTTTGTGGTAGAAATAAGTCACTAAAAATTTCCAAGAACAATTGAATCCCACACATGTGTCTCCAATGATTTCATGCAAGATCAAAATCCAGAAACCAAAGTCAAGATCTCTTAGTCCAAAAGAACATCAAAAGAGTGTCTCAATGCTCTACAAATTTAGACAAAGATTGATTTTCAACTTTTATAGGAAAGCTTCAAGAAACAATCCCAATTTGTATGAGTTATTTTATCAACAAAATCCAAATCTTTTTTGGGAATTTGAATATCTTGTTTAGAGAAAAGTGTGTTCTTCAAAACTAAGGTCTTGTAAACAAGAGTTTTTTTAGGTACACATAAGATCAAAATCAAAACCCTCATCCATCTTTCAAACATCAAAACCAAAATCATCTCACCAACAACTCTTGAAAATCTTGAAATCATCCTTCATGCTAGACTTTTTGTAAATCAAAATCATTGAATCAAAATCCTTGAAATCCTTGAATCAAAACATCAAGTCATCTTTGGCTAGGGATATGTAGATGCATCCTTCTTCATGTGCTTAGTCAAAATTATCAAATCATCTTGTTTAGCTAGGTATATGTAGATGCATCCTTCTCTATATACTTGGTTGAATTATCATCTTGTTTGAATAGGTGTGTTTAGATGCATCCTTCTCCCTACACTTAGTCAAATTATCATTTTGTGAGAAATTCTATCCCATAGATAACATCCAACATCTTGGGATCCATTTTTTCATTATCTAAAACCAAAGCAATCCAAAATCAAATCAAGGTCAATCCAAGAATCTAGGATCAAAATCCAAATAAAATCCAAAATCCAAAGAATTCCCAAAAGTATAGCATCCCCTCAAGATCTTCTAAGAGTTTAAATCATCCACATCATCCATATTTCACACATCTTCATAATTTCACCTTTGATCCTTAAAATATCCTAAATTTTCTCTTTTGTACCTAGAGTTAGATCAATCTAAAGGATTAGAGATTCATTTCCCAAATTCTTGAAAACGGATCCCTATTTTATGGTACAAACTACATCTCAACACAAGACGAACATGGAAGCCAACAAAGAAACATCCACTTCAAGTGACCTAAGTCAAACCAATTCCAAAATGAATCCCATTGGATCAAGAAATCATGTAACTAACTTTCTTTCATCATCACAAAATCTACAAGAGGAAGGTCAAGTGGAGGATCTTACCAATAACCCCTTTGGGTTGTCACAAGAGGAAATCACTGAGATGGTCCAAAATTCTAAGAATAATAAAATTAGCTACATCATGATGAGACTCAATCCCTCACTATACATGCTCGAATTAGCAAAGCAAGGGGCTGAACTTCCCTCTGATTTTGATGTGAGCACTATTGTGGAACCACCTTTTGGGGTTATGCCTCCAATTTCATCCACACTCCCCATCTCATCTACACCTCCATTTCAAATAATCACTCAAAACATCCTCCAAATCACATCATCTATTGCTCCAATGCAACCCATTGTTAACAAGGGAAGTGCATTTCTCAATGCATTGCAAACTCATCCCCTCGTAAACAATTAGGATTTGGATGAAAACACTATCTTGGGACAATATATCCCCCAAAATCCATCACACCCATATGTCCCATTCACCTTTCATGATCCAAATGGTCCATCATCATCTTTTCGTACAACACCCCAAACCTCTCTCCCCATAACCTCACAAGGAGAGGGTGACTTATTTGGACTAGGGGCCATCTTTGATCCTACATCTTCATCATTCCCCCAAGGGAGTATGCCATTCACATTTACACCACTTCCACCAATATCCACACCACGTCTCAATTTAGGGCTTCCCCCTTTACCAAACATTAATCAAACAAATAAAACCAACCCACTAGGAATTAATCAAAGCATCATACCAAATCCTCCCATCTTGCCATCAGTATCATAAAAATAGATGGAAACCATCCTGATAATGAAAACCATCACCACATCATCAACCATCCCCAAAACATCTCAAAACATAGTCTCTCAAGGACCAAGCATATCGATCACACCATCTACCACTCAAATCCCAAACATCCATACAATGGTGCCTCTCATCACCACAACAAGTACCATTCCAAACCCACCTCCACCACCACCACCTCCCAATCTAAACACATCAAACCAATACAACATTGCATTGCACGTATCTCAATAGGCTTCCTATCAGAAGGCACTCCAATAAATCCAAAACCAACAAGATGCTCAAGCCACACAACAAGCACAGTAGGCTACACAAGCCCAAGCCTTTTGCAACAACAACAATAAGTAGCCCAAGCCGCACAAGCAGTGCAAGCTGCACAAGCCACACAAGCTACACATATTGTACAAGTTGTCCAACAAGCACAAGCCCAAGCACAAGCACAAGCTCAAGCACAAGCCCAGGAATAGGCACAAGCACAAGCTCAAGCTCAATACCAAGCAACACAAGCATAGGCACAAGCATAATACCTTGCACAATAATAAGTAGCCCATCAACAAGCATATCAACAAGTGTTGAAGCAATACCACTAATAGTAGGAAGCAGCCTGAATAGCAGCCCAACAACAAGCATTGTTGGTGCAACAACAATAGCAAGCCCAACAATAGGCACTATTAGCATAGTAGCAATAGGACCAAGAACAAGTTTTGTTGATACAATATAAATTGTAGGCATACTTGGCACAACAAAGTGTGAAAACACCAACCAAGCCACCCATCTTGACAACCATTGATCCACTGTAAAACACCTTCAACCCCCTTGATCCGCAAAATGACATGACAACACAAATCAAGTTGCTCTCACAACAAGTGCTCAATCTTCAGTCAAGGAGAACTACCAAAACACCCAGCAACTTGTTTCCTTACCCATTCGATAGAAGTCTTACAATGAACCCATTCCCAAATGGATTTGAGATCCCCAAATTTGACAAATACCATGGGATGGGAAACCCTGAAGATTAAATTAGGGAATTCCAGGTTCATTGTATGGAAGTCGCATATGATGATACATATCTAATGTAGTTGTTTCCTAGAAGTTTGGTTGGCCAAGCCATGGAGTGGTTTGCTTGCCTTCTTCCTAGCATCAAGAAGTTGCAAGAAATAGTAGATGCATTCATCAAAAATTACGCATTCAACATCGGAATGGATGTCAGTCTAGAGGAACTATCAACTCTAAAATAAGGGAAGAATGAATCATTTTTTTTATTCCTACAACGATGGTAATCCAAAGTCAATCAGAGAAAATGCTTGAAGAACAACAACTGTGCACTATCTTATCCAACCTCGACGGATCCTTGGAATTTCATCTCAAAGTGCAAGGTATCACCACATACAACCAATTGATCTCCAAGGCACTCAGCATTGAACAAGCCCTTATGTCACAAGGAGGATCACCCACATATCTGAAATAGAAAAATAATCACCCATCCACTAGTTACAATGAAAAACCTCGCACATGGGTGAAGAATCAAAACATTACCATTGATGGTGTTGTTGATTCTAAAGTTGTCATCAGTTCCCCTTAGCAAAACACACCCGCACCCCAACAACAACCCCAAAACCACCATCAAAACAATCATCAAACTAACATGGTGACACAACAGCCAAACAATCAAACAATCAACAATGTAAATGATCAAAGGGGACCACCCCAGTGAAACAAAAACTCCCCAAAGTGCAAGTACACTACCCTTCGGGAACCACTCGAGGTCATCATGAAGGAATTAATAAATGAAAACCTCAAGAAGGCTCCCGCTTATGAGAATTACCAGGAACCATATTGAAACCACCCTGGTACAATGAAAACCAACTTTGTGACTTCCAAAAAATCAAAGGGAACACCACTAACAGTTGCATGAGGTTGAGAAACCTAATCCAAGACCTCATTGATCAAAAAATCATAAATGTGGAGTAGCCAGCAGGAACTCAAAACCTCAAAATCTACACGAATTTGATGCCTAACCATAACAACAAAGGGAAAAATAACACTAATAAGGGGAAGGGCACCTTTAAAAGTGTGAATCATGTATATGACCATGTTGTCACATCCTTGGATGAATATTGCACTACTATCGCCATCAAAAGATCCCATGTTGATTGTGGAGTCACCACAAGAGGCAGGAAAATTACTTTTGCAAGGTCATCTTAGTGAAACAGAGCACCCAATTCCAACCTAAGATCCATTCCCAATGGCTATAATTTCCTCAATCAAGTGAAAAGAACCCCAACACAAAATCTCCATCAAGGAGTTGCTAAAAATTATGTCTGTCCACAAGAGAATCCTTGAGGAAGCATTGGCTTCATCCACCATCTTTACAGATCTTGATGTGAAACAATTCCAAGCTATGGTAGGAAACATCATTAACCCAAACCCCCTTACATTCTTTGATCAATATTTTCCCACTCAACCATCTCATGACTATGCACTCCATTTAGAAGTCCTAGTGCAAAAGAACAAAGTCAAGTGAGTCTTGGTGGATGGAGGTGTCGGTTTAAACATTTGTTCCCTCAAGCTCATTAAGAACCTAAAAATCTAAGGATTCCATCAAAAAAGGAAAAGGCATCACAATTAGGGCATATGATGACCAAGAAAGAGTTTCCCAAGGCACAATCCAACTCCCTATTCAAGTAGGGCCAACAATCATAGAGACCACCTGTCAAGTCCTTTACCTTGATCTAACTTATAAGATTCTCATGGGATGTCAGTGGATTCATGCAATGCAATAAATAGCACCGACCTTCCATCAATGTGTCAAATTCACATATGAAGGCCAAGAAGTCACCATCTATGGGGATCCCAAACCATTCTCTTATTGCAAGATCCTAGAGGAAAAATATTATAAAATCCCTCAAGTGCCTAGAAATGATGAAGGTTCATCAACTCCATACATTGATCCAGCCACTCTCACTTCCACTTATGTGACAAAGACACCCACTACTCCTACCATCCACACCATCTTTGATATCAAATTCATCATCTAGGATAATGGTTGTGGGAACTATAAAATTCCCAAAAATTCTTTTGTGGTAGGAGAGTTACCACAATCTCCTAGATCACAAGGACAACAACAATCAAATGAAGCCTTCACATACCAAACATCCACTGAAGGATATTCCAACTTTAGAAGTTGGGGAGATCTCGGCCGAGAAGTAATAAAGTAGGACCTATCCCATCTCCTATATCAAGACAATAGACCAACAACTAATATACATATGGATGACAACAACAAAGGCTTGTAAATGATGTTCATAATGGGCTATGATAGAAAATAGAAACTGGAGAAAAATGATAATGAGCTTATAATACCCATAATTCTAGAGATGTGAATGGTAAATCTTGGCCTTGTATGTACCCCTTTGAGCATAACAATACATGGCTGAAATCCCATGGTTAAGAAAGTCAAAACTCCTCAACAAATGGTAGTCACCCTGCAATTGCCTGTATCCATTGGTTTGACTTAGACAATTTTACCTTTGACATCACTGAGATGTGCGGTAGTGAGGATGATGAACCTAAGAGAGGTATACCTATACTTTTTGAAGACTCTAACCTCTTTATGATCAACACCCTATCCTATGAGTTTGAGAACCAATCCCATGAGATAAAGCAAGTCTACCCCCAACTCATTGATTATGACCAACAAGGACCACCAATTCTTGACACATTCAAAAAAAATGAGGCACTCCCAGAATTCATGGGACTGTGAGATAATATTCCATCTAGGGATCATAAAGAAAGATTTATCATTGAGTTGGATACACATGCATATTATGGGGAAACGATTGAAACCCTTAGTCACAAAAGTGAAAAACTAAGAATAATCTCTAGGTCCTTGAGTGAAAACCACACTATCACACTCTTCGACCCAAAAATAGTAAAAAGAAAGGATGCATCCAATGGTGAAAACCTCTTTGAGGCACCCGAGGATGGGGGATTCAATCTTCCTCTCAGAGCTCTACATCAGGAAAAATTAGTGGTCCTAGCCAAAAAATGCAACCTAATCAACTTAGGAATAGAAGAAACCCTACACATTATATTCTATAATTTGTATCACTTCTGGTTTTGATTGTGTAAATTTTTTTAGCATCAATGTTTCATATCACACTTTATGATCCATCATCAGGATGAAGGAGAGAAAGAGGAGAAAAAGGAATAATTGTAGACTTAGTGGTTTCTTTATTTTAATTTGACCCTCGATCTGTGTGCACCCTTCCCTTCTCCCTCTCTCCTTTTATTTGGTCTAAGTTTGCAATTATTCATTTTTCTCCTCTTGCTCTCTTTCATCCTAATGATGGATCATATACTGTGATCTGAAATGTTGATGCTAAAAAATTATACACAATCAAAACTAGAAGTGATACAAATTTTCAATATGGATTGTGGAAACTTGATATTTTTAATTACATTCTATGTTGAGCCCTTACTATCAGAAGAACAAGAGATCCTATCATCCTTCTTAAGAGAGAAACAAGTTAACTTTCCTTGGAGCTATGCGGAAATTCCCGGGCTTGATCCAGAGATTGTGGTCCACCATCTAGCAGTCTACCCTAAAGAAAATCCTGTCAGAAAAAAGCTCAGGAAGATGCATCCTCAGATTGTCCTACTAGTCAAGATGGAATTGAAGAAACTACGTGATGCTAGATTCATATGACCAACCGACTACTCAAAATTGGTGTCAAATCTAGTTCCTATTTCAAAACCCAATGGGGGCATCCAAATCTACATGGATTTCAGAGATCTAAACAAAGCATGTTTGAAAGATGATTTCCCATTGCCTAACATTGATTTCCAAAGAAGACCAACACAAAATGGCCTTCACTTGTCTATGGGGAACCTATTGCTAGAACATGATGCCATTTGACCTAAGAAATTATAGGGCCACCTACCAAAGAGCCATGGAATTAATCTTTCATGACATGATCCACAAAACTATCAAAGATTACATTGATGACATACTAGAAAAATATAGAAAGAGGAGAGATCACATAGTAACCTTGAGTACTAATTTTGACAAGCTAGAGGAATACAAGGTCCACTTAAATCCAAAGAAGTAAGTCTTCAGTGTACAATCAAGAAAGCTACTGGGATACATAGTGTCAATGAGGGGTATTGAAATAGATCCTTCCAAGGTAAAACCAATCCTTGAGATGGAGGCACCCAAAACATTGAAACAGCTGAGAGACCTCCAACGTAGGCTTCAGTCCATCCATAGATTCATAACACAACTAGTAGACAAGAAAATCCTATATTCTTACCTACCCCACAAGGGAGTAGTGTACAAATGGGATGACAAGTGTGAGGAATCCTTAAAAAAAAAAAAAAAAATCTTCTTACACCTCTGGTCCTTATGCCACTAATCCCAAGAAAGCCACTAATCCTCTATCTCTCAGCAACAATAGCCCTTGATTCTCTTCTAGCTTAGCACGATGAAAATGGGACAGAGAGGGCCATCTATTATATTAGCCTCACAATGGCTAGGCATGAGTTAAACTACTCATTCATTGTAAAATCTTGTCTAGTAGTAGTGTTTGCTTCATAGAAATTCAAACACTAGATGTTGGCACACAAAATCAAACTCATCGCCAAAATCGATTCACTCAAGTATCTTCTCTCAAAGGCAATGCTCACTGAAAGGATGGCCAAGTGGGTCATGATACTATCAGAGTACAACATTGAATACATAGAGTGCAAAGCAATCAAAGGACAAGTCATCGTAGATTATCTTGCGGAAGTGCCCATGTATTCAGAGAATCCACTCATTTCAAAGTTTCTAGATGAATCCATCTTCAATCTCAACATAATAGACCACTGCGAATTATACTTTGATGGTTCATACATGTAGCATGGATCAAGAGTCAGTGTCTTCTTCATCACCCCATAGGGGGACTGTATACCTAGATCTTAAAAATTGGAATTCCCCTACACTAAAAACATTGCAAAATATGAGGCTTTAAGCATAGGTCTTAGAATAGTAGTGCAATGGCATATCATGGCTCTTAAGGTTTATGGGGATTCACAACTGATAATCAACCAAGTAAATGATGAGTACTAGACTAAGGATGAAAAGCTCACTCAATATAAGAAATTGGTGGAGAATCTCAAGGAATCCTTCATTGAAATCACATTTGAGCAAATACCAAGACTGAACAATAGAGTGGTGGATGCCATAGCAACAATTGGATCCTTACTTGATATCCCTTGTAATGTTCCAAAACATGAATTCCTGGTAGAGTAGATTCTCATGCCTACATTTCAGGTACTGGAGTCAGAATATGTGTGTGAAATCATTGGTCCCAGTGATTCCTAGTGCCATAACATTTATACCTACTTGTGAATAGGGGTCCTCCCCGCTGACTTACCCTCAAGCCTCAAAAGAACCTTTGTCAGTAAAGCATCCTAATTTGTCATCCTAGGAAACACCCTTTATCATAGGAGCATAGAAGGAACCTTATTACACTGCATAAATGTTGAGGAGGCATTGACTACCTTAACTAAGGTGGACAAGAAATTGTTGAGGATGGGCTATTATTGGCCTAGTATGGAAAAAGAAGCACATAACTACATCATAAGGTGTCTACAATGTCAATAGCATGGGGACCTCATCCATGCTCTAGCCCAAGAGCTCCATCTAATTATCACACCATGGCCCTTTTCATAGTGGGGGCTCAATCTCATTGGTAAAATAACCCCCACCTCATCTAGTGGCCATAAGTTTATCATTACCACCATTTAGTACTTGACCAAGTGGGTGGAATCCATCCCCATGACATACATAACTAGAAATCAGATATCAAAGTTCATCTTGAAATACCTCATATGCTGATATAGTGTTGCATAAGCCATTATCTTAGATAATGGGACACCATTAAAAAATCAGGAGGTCCATGACTTATGTGACAAATTAAAAATCCAACATCACTTCTCCACACCATACTATCCCCAAGGAAATGGCCAAGTAGAACCCACCAATAAAACCATTCTGAAAATCCTAAAAAAGACAGTCAATAATGCAGGTCATGACTAGAATTTGTTGCTAAATCCTTCCCTCTAGACCCATTAGACCAACATCCACACACCCACAAGTGCCACCTCATTCCCCTTGGTCTACGGACCAAAATCCATATAGCCCATCGAGATCGAGATTTTGTCACTAAGGATATCATTGCAAAACCTCGTCATGGATAAAGAGTACCAAGTATTAAGACTCAATGAGCTAGAGTTGTTGGATGAGTGGTGTATGGATGCCTTAAATCATTTACAAGTCTATCATAACTGACTCAAGAGGAGCTATTGCAAGAAGAGCAGGAGTTAGACATTCTAAGCTGGAGAAATGTATTGAAGGAGAATCAAAAGAACATCCCAAATCCAAATGGAAAGGAAAATATGAACCTAACTGGTTGGGGCCATTCATCATCACAACAAGCTACAAGTCAGGGGCATATCAATTATCAACACCTAAAGGGGAACCTCTGTAAGAGCCCATGAACAACTCCCATCTCAAAAAGTTTTATGCCTAATATTTCAAGGTATAGAACCAAAAAATCCAAAAAAATTAGAAAATGTCCTAAAAAAATGATCACCTTGCTGAAAACCTGGAAAATAGGCATCTTGGTGAGAATAAAAAAATCAAAAAAGAAAAAAATCTTAAAAAATTAGAAAAACCTGATCAAAAATAGTAAAGAGAAAAAACTGTCCTCTAGTGAAAACCACTTTAGTGGCACTTTGGGAAAGTACCTTGGTAAAAACCTGGCAAACATGTACCTTGTGTAAATAAGCACTTTCCATCCACCAGGATATTCATGACTTGTTTTGCATCATCCATTCATTACACTTCCATCATCCATCACATTCCATATCACCATCCATCATCCATTCGACATTTGCATTGTAGCTTGGTCTTGTGTTCATGTCATGATCCCTCCTAGTACTACTCGGCCCATCCTCAAGGTCAGTATTCCCTTCCTTTATCAGAGTATTCTATTACATCACATTGGGGGAATGTTCTCATCAGATTGGATTCGTGTATATTCTTGAAGTCTCTAAATTAGAAAATCCAAAAACATCAGAAAACAAAAAAATCCCAAAACATTCAAAAGATATCAAAAATCCAAAAATAGGTCAAAAAGTCAGTCAAAAAATAGAGTCTATGTTAGTCGAACTATGGGTTTCTAAGCTTTGAAAGTAGGAAAGGTTGATATTTGATCATCCCCCGAGACACTTAGTTCAGTCCTTTAGGAGTCTTTCATAATAAACTAACAAACCATCTTGTTCATATCTCATCAATAATCAAGTTAAAGTTAGTCAAATTATGTGGTCTCTATGTGTATAACGTAGGCAAGGATAGTCTATTGATCAGCCCCTAAGGCCCTTAGGATAGGTCATTAGGTTAGTCTCTTGGTCAAAATCTCAAAAAACCCCAAAAAATTTGAAAATAAAAAAATAAAAACATTTGTATAACATTTTGAAAATACCAAAAACGGCCTCAAAACATTTCAAAAAGATCAAAAACATTCAAAAAACCCAAAAAATTCATCCATCCCATCTCTCTCGCACCCGCAATAATCAATCATCCATAATAAATTGTCATCACCCTCAACCTTTGGTGAAACAATCAGAAACAAGTATAGCAGCTCAAAAGTGAAAACTTTAAACATCAAAGTCTCAAGTCTAGGCCAGTATGTAAACAAGTTCATCAACTCTTTGTGTCAATAGCCTATCATTTGATATTTGTCATGTCCTATGATGCATCCTTCCTACAATGGACATCAACATCAGCCATCATTGTAGTTTAGTCTTGGCTAGTGGTATTGAAGAACATTAGCTTATTTTTTTACTTTATCTTTGTCTTTTGATTTATCTTATTGTGCTCATTCCAAGGACCTCTTGATGATATCTTGAACAAAAGGATTTAGAGAGATAGGAATTGGGAAACAATCATTATCTTTTATCTGCTGTTCTTGTTGGATATTTTTGTAATATAACCTTGGTCATGCGTGCTTTGTTTAGGTGTAGGGAGGATGTTTTAGGTATCTTGTTGACCACATAGGAAGGCTTTCCTTTCTATGTTTTGGCCTGAAATGTTTGAAATATCTTAACTACATTCTGAATAAGGTTCCATACACTAGGTGTGAATAATAATACTCCTATCTGAGTGTCGAGTCAAAGTCCATCACAGTAGATACACCACCATCCTGGTTCTTTATACCTTGATCCATCATTCCTACATGTGTAATCAAAAATAAGGTAATTGGCCCTTTGAAAATCCCAACCCCTCGCCAAGTAATCATCATCATCATCATCTCATGTCTTTTTGGAATCTCTTGTTTTCTTCTATCTCTTGCTTTTCATGCTAACATGGTACCATGGCAGTTAATCAAATCATTATCATCATTGCATTCACCCTACATTCACAAACCATCAACACATTGCATATTGCATATTGCATATCATATAAGAAACATTAAAAAATATCATAACATTGCATTTCCATTATACATAATATAGATTAGTTATTCTAAGCATCTCACAAATCATTACATTGCATTCATTTCACATAAAAATAAAGGAAATCATCCCATAACATTATAAACATCTACATCATCATAGCATCATTTGCATCCATTATATCATATCATAAATATCATCATAACATTTATAACCACATACATAAGAAACATCATCATAAAACATCATATATATGGAAAAAGATTGCATTTCATCCAATAGGGGCATAATATATATTTGTTAGTCACATAATCATTGCATAGTGCATACATCATCATAAATAACACACAAAAATATATTGAAAAATAAATGCATCCATACATCATCACATAGCATATCCATCACATAAACATCATCAAGTAATCATCATCATCATCATCATCATCTCATCCCAACTCCCCACTCCTCGGAAAGTAATCATCATCATCATCATCATCATCATCATATGTCTTTTTGGAATCTCTTGTTTTCTTCTATCTCTTGCTTTTTGTGCTAACATGGTACCATGAAAGTTAATCAAATCATTATCATCATTACATTCACCCTGCATTCACAAACCATCAGCACATTGCATATTGCATATTGCATATCATATAGGAAACATTAAAAAATATCATAACATTGCATTCCCATTATACATAATATAGATTAGTTATTCTAAGCATCTCACGAATCATTACATTGCATTCATTTCACATAAACATAAAATCAATCATCCCATAACACTATAAAAATTACTGCATCATAGCATCATTTGCATCCATTATATCATATCATAAATATCGTCATTACATTTATGACCACATACATAAGTAACATCATCATAAAACATCATATATATGGAAAAAGATTGCATTTCATCCAATAGGGGCATAATATAGATCTGTTAGTCATATAATCATTGCATAGTGCATACACCATCATAAAAAATGCACAGAAATATATTCAAAAAGAAATGCATCCCTACATCATCACATAGCATATCATCACATAAACATCATAGCATTGAAAGATAGAATCATTGCAAAACATAGAGAAATAAGAGCCATCCATAAGGCATCAATAAGATAGGACATAGCATATCACATTACATCACAACATCATCATCTCATATCATATATATCATCAAAGTGTACACTATCATGGTACAAATTTTTTTGGATCAATGTACATGTGTAATGTCAACAAGTACAAGGGCCCACTAGGGCTATCAAAAATGAGCCCATAGGGCACAAAAATAATCCTATCTCTTATCAAAATGAAGCCTAACCCTGCTAGTTGTTGCCCTCACTGCCCGCTCTCTCCCCATGGTCCTCTATCGGTCTATGGCCTATCCTCTATGAAAAATCTAGGACTCAGCCTGGTCTCGGCTCAGCCTCCTGAATGGCCTCCCTATATGAATGAAGTGATACCGTGTTCTAGGAGGAGTATGAAGCCATGCTCTCTAGCTACTGTTGTCGGCCCATCTCAGGATTTTCTTATAACTCTATAGCCTATCTCAGTAGGACTACCTGGTCCCACTCTACCCATAGTTTATCTCTCAGTTGTCAATGCATGTACCTGGGCCTACAACTGTAAAATCTCCCCATCTCTAAGATCTAGTTGTAGGGGAGGCTACACATGAGGTTGATCCTGATCTCCATCTTTGCGTGGTGTCGAGATGCTATCCTAATATCTTGGATCCTAGTCCTATTGGGGGGCATCCTATCTCTACTCTCCCTCCTATGGGTCTTTGGGTGGCTGATCTAGAGGTTTGTGATCTTGAACCTAATGAACTGGTGGTGGCCCACTGCCTCCTTGATCCTAATCTCCATCCCCCCGACCCTGTCTTGCTCCCTTGTCTCTATTTCTCCATCAAGCAGAGGGTGTCCCCGAAACTGTAAGCCGAAGTAGCAGCCTCAACCAATCTTTGTAGGCCTGCATGGTCCTTGGATCTTCCTGTCCCTAGTCATATGGAAATGGCCTGGCCGCCAACTGGATGAAACTCTGAACTACCTCATGGGTAGGTATATAGCAGCTCTAGGAGCTCTAGCTCATAGTCCTCACAAAAACAACCATGTAATGATCATCTGGTCAATCTTGTGCCTCTTTGAAGTGTATTTGAACCTTGTTTAGTAGGTACATCTCGATCATCATGTGCTCTCAACCATGCATCAGTTAGTCCTAGCAAGAAAATAATAGCTATTGTGTATCATCAAACCAAGTTGGCTACCCAAGGTATGGCTATGATCTGAACACTCACATATCATCAAGGACCCTCCTCCAATGAGGAATCCTGTTCTATCCTATATGAGTAAAAGAGAGGCCTCCTCTATATCGCCAGACCACTGGATCATCTAGCTCCATCGGAACTGGAACAACTCTCAAACGAAGCATGGGGATGTGCTCCCATGTCCAGACATGCAGAAGTGTAATGCCTACCCCAAGTGCTCAACCATCCAGGTAGGAAAACTCATGTAAATCTTTGTATAGTGAGGCTAGCAAAATTGACCCCCATGCAAATAGTGTCAGTCACTAGACCATGCACTCCCAAGCAAGCCCCCATTTAGGACTGAAGTATCAACCCCACTGATTTGGTGCAACGAGACCCAATATGATGGCTACAATGACTAAGTGGTATGGTGATACGATAGGCTTGTGGTGCTCCAACTCGATCTGGCCCTTGCAAAATACAATCTCATTAGTGCCCAAGATGGCATAGAAGGCCCCCCTCTCGGCATCCATATCATAAATAACCCGCTCATTGTGGATGGGCAATCTCAAAATCTGCCACACGTTCTCCAGTGTGACTGTGGCCTCACCTATCAAAAGGTGGAATGAGGAGGTCTCACTGTGCCATCTCTCAATAAGTGGCATCATCATTCCCAAGTGTGTCTACAAATGTAATGCATAGGTGATGTACCAAAGTCCCATCTCTCCCAGGCACTCTTATTGTCAATTGGTCAAATCATGTAAAAGGAAAAAATCTCTTTTGACATGTGCTCACATGAGTAGATCTCCCTCACCTCCTCCTACATCAGGAAAGTCACCGTGTTAAAATTCATCAAAAAAAATATTGATCATGGCTTGTCTTGACATTCTGAAGTAACTCCAGTGTCGCTTTTTGTGAAGGTGGTGTAGTTTGCAAACTTCAAACTATACTGCTAGAGTCTTCAAGCTCCCAAATTGCACTGCGACATTGTAGTTTGCAATGGTGGTCAAGTTTAGCATGAAACCCTAATTCTAAAGGGCACCGTGGTGGTACACTTTGTGAAAGCGTCTTAGTTTGGAATTTGGACTCAAACTCCAAATTGCATTGCGGTGTTGCTATTCACAATGGTAGTGTAGTTTGATTCCAAGCGACACTATTTAAAAAGCCAAGCAGCGTTGTTTGGGACTGATCTTGTATACGTAACTTCCAAATGTAATAAATGCATACATAAATCAAAAATCAAGCTCAAGTCAAGTTGACTCACCAGTGGTCTAGTGCCAAGAATCCTTTGATGTGTCTGTACTCTATCAGAAATGTGCATGGGGATCTGTCATTGCGCCATCTCGCCAAGGGGTCAAAACTCAAAATTGTAAAATCTCTCAAGGTCGAATGTGAAATGAATTGGAAGTGGCCCCTTGAGGCCTATTTAAGCCTAAAAATTAGGGTTTTTTAACCCTGTTTGGTCGTCCTATTAGGGTTTTGAACCCTCGATCCCATTTTTGTCCATTTGAAGGCCGTTTTGCACCATTTTTTGTGTTTTATCTCATTTTTTGACCTCCCGGAGCCTTTCTAGACCTGTCGGGCACATTGTCCTCTGTTTTTACGAGATCACCCAAAAATAAATTTTTTTGTCCAATCTCTCGATGGGGCAATATATTGGCATGGTTTCTCTCGTTAGGGCAGCAGTGGGGAAAATTTTGGAATCAAATTTTTTTGGCTTTTTGATCAAGATGGTTTATTCTTTGAAACAACGTAGCAAGTGCATCATTTTAAAGAGAGGAAAAATGTAGACACATAAAATGTATTGATTGACATTGCACATCTGATCATGATTACTAAAACCATTTTCATCCCAAATCATCCCTCGGTCTAACCATTTAATTGAATACCCTTATTTCATTAAATTCATCAAGTTTCCTCTCTTAATTAAATAAATCATTTATCTAATTAAGTCATTCTCTTTCATTAATTAAATCAATCAATATGATCTAATTAACCCTAACTCTTTATTAATTAAGTAAATCAATTTTATTTAATTAATTTCTAAAGGCTATCTCATTAAATTAAATAAATTAAAACCTTATTTGATTTAATCTAGCATTCATCTCCTTTAATTAAATAAATAAAAATTATTTATTTAATTAATATCTAAATCACATTCTTCTCATCTTTGATTTAAATCAACCCATAAATCTAAGTCAAATTTGTCACATCATCTAATCCCTCATTAAATTAATTAACCCTTGATTAATTTAATTCTAATCCATGTTTCATCCTTTATATTTTTCCACTTGCACATGAAAATAGATTTAATTCATTTATTAAATCTCTATTTTCTCTCAACATGGCATAATAGAGGAATATTCTTCCAAATTTGAAATCCCTCCAAGTGGACTTAGTCCTTCCAACAAGACATTTATTTCATCTTACAACTCCTTTTGCATTGAGCCAATTGGCCATTACTCCATTTGACTCTTCATCCACCTTGTCATTTCACTATTTTCAAATTTCAAATCCATGCATTTATGGACACATTCATCAAAATGTGCACATCCTTCATCCATCCATCTCTTGAAAAGTGGTATCTTGCCATTGGTTGAATGTTAGACCCACATTGCTTCATTTTGGGCATTTCTAAATCTTAGCATTCTATAAATAATAGGCTTCTTTCCTCATTTGATCATCCACAATTTGAGCAAACTTAGTATACTTAAATCCATCCTCAAGCATTAGCATTTGCATCAAGTCATAGTTAGGTTATTGCAGGTTTTCTTCATGGATCACATTTGAAGCAATCACCAAGTGGATCACATCTTTAGCAAATCACCAAATCTTTCATAGGAGTTGGGAAAGGGTGAATTTTCACATCAAATTGGCACCCACTCCCCCATAAGATCAAGAGTTTGCATGATTTTTAATAGGACTTAATCTATTTCATCGCTTTTTATTGTGTTCTTGCTTTTATTCCTATTTTGAGCAATGTTAATGGATTTTATGGGGAAATTTGATCTTAACTTGCATTTGAATCTTCTAATGTGTTTGTTTATTGTGTTTTGCAGGTACTAGGATCTTGGTTCTACACCAGGTATAACATGTCCTATTGCATTAATGCAAGCTAAAAAAGTGATCCATTCTCTACTTTATGAGATTAAATGTGGTACGTGCATCTTGAAACCATCCTTGCAATAACTTGCATTCCATAGTTTCTTCCAACTTGTACACCTATTTCATCACAGTTACATATTTTGCTCAACCCATACTTGTGCTCGTTATACAACTTCTCCAAGTTGTGATATTAGAAAGATGAGACTGTGGATGGGTGTAGCATAATACCTCTATGTGTCCAATCCTTTTGCAGTCCTAATTGTTAGATGAGGATGCCTTTGTTGAAATCCAAACAATCATGACCCCACTGACATCAATGGGTTAGGCCTTGATTCAATCATTTGGGACATTGTTTATTTTAGTTGAGATATTTGAAGGCAATGGCCAGCATTATCCATTTCTATTGTCGCTTAATTTAGCTTCTTCTTTCTAGAAAGGATGGTCTATTGTCCCTTCCCTTTGGTGGTTGTAACTCTATTAAGCCACACCCTCAAACTGCTAGGTGGGGTTCCCCACTTGATCGTTGCACCCTTGATTTACATATGTTGATCTTCAACATATGAAACCATAGTTTTCATTTCATACATAGTCCAATATGTTGTTGAGAGATTTGGGGACCTCAAGTGCACACCAACTGACTCAAGAATGTGAATGGGTAGTTCCAAACCTACTTGAGTATTCTAAACAACAAGTTCAGAACTTGAGTGTTCAGTTCAATGGTCTAGATTTTTTGAATTAACGTCTTCATGGATGGGGACTGTTGACTTTTCCTCAAAAAAAATTGGAATACTGAACCTCACTCCATGAGTAACTCTAATATGTTCCTCGCACTCAATATTTTTCCCTTCTTCCTTGGTGCCATGATTTTCAGTGAGCATGTATGTGGAGAAAATAATAGAAATATTGGATTATGTTATACATTTAAAATCCATAAGAATGACATGTTATACATGTCAGAAAGGAATTAAAATTTTAGGAAATAATAGAATCAAAAAGTTGAAAAGGTTAGAAAAGCATAAATATGTTTGCAAATATCATAAATATAATACATACAATGTTGGATAAGTAAATGTACATACAAATGAACAAGCCTCTAAAATCAGGAGTACCATTCTTTGCAAAATGAAAGGAGAAATGATAGGTTGATGTTACTTGAAAGCATGGAGACTATCCTTCTTGCATATGCCATGGTGGAGACATCATCTAGCAAACAATGATGCATGATGAAAAATGATGAAATTAGTCAATAATTGTAATAGGGTTTGTGGATTGTTGGAGGTGTGTGAATTATACTTTTGAATATATGTTACAATTAAAACTTACAAAGTTTGTCCTATATATGTATGATGCTCTATTGTATGTGCAATGGAAAGTAGACAAATAATAACATAGTTTACATGGAAATTTCCAAGAGGTAATGGAGATGTAGGTATGTTATTGTGTTATTTTTTCAATCCAAACTTTAGAGATACACACACATTTTCATGACTATATAGTTATATATATGTATGTATGTGTATGTATATATATATATATATATATATATATATATATATTTATATATGTATGTATATATGTATATATATGTATGTATGTTTATGGGCATATATGTTTTTTATGTACATAATATACACACACATAATAAAAATGCAAGCTGATGTGTACACTTTTATGAATATAAAGGAGCCTTCTATGAATTAACCAACAAATATATACCCGTTTTCGTGAATATTAAGGAGGCTTATAAGAATTAACTGAAAAGATTAAATAAACACACAGTTTACTAAATTTATAAATGGGGTTTGTAAGGAATAACTTGTGAGAAAAAAGACCCTCATTTACTTATAACATATACATAGACACTTCATGAATATAACTACTAAACACACACTTCATGAAATTAACTTTCAAAGACTATACCAACCTGAAAAATGTGTGGATATTTGAGGAATGTGTAGAGGATGCATGTCAATGCTCTATAGTATGTGTAGTGTAGGAAAACATATCCCTTTTACATTTTCACACCTAATTTGGAATTAATATTAAAATGAACTTAATTATGCTTTAACTTAGTGTTGTAATATGTATTTTACATATTCACATTAATTTTGCGCCTTGTTATTTAAAATGGATTTAATTATTCCTTAATAGACGGTGTTGTAAAGTGTTTAATCCTTTATACTTTCACACTTATTTTGGGATCCCTTAATTAATTGAGCTTAATTTTCCTTAATTTTCCCCTTTAATTCAAATCCAAGCCTAATTAATTGCATTTTCTAAAGAGGAGACTTGAGATTCATTAATGCCTTAACATAACACTTCTCATTAAGTAATGTGTGTCCTAGGTGAGTGACCTAGGACCTAAATTTGAATTATGTTTTTGGAGGTATTTTATCATATTCACATCAATAATATTGTCATTGTATTCTAAGTAACATTACTATAAGCCTGCCCTACTCCCGCCCTGCATTTTCAAACTGCTTCCATGCCTACAGGTTTAGGGGAGACCTCTGTCTCTCCCCAGCCTGAACTGCCACCAGATTCAGACAAGATACCCTCACATGTGATTTTTGAGGACTCATTGGTTGTCTTTGGCAACCCTGATGCTCTTGTTAAATCCCCTCTTTGTGGGGACAAGGGGGACCACTTAGGGCTAGCGCTCTCGTAACTGGTTGGAAAGATATCCTTTCGGGTTCCAAAAATATGACCTTCATGGATGTTGGTCCTGAGATAGCCTTTACTAATGAAGGCACTAAGCTTTACCTTCTTGATGAGCTGATGGAGGAATTTGTTGGCTCACTTCACCTCGCCTTGGTGGGTAGATTCCTGACCTTTCGACCAACGATTGACATGGTTCATAGATGGGTTAATGGTAAATGGTCACTGAAGGGTAGTGTGTCTGTCTCAAAAATGCCTGGTGGTCTCTTCTTATTTAAGTTTAATGTTGAGGAGGACATGGTGCTGGTCCTCTCAAGTACTTGGGCCTATGGAAAACATTTTCTCTCCTTGGCTAAATGGAGGCCAGGTTTCGACCCCTCGGCGGATCTTACCTGGTTAGCCCTTGTTTGGGTCCGTTGTCCTGGCCTCCCATTGGAATTCTGGGATGAAAATATTTTTGATGGATTGGGACCTCCTTTGGAATTTTTGTGGTGGTGAATGCGGTCACTTTGGCAAAATATAGGTTAGTGTTTTCCTGCTTCTATGTTAATGTCTCCATTAATAAAGCTCTTCCCAACTTTATCATTCTTAAATCCAAATGGGGGAAGTGGATCAAGATATTGTTTATGAGAATGCCACCCTATTCTGTCAGAAGTGTGGCAAATAGGGTCATGTTATTTCTGACTGCAAGAAGGTTGTTGTAAACGAGGCTCCTCTGAAGGATAAAAATATGTCCTACCCGTCAGAGTTACAGGATAAACTACTAGACCCAAGCACTAGCGGAGCTGGTGAGCCATTAAAGGCTGCTGAGTCAGATGACTACCCCTTTACAAATGAATTGAATGAACTTCTTAAATCCCCTGTCTTGGGTGAAAAGATAGAAACTAATGTGGAAACAAATTGCTCTAAAGGGTTGGAAAAGGGTGAAGCCTCTCCACTTGTGCATCTGGATTTGGTGTCTAGTTCCTCTGTCCGTCTGGGAAAGAATGCTTCTAGATCATCCCCTGCCTCTAATATGTGTCTGGTTACTTCCATGAAGAAGCTGGAAGTCAAAGGTGCTGACAATCCTGGTTGTGAGACCACAGTGGTTGTCTCGACCACTTCTCTATGTCTTGAAGGTGCTTTATTTTCTACCCCCTCTAAAGTTGGTTTGACTAACTCACGTACTCTTGCTCCCCAAGTGGTTATTTCAGAGGACTGCTCCTTGGAGGTAACTAAGTCTGTGGTTCTCTCCTCGAGCTCTAAATTGACAACCCTAGTGGAGAGTGATGGCTTGGAGGACTAGCAAAACCCAAAAAGAAAATTGAGGAATAAGAAAGTGGATGTTGGAATGGAAAGTAGAGTTGGAAGACCTTCAGAAAGACTATCTAGGCACAAAGCCACGGCCAGGGATATTGCCCATGGCTGGAAATCTACCCTTGATTTAGCCCACAAAGGAAAGAAATGAAGTTTCTCTCATGGAACATAAGAGGACTAAATAGCCCTCTAAAACAATATGCCTTAAGGAAATATATTTTTGATATGAAGTTAGATGTCCTGCTACTCTAGGAAGTCAAAATGACCTACCAGTCATTCTCCTTAGCTATTAATTAAATTTGGTTGGGATCTACTTTTTTTATAGTGAGGTGGATGGTGCTTCAGGGGGCATGGCTACTTTGTGGAATCCTACAAAATTTTTGGGTGTTTCCTTTTCCTTTTCTCAAAATTACCTTTGGTGACTCTTAAAACTGACAATCTCACCTGGCATTTGTTTAATATCTATGCGCCAAACTCTAGAGGTGGAAGAAAAAGGATGTGGGAGGAAGTGTCATCCCTGATAATGAGTAACAACAGCGAGTGGTTTATGGTGGCTGGAGACTTTAATTCCCCCCTTTTTCCTTTGGAGAAAATTGGTGGCTTGACTTACTATAGTGACAGTATGAATGATTTGGCATACTTTATTAACATTACTGGTTTGTTAGACTTGGATTTAAAGGGAAATCCTTTCATGTGGTTAAACAACATGAAAGGAACTCAACTTATTCAGGTTCAGATGGATAGGGTTCTTGTCTCTGCTAGCTGGGATATTGGTTGCAATGCCTCTCTTACATCCCTCCCTATGACCGTCTCTGATCATAATCCTATCATCCTTCAATGGTCAGAAAAACCTTTTTTGGGACCACACCCTTTTAGATTTGAGATAATGTGGATGTCTCACCATGATTTTAGAAAACTCATTGAGAATTGGTGGAGCTACCCTATTCAAGGCTTGACTATGTATAGAATATCCCAAAAACTGGATCTCATTAGGAAAGAAGCCAAAGGTTGGTCCAAGGTGACTTTTGGTGAGTTTTTCAAAACTAAGAAGATGATCAAGGACAAGCTTGAGGGGTTCCAAAAGTTCATGGCCTTGGGTCATTCTCAGCAACATGTTCATGTTGAAGAAGAAAACTGGAGGAAAAAATGGAGGGATATATTAACTAAAGAAGAAATATATTGGAAGCAGCGATCAAGGATTCAATGGCTCAAGGAGGGTGACAGGAACTCTTCTTTTTTCCATAGGATGACCAACAGACATAAAAAGAGGAATACCATCAAGTGTTTGATGAATGTTTCTAATTAGGAAGTCAATGAGGCTGATAAAATTGGTGAGGTTGTTGAAAAGTACTTTAGACTGATATACTTAGACACTAGCTCCCCCCCTAAAGATCTTCAGACAAGGCTCCTGAGTCACCCCCCGCTTGCTATTAGTGAGTCTAATAATAGTCAACTCTATGCCCCTATGACTGAAGATGAGGTTCGGACTACTGTGTTTGCTATGGGAGCCTATATGGCCCTAGGACCGGATGGTTTCCCTCCAACCTTCTTCCAAGAATATTGGGACATTGTCAGCTATGATATTACTAGGGCTACCAAAGACTTCTTTAGGACTGATAAATTGTTAAAGAAATTAAACAATACTTTCATTGTGCTTGTTCCCAAAGTGCAAGATCCTATAAGTTTTTGTAACACGGTCTACAAAATCTTTTCCAAAGTCCTTGTCAACCATTTGAAGCCACTTTTAGACAAAATTATTAGTAGATGTCAAAATGGGTTTGTGCTAGGAAGGAAAATCCTGGATGTTGCTATTATGACTCATGAAATAATTCATTCCATGGAGAAAAGTAAGAACCAAGGTATGGATTTTAAACTGGACATTTCCAAAGCCTATGATAGGGTCAGATGGAAGTTTTTCTATTATGTCCTTGCTAAGCTTGGCTTTAATGATAGAGTGATTGGAATCATTAGGGAGTGTGTGGAATCTGTTTAGTATTTGGTGCTTTTCAATGGGATCCCCTAGGGTTCCTTTAAAGGTGGTAAAGGGCTTAGACAGGGGTATCCCCTCTCTCCCTACCTATTCATTATGGTGGCTGAGGTTTTGGGAAGGAATTTTCTTTCCTTGCTCAACTCTGGGAAAATTTAGGGGATCAGACCTACCTCCACCCTCCCTCCCTCCATTCTCCAATAGTTTGTTCATGATACGTTTCTTTTTGGAAAGTCCTCTGTGACTAAAGCTAGAGAATGGAAATGCCTCCTATAGGATTATGCTTGTGCTTCTGGCCAATGTATAAATTATAACAAAAGTAGTGTCTATTTCTTCAATAAGAAAGTTGATCTCCAAGCTAATATCTTAGCCATCTTGGGTTTCCTGAGTGCTTCTCTTCTAGGTATCTACTTGGGCTTGCCACTTACTATTAAGGAGGTGTCACACAACTTTTGGAATGGTATTTTGGAGAGAATGCAAAAGAAACTTGCTGGTTGGAAAGGCCAGCTTCTTAGCAATGCTGGTAAACTCCAACTTCTTAAAGCCTCCCTTCAAGGTATTCCAATCTACTTTCTCAATCTTTTTAAGATTTCAGGCTCCATGGCTAAAAAGTTAGAAAGAATTCAAAGATCCTTTCTCTGGTCGAGAATGGAGGAAAAGAAAAGAATGGCCCTAGTTAATTGGGACATTGTCTACCTCCCCAAATGTCAAGGGGGCCTGGGGATTAGAAAGATTACTAATCTGAACAAAGCCCTCATTGCCAAGATTGGTTGGAGCTTCATGCAAGAAAGGGCATAATAGTGTAATATAATGAAGGCTAAATACCTTAATCAGAGACATTTTTTTAGAGCCTTGAACCTGATTGACCTCCCTCCAGGGTCCAAGATTTGGAACAATATCCTTAAGAGTAGATCCCTCTTGTAGGAAGGGGTTAGATGGAAAATTGGTAACAGGAGATTGATTAGGTTCTGGGAGGACTAGTGGACTGGGAATAGACCCCTTACTGATAGTCACTTCAATATTTTAAGGGATCACACTGAAAATATTTTTGGTACTTATATTTCTGATTATACCTCACCCAGAGCCAGATGGAAAATTCTGAAGTTGTCTTTTTTACATTGGCCTAACCTTCTGCCAAAGGTTATGGAGCTTCAAGAGATTTTGAAAATGGCCAGACTCCCTCTATTTCCCAAGGAGGACAAAATTTTCTAATCTAAGACTCACTTTGGGGAGTTCACTATTAAGTCTGCTTATCTGTTGCTTCCTAGGTTTGGTGGTGATGAGTAGTGCTGGAGAAAGGTTTGGCTTCATCAGCTTATCCCTAAAATAAACTTCTTCTAGTGGACCTCCATCCATGGAAAAATTTTAACTATTGACAACATTATCAAGAGGGGTTTTCAATTCCCTGATTGGTGTACTCTTTGTAGAAAGAAAGAAGAAACCATCCCCCATCTTTTTATTCATTTCCAATTCTCTTCCCTGGTTTGGTAGAAGGTTTTGTAGAGACTGAACATCTCTTGGGTCTTTAATAGTGATATCCACTAATTCATCTTAAATTGGAAATGCCCCTCCAATCATCCCACAATTAAACTGCTCTAGAAACTTATTCCTCCCCACATCTGTTGGTGCTTATGGAAAGAAAGAAATAATAGGATCTTCAGAGAAAAAGGCAAATAATGTGGAAGGTCTATTGATAATCCTTAATAGGATGCTCTTGGATAACATCTCAACATGCAAATGGAAGAAGCCTATTGAACCCCTGACTGCTTGGGATAGAAACATTGCTACTGCCTGGAATTTACCCAATGAGATCCTGAGATTTGACAGCTCCAAATCAATTGCCAGAAAGCATACCAGATGGAGAAAACCTAAACTACCCTGGGTTAAACTTAAATTTGATGGGGTGGAAAGGGGAGGGATGTTAGCTACTAGAGGTATAATCAAGGACCATTTTGGTAGCTTGGTTGCTGCCTATGTGGGGAACTTGAGCAGCCATACTAGTAATCAGTCCGAGGGCATGGCTCTCCTCTGGGGTCTTACGAATGCGCTATCAATTGGTGCCAAGACTTTGGAAATTGAAGGGGACTCAATGCTAATTGTGGAAGCCACGAAAGGAAAGATGAAAGTGGTTTGGCCCCTTAAAGGCATTCTTTTTCCCTCTTCTAAATGCTCTTCATGACTTTTCTATCCAGTACGTCTTCAGAGAAGGGAATGCGACAGCTGACAGCCTCGTGGCGATGGGTCTTGATATTGAAGGCCTTAGGTGTTGGCGAAATGAGGTTTCTTTGCCCCCTTGGCTCTGGTGTGCTTAAAGGAAGATCTCAAACATTTAAATGATGAGTCTTAGATGGTGCTTACTTATTTATGCTCGGCTCCTTCTAACTTTGGTTGGTTTTTCTAGCGGGAGCTGGCTTTTGAATAATTGGTTGATATGTGAGGTGATGGGCTTCATACGTAGGTTCACTGGATTGTAAGACCTCTTGTGGGCCAGTGATATGGAAAATATTCCTAAGCTTATGGATTTCATGCGATTTTTTGTGATGGCTAAGTATTATGCTGATATCATGCCCTTACTTGATGTGGGTGATTCACACGAGGAAGCTTATGCCCTTGTGTGGATTATGAAAGATCACATTTATGGTCTCTATTTTTTTCTAATAAGGCCACTTTCTGCTGGCTTGTTTCCTATCGATGCTTCTAGAATTGACTACCACCTATTCTTCCCTAGTTCCCCTATTCTGGTCATTGGTGTTTCTAGTGTGGGCTCTATGGGTGGGGATAGAGTGCGCATGGAGCTAGACAGGTGCGACGAGTGGAAAGCAGATGCCACTATTTGGTACATCTGTAAAGAGGGCAGAATTGTGTAGTACATGGAGGCCATGGCTGGGCACGATGAGGGATTGTCTCACAAGTTTGTCACCTCCTGGAGGGAGGGTAGGGTCACCATTGATGGAATTTCCTTTGAGGTTTCTGAGGATGTCATTGCTAGAGTTACTGGGCTCTTGAATAGTGGCCGCACTTGGAAGAATACTATGAAAGTTCCAGACCAAATCAGTCTGAATCAATTTTTTTGCGGTGATGAGAAACCTGTCAAATTGTAGGGTGGCTTTGACCGCGAGGCACTACCGAAGCCTTGGGATAAATTCTGTTTAGGGATAATGAAATATTTCATGCTGGAAGGAAGGTATGGGGTCTACTACTATTACCACTTTAATTTCTTCAACCACCTTAGGAACCATCTATATATTTCTATTCCTTTCTTCCTGTATCATGCCCTTGATAGCACTGTGTCAGAGTTTAATGAAGCCACTAATTCCAGAAAGAATTACACTATCCTCCACCAGAGCCTTATATCTAGGATTTATCATTTCCATGTGGCACTTTTTCGTGCTAGGCCTATCACTGTGCAAGAAGTTTCCTCCCTCCCTACCCTTGACGAAATCCTGGTTTCATCCACTCCCCCCTCTACTAGTATTTTGGAGACACCGAGCCCAAGCAAGAAAAAATGCCTCAAGAATCTTGCCTTGAAAGCCCATCCCCATGGAATTTCCCCTAGTTTGGGCCTGAAAGATATGAGTAGGGAAAGAAACAGGCTCACCCCTACCTCGCACCCTAAGGTGAAAGCCTCAAAAAAAGCTAAATTCTACCACCAAATTGACTCTAATGTGGAGATGATTGAGGAAACTAACAACCCCCCATCATTCTCATAGACTGGTTTGTAAGTAGGACAAGATTGGTAGCCTTAAGGAAGCCTCTGATTTGGACAAGGATCTTGAGAGTGACAAGGAAATCCAAGAGGAAATGGAGGCAGGAGGTGATGATAGGTCAGTGTCGGTGAACAGTAAGCCCCATGTGTCATAAATTTTAAAGAAGGGCCCTTCCGATGACAATGTGCTGGAAATCACCCCCTGGACCTCTAAGGTGGTTAAAGGAAAAGCTCCCTTGAAGAATGATCACAAGGATAATTACCAGACTTGGGAATAGGTGGGCTTGCTGAAGGGGAGAGTGGAGAGGTAGGAAAAGAAGGTCTAGGAGGTGACCCAATTTTCCCTAAGGATCATGCATAGGTTGGCTACCAGCCTCTGTTTGCTTCAGAAGGACAAGTCCGTGGAAGATGCTGATCTTGATGCTGATTTCAAGGAGTTGCTCGAGTTCATCATGGTGGATTGGGGGACTGCCCTACATGATTTTCCTGGCAGGAAGGATAAAAATTAGGCCGCTGGGCCTGTTTGTTCTTATTTATTTTATGTTTTGTTGTTTGCTTTTTCCGCTAAACTTGATGGGCCCCTGGTGGTCTATGAACTTATTTGGCAAGTTTCATGCTTGCATGTTAATCCTTGTCATTTTATGTTTTCTGTTACTTTTTGTTTTGATGATGCGCTATGAGTGATGGTGTTATATTTGTTGTCACTGGGTTGTTAGTGTACTTTTGATGGATGGCCTTTGGTGCCTTGTTTTTATGGGTTAGCACTCTTGTTTTGTTGATTTTTATTTCAAAAACATATTCACATCCATATTCAAATGTCATCTTGTGTTATTTTAATTTTGGGAAATTAAGGTTACATCTCTATAAATATAAGGTCATTTCACTAAGTTTCACCTAGAAGCAATTTTTAAGATCTAAGAGAGCACTTTCAAGAGAAATTCAAGAGAAATTCAAGGCATTCAAAGGTAGATTTATTGAAGAATTATTGTAGTAATCAAGACCTAATTGTCACATTATCTTAGTCTTCTTGCATCATGCATTTTTTTGGAGTTAATATGGATGTAGAGTTCATGATCTATTCAAGTATTCAAAGCATTGTTTCAAATCAAGTTTCAAGGTTCAAGATCCACATCCATTGAAGCCATTTCATGCAAGTTGTAGATCTACATTCCAATGTTCTTCCAAGGTTTTGGTGAGTTTGTTGGAATCAAGGAACACTGAGAGGGAGGGTGAATCAGTGTTCACAAAAATGTAAACTTATTCAACTTATTCAACTTATTCTTAGATATGATTAATAACCATGAAAGCATAAATCATCAACACATCAGAAACACACATAACACTAATATTTTTTATGTGGAAACCCTGTTAGGGGAGAAACCATGATAGATGTTATTCCATAAGATTATACCCTGTTAAAAGTATAAAGAATAATAAATGGGAATGCACATGCATTCAGGCACACTAGCTAGAGTTCATTGCTCAATTACAACAAGGATTACTGCCCAAAGGAAGACACGCTGTCTTATAGAAACATTTGGATTACATCTGTAGGATTTTGAACTAAGAAAATAGCATCTCCTAATGCCTAATTATAGTTTCAAATAAGCACATGAACACTTCTTCACACTCTACTTCTCACTTCGAATGATTGGGACATTATTCTCACATCTCATACCATCAAATGGAATAAAAAATCACTCATATATATCTACAACAAGAGATTACATCGCTACATGTCAACTTCAACAAAATAATCAAACATATACAAACTATCAGCCCAAATCAATAACAATTATTAATGTGAATCAACCAAGGTCAGAAAAAACATAGCGAAGACCCAAAAAAAATCCTCAAACATAGAACACCTTTGAAAATTATGCCTCGAATATCCATAACATGCTTCAATCACCCTATTGGCCATGAACATGAAAAATAGGAGAACACAAGAGAAAATCACCAATCGCGAGAACAATGATCGATGCAGATTGACAACATAGATAGAGCATGATCTAGAAACATACAAAAGCATCATGAATCACTAGATAAGCATCCACATCAAATAAAATTACTAGAATCACATCATCTTCTTTCAAGAACACCAACTGAAGCAACAAAATAATTGTCAGAACACAGATACTCATAACTCGATCAAATCTTCATGCGGATCTTTGAAAATTAACATGGATAAAATAGATATACTTGACAAAAAACCATTTGATCCATAACCTCTGATCATTAATATACTAAGCTTTCCAACATACTGAACGTCACTACTTCACTGACAACCCGCAACTTATTTATTACAATTTTCTTAATATCCTTGACATATACAACCTTTAAGACATTAATGCCAATAGTGTTGACATCAATGACAACCACATATCAGAAACATCCAACAATCTCCCCCTTTGGAATGGATGGCAACACATGATGTGAAAAACACCATCAACACAACTTTCTCTTAGCACTTTCTCCCCCTTAGATTTTGACTATTTTCTCCTCAACTCTTTCACATGACTCTTCTCCCCACAAATTTTTTCACATGAATCTTCTCCCCCTTTGACATCAATGAAAAAGATACATTTCAACAACATACCACAATATGAAAAAGATAATGTGTATCTTTCTCCACATAAGCTCTGAGCCACATTTTTTAACATCTAACTACTCCCCCTGAGTAGTAACCACCACAACATCAATCTAGATCAAGATATAACTATGAAATGCACAAACTAATACAATTCAATGCATCTTAGTCTTTATTAGGAGGGGTAATCACCCCTAGCTTCCCTCTGAGATACTCAAAAGTATCCTTAGGAAAATTATTGGTAAAGATATCTACAATCAGTTCCTTAGTAGGCACATACTCCAATCTGACTTCCTTTTCGCTTACCTTCTCTCTCAAAAAGTGAAACTTGATAGATATATGCTTGGTTTTTGAATGTAGCACTGAATTCTTAGAAATGTTAATTGCACTTGAATTATCATAGAATATAGCAATAGGTTCATCATACACAACTCTGATATCTTTCAACATCTGCTTCATCCACAATACTTGAGTACAATTGTTAGTAGCAGCAATGTGTGTTGCCTCTGCAGTAGATAAAGAAATGGCATTCTGCTTCTTACTTAACCATGAAATCAACTTCTTTCCCAAGAAAAATGGACCACCACTAGTACATTTTTTGTCATTCAAATCTCCTACCCAATCAACATTAGTAAAAGCATTCAAATTAAGGTAATCATCTTTAGGATACCATAGGCCAAAATCAATTGTCCCCTTTAAGTACCTAAAAATCCTCTTCACAATTATCACATGAGATTCCTTAGGATCAGCTTGAAATCTTCCAACAATGCATATGACATTCATGATATCAGGTCTAGTTTGAGTCAAATAAAGAAATCCACCAATCATGGATCTGTATCTATTCTCATTTTCTTTCGAAGAATCATCATCTTGCGTCAACTTACATCCAATCACCATAGGTGTACCAACTAGCTTTGAATCTTCCATACCAAACTTATTTAGAAATTCATTCACATACTTAGATGAAGATATAAAGATCCATTTATCTAGTTGAGTAATTTGCAATCCCAAAAAGAATTTCATCTCTCCAATCATAGACATCTCAAACTCACTCTGCATCTCATCAGCAAACTTCATGCACAAACTATCATCTCCTCCAAAAATGATATCATCAACAAAGACTTCAACAATCAAATCTTTTTCATCATCAATCTTGAAATATAAATTACTATCAACAGTACCTTTTTTAAATCCAAGCTTCAACAAATACTTATCCAATATGGCATACCATGCTCTTGGGGCTTGCTTGAGTCCATACAATGCTTTCTTCAACCAAAAAACCATATCTCCCTGATCAATCAATTGAAATCCATTAGGTTGCTCAACATACACCTCTTCTTCTAGTTCACCATTTAGAAATGCTGACTTGGCATTCATCTAATAAACCTTGAAGTTTTTGTAAGTAGCATAAGCAAGAAATAATCTCATAGCTTCAATCCTAGCAACATGAGTAAAAGTTTCTTCAAAGCCAATTCCTTCCATCTGGGAATATCCTTTACACACCAATCTTGCTTTGTTTCTAACAACTTCACCTTTCTCATTCAACTTGTTTCTAAAGATCCATTTAGTTCCAATTACATTTTTGTCCTTAGGTCTAGGAACAAGAATCCATGTATCATTCTTCTCAATTTGCAGTAACTCTTCTTTCATTGCTTCCACCCAAAGTTCATCTTTGTATGCTTCATTGACATTATTAGGCTCAGTCTTTGAAATAAAACAATATTCTTTTGTAATTTTTCTACTAGTCTAAACACCTTTTTTCTTATCACCTATAATCTGATCTTCTGAATGATTTATTTTTAAATACCTTGGAGTCTTGGGATGTTCTTGAACTTTAGGCTCTTGTGATCTCACTTTTTTACTTTCACTAGTTCCTTCCTCTTGATTTTCCTGATTCACCAAAATGATCTTAACTTGATTTGAAGTCAAAACTTTCTTTCCTTTATCTAAACTATCATTCTGATCATCTAAATCATATCCACAAGTTCTAGATGGTCTAACTATGTCTTCATCAACCTTGACATTATCACTTTCAACTAATTTCCGCAATCTCTTATTTTAGCATCAATAGGCCTTGCTTTTAGTAGAATAATCAAGAAAGATTCCTTTATCACTTCTAGCATCAAACTTTCCTATATCTTCATCTATTTTGATATAGCATTTACATTCAAATATTTTGAAGTATCTGATAGTAGGTTTGTGACCATACCATAGCTCATAAGGTGTCTTACCAATACCACCTTTGACTTGTACTCAGTTGAGTGTGTAAAAAATAGTACTCACAACTTCTCTACAATAGATATGACGAATATTTCCTACTAGCATCATAGTCCTATCAGCTTCTTTAATTGTCTTGTTCTTCCTTTCCACAACTCCACTTTGTTGAGGTGTCTGCAGGGCAGATAACTGTCTCTTTATCCCATGCTCCTCACAAAAAGAATTAAACTCACTGGAAGTGAATTCACCACCTCTATCTAATCTTAGACATTTAATCTTCAAACATGTCTCTATCTCAACCATAGCCTTAAAGATCTTGAATTTCTCTAGAGCTTTAGATTTCTCCCTTAAGAAAGTAACCCACATCATTATAGAATAATCATCAATAAGTAACATGAAATACATGTATCCTTGTAAACTTTTGACTCTAGAAGGACCACACAAGTTAGTATGCACAAACTCCAACAATTCATTTGAACAATGTTTTTTTCTCTTAAATGATATTCTAGTTTGCTTCCCTAACTAATATTCCTTGCATATAGCATTAGTAGGCTTCATCAACGTAGGAAGATCTCTCACAACCTGAGTAGAACTTATCTTGATGCTATTATCAAAGTTAACATGACACATTCTCCTATGCCACAACCAACTTTCATCAACTTGAGCAATGAGACAACTTTTGCTAGTAGCATTTAGGTGAAAGATATTACCTTTTGTTTTTGTACCTGATGCATTCACATTTTTAGAACTCCCCAATATTCTATACTTTCCATTCTTGAATTGAAGATTGTATCCCTTGTCAACCATCTATCCAACACCTAAGAGATATGCTTCAAACCTTCCACATATATAACATCATTAGTATTATGCTTACCATCAAGAGAAATGGATCCTCTACCATAGATTACATCTGCTTTTTCATCACCAAATCTTACAACACCACCATCATACTTTTCCAAGCTCACAAATTTACATTCATCACCTGTCATGTGATGATAGCATCCACTGTCAATCACCCATTCATCTTTCTCTTCAACTTGAGAGCAGTTAGAGCTTTCTCCACATTTGTACAACTAGCAGATTCAGTAGGGGTTGGATCATTTTCCTTGATAGCAATAAATACCCATTCATCCTCACTTACATTCCCTTTATCAGATTCATCATTTGTCACACCTTCATCAACATCATAATAACACTTTCTTTCGAATCTAGGCTTGTTAGGTCTTGACTTAGGAACTCTTTCTAGACACCTTGAGGAAAAATGACCTATCTTACTACAAGAAAAATGTTTAATAGGAAATTTTCATTTATACTTACCTTCTCCTTTAGCTTCCATTTTGACAATAAGTGCTTCAAACTCATCTAGTTTTCTTTCTTCTTCTTCAATCTCTCTCATTTCCTCCTCATACTTGAATACCTTTCTAGAATAACTTTCATCTGGATCATATCTCTACCTATCTTTTCTGGATATAGTATCTTTGAATGTAGATTTCATCTTAGGAAGAGCATCACCAAGCTCACTTAACTCAAAATCAGTAAGCTTATCAATCAAAATGTCTCTGGTTACATTTTTCACAGTTCGAAGCTCCTCAATAGTAGTAGCTTTGACTTTGTATGCAACAGGCAAGGATCTAAGCACTTTAGCAACAATCTCTAATTCTTCCAATGTTCCACCAACACATCTGATACTACACACAAGTTCATTCACTCTCTTCATAAAAGAAGCAATGTTCCCATCATTACCCATTCTCAACATTTCATATTTCCCTTTTAGACTTTGCAACTTAGCAATCTTCACATGAGAATCACCTTCATGCAAAGTTTCCAACATTTTCCAGATCTCATAAGCAATCTTCAAATCCATTACATTTGTCATCTTAGAATCAATTAGAGCACTCAACAATGCTTCCTTAGCCATGATATTGTACTTGGAATCCTTAATCTCAACAGTAGTAGAAGGACCATTTTGTGGGATAACATACCTATTCCTTATAATGTTCTAGTAGGGTTCACCAATGCATCATAGATGACACTCCATTTGAGTCTTCCACATAGAATAATTTTTTCCATCAAATCTCGTACTATCCTTCTTATAATTCGACATCCTAGATCACCTCAACCTATTAAACTTCTTCCAAGGAACCTGCTTTGAAACTAATTGTTGGAATCAAGGAACAGTAAGAGGGGGGGTGAATCAGTGTTCACATAAATTTAAATTTATTAAACTTATTCAACTTATTCTTAGATATAATTAATAACCATGAAATAATAAATCATCAACACATCAGAAGCACACATAACACCAATATTTTTTACATGGAAACCTTGTTAGGGAAAAAACCATAGTGGAGGCTAGTCCACAAGATTATACCCTATTAAAAGTATATAGAATAATAAATGGGAATGCACATGCATTCAAGCACACTTCCTAGAGCTCATTGCTCAATTACAACAAGACTTACTGCCCAAAGGAAGACACACTATCTTACAAAAACATTCGAATTACATCAGCAGGATTTTGAACTAAGAAAATAGCATCTGCTAATGCATGATTATAGTTCTGGATAAGCACATGAACACTTCTCCACACTCTACTTATACCTTCAAATGATTAGGAAATTATTCATACATATCATACCATCAAATGTAATAAAAAATCACTCATATATATCCACAACAAGAGATTACATCACTACAAGTCGACTTCAACAAAATAATAAAACATATACAAACTGTCAGCCCAAATCAATAAAATTATCAATTCAAATCAACCAAGGTTGGCCAAAACATAGTGAAGACCCAAAAAAATCCTCGAACATGGAACACCTTCGAAAATTATGCCTCAAAGATCCACAACACACTACAATCACCCTGTCAGCCATGAACATGAAAAATATGAACACACAAGAGAAAATCACCAATTGTGAGCACAATGATCAATGTGAATCGAAAACATAGATAGAGCATGATATAGAAACATCCACAAGAATCATGAATCACCAGAGAAGCATCTACAAAAACTGAACTTACTAGAATCACATCATCTTCTTTCAAGAACACCAACTAAAGCAACAAAATAACTGTCAGAACATAGATACTCATAACTTGATCAAATCTTCATGCAGATATCTGAAACTTAATGTGGATAAACTAGATATACTCAAAAATAAACCCTTTTATCCAAAACCTTTGATCATCAATATACTAAGCTTGCCAACATACTAAACTTCACTGCATCACCGAAAACTTGCAACTTATTTATTACAATTTTCTCAATATTCTCGACATATACAACCTTCAAGACATTAATTCTAATAGTGTTGAAATCAATGACAACCACATATGATAAACATCCAATAGAGTTGTGGCATTGAGTTTTTCATTCATCATTCCTTTCATTCCATTTTATTTCATTTCAAGGTTTAATTACCAAAATGGGGTTTGGCCAAGGAAAAATACTATTCACCAAAAAAAACATGTTTCCCTCTTTATTTGTGTCTATAGATTTAGGTGGAAGAAATCTTGAAGTTCTCTTAAAGAAAAAAATTGAAGAACTTGTCAAAGTTGTAAAAGTTGTCATCTCACATAAACTCACTTGCAAAATTTATTTTCAGCTTTCCAAACTTGAAACCTAATAAAATTAAAAGATTCAGATATGTAGAAAAGGCTCTTGAAAGTTGTAGAAAAACCCTAACTCAGGACCCATTCACCCCTGGATGAATGAGTTCTAGACCATATTTCAAAACTAAATTTTGATGTTGATTACACATTATCTTACCTCTATCTGATCTGTGATCCAATTTTTGGTTCTTCTTATTTTGAGTTTAGTGCTCAAGATCCAAGTTGTAGATTGCATTTTAGGTTTTATTTTCTATTTTTAATCTTTCTCCCCAAAGTTTTGTTTGACCTAGTCCCTCGTCCTTACAAAAAAGGAAATTAGTAGATTCACACTTTGACTTGATTCACATAAGGTTTTTAATTCATTTCATTTTTTGAATCTCATTTCTCAATGAAATAAAAGAGGAATAGGTCCCCAATTGGTCCATACAACCCTATCGCCAACCATAGACACATTTTTCTTTGTTTCATTTTGGTGAACCTGAGTTTGATCATTGCAATTTTCTGATTTTGGAGTCCATTTTCACCTAGATCTAGACCTTGCATTCATTTGCATTGAATTGAATCTCATTTAGAGTTGTTTAGCTTGCATTAGTTTGCATTTCATTTAAGGTGTTAGGATTACATGTTTGCATCTCTCAAAATCTGTAAAATACAAAAAAAAACAATTATTTTAAAATCATTTACATAACATTGGATCATCATTCATTTACATTTGAAAATTGAATCAAAATTGCACATCAACTTAGGTCTCCTAGTTGCTCATTTTGTCATATTTTGCATTTGAATTCAACCTTAATTTCACAAAAAATTCAAACTATAATTCACGGTTTTAAATTAGAATCTAGAAACCATTAGAATCAACTTAGAAATATGTAAAAAACATTTTTAAAAACTCTAACCTTGGACCCATTTGCCCCTAGGCGAATGAGTCTTTGATCAAGGTCATTTCCTAAATTTTTGGGCATCAAAACATCTGTTTTTGTATTCTACTTTGTTGTTTTTAGTTTTATGTTTTAGTTTGCATATTTTTTGTTACTTGGTATTGATCATATTAAGCTTCATTTCATAAATTTAGTTTATTATGTGAATTCAAAATTTCATTTACAAGACACCATTTTTTAGGTTTTTACATAGCATAATCAAAAAATTATCTTGCTTAAGATCTAAAAAAATCATAGTGGACATGTGCATTGGAAATCTATGGAAGTCATTAACATATTTAGTTGATGTTTCAAGTTGTGTTTTTGGAAATGATCCTAATACAATAGAACCTAATCATGCTCAATCAACTCCTAATGAGTGTCCTCATGAAGTTGACATCATTAGAGAAGATGATGACAACATGGACAATTTCATAAATGATTGCCTTAATAATCTTCAGAATAATTCATCCTTTTACCCTTCCATGCAACAACCAACACCCCCTACCATCCCACCACTTGAGATGTTTAGTCTTTTAAATCCTAAAATTGATCCTAAACCTCCGAAAATGAGTGAACCTAGCTCCTCTAATAAAGTGCATACCTATCCATCTTATGCCAACAAAGTGACCAAAACACCCATCAACCTAGAAGAGACTTATGGCCAAGGCTTTAATATTTTAACTAAACAAGGATGTGACATAACTAATGAGCATGAAATTCAAAAAAAATTAGAGCAACTTCATATTGAAGACACTAAAAGACTAGGATATCAAAATACTGATCCTTCCACATCTTCTAAGGATACAAATGTCCTCCCTCATAATGATGAAGTAACATCTCACAAGGATGATAGGATCACTTTAGGTTCTTCTCCTTCCAATAAACCTCAACAAGATCCTCAAACAGGAAAGAAATCAAAACCTTATAAACTCAAAAATTTCCATTCCTACATACTAAAACACAAATTGAACAAAAAATGGAACACCTTCATATGAGATTGATTACATTTCCACCTCCTAGTAAGAGTATCAAACCTAATAACATGAATTATTGCATATATCATAGAACTCTTGGGCACCTTATTGATAAGTGTCATACTTTAAAGATAATCCTTGATAAACTTTATATGATAGAGATAGTCTCTTAAAGCATGCACTTTGCTCCTTGCCATGCAATAGTTGTAGGATCATAGCATGTTCACTATTACATGTTTAACATTCATTGAAAATAATTTTCTTTATTGCAAGGAGCTCATTCTCATCACTTATCTCAACTCATCCTTGTCTTTCACTGAGTGGGGGAAAGGGGATATGTAGCCTTGTCCTAGTTTGACACTTGATGTTGTCCCTTTGGATATTTTTCTAAACCTTCCATAATATATATAGATCAATATTGGGATGTGGACAACCTTCTGTAGGTTGACTCACATGTACCTTGCTATTCTTGTCTTTTTTTTCTTTTTCATGTTCTTTGTGTGATTGCATGTGCATAATGTGATCCCACACACTATTTTGTTTGATGTATCTCTCTTCATGTACATTCCTCTATTTTTATCTACATTCTTCTATATGTTGTAAACATTTATCTTTTCTTTTGGGGATGATGCAAGGTGTCGATACATTCAGGTCTCTTCTATGTTGTCCTAAAATATTTTTCTTTATTGTTTCTCTCTATGTGTCATTCTTCTTATTCTGCAAGTATTTGGGGAATGATGACATTTTCAAGCTTTATAAAAACATTGTAGCAAAGATATACTAACCCCGAATCCATGGATCCTTTATGTGTTTTGGGATTTAATTTTGGGGGCAACCCTTCTTTTTCATGATGTAGCTTCATTCAAGAACATATGACTTGGCATAGGGCTTTCTAAATAAGATCTCATGTAGATTCTTTATTTAGCATTGAATATTAGCTACTTTAAAGCAAATTTCTCCCAACAATGGTGCTAGAAATTTCTTTAAAATGGGGGCATACATTGGCATTATGTTTTGCATTCCTTATGTTTCATTGTGAGATTTTATTTCTTCTTGTGACATCTTTTTCTTGGTGTTTTCATTGGGTTTGATGTCCTCTGTGAACTTGATATTTATTATAGTACAACTTTCCTCTTAGTGGTGGTGCTACACGTTGCATTCCCTAAGATAGTGAATATTTTACCCTTGACTTGTCCTCTCTTAGAGACATTAGGAACGATGTTCCCTAAGAAGAGACCTTACACGAACTAAGTAAGATCCCTTTGAACAAACCTTTACTTGCATTTTTGTTCATGTGTTTAGCATAATACAACTTGCTAACCTTGTGAAACCTGAATCTTTTCAAGGCCACCAAGCATAAAACACATTTATTACCAGTGGAGCCTTGCCCTTGTTCATAGGTGCTTAGCATAACATAGCTTGTTAGGCCTTATGAAGCCCAAAGTTTTTTTTTTGGCTACCTTATTGAAGTTTTCAGGAGGATAGTTTTGATATGGTATGGGAGCCTAATAAGATTCTCTCATTCGCTACCCATTGAGGGCTCACCTAGTGGACAACTTGAGGTTCCATTAGCCTGTCTAGTGAGTGTGCATTGTTGTTTGCATAGTGGAAATTACATTCCGCTTGTGAACATATTTGGACAAATAGTTGAGACATGTTCCACATCACGTTGGACAGTCGAGGATTGATCAACCTTCTCTGTTCTCACCCTTTCTTTTAGGTCTTTGATGTTGTATGGTTATTTTTGTCATTGTTGCATACATATGTTTTGAATGTATACTTTGGTGTGATTTTGTGTTGGTGCTCATCCTCTCACTAAGGTGGAGGCTAAATGTAGTGTAGAAAAATGTATCCCTTTTACATTTTCACACTTAATTTGGAATTACTATTAAAATAAACTTAACTATGCCTTAATTTAGTGTTGTAATATATATTTTATATATTCACATTAATTTTAGGGCCCTATTAAGTAAAATGGACTTAATTATTCTTTAATGTGGTGTTATAAAGTGTACCCCTTTACACTTTCACACTTATTTAGGGATCCCTTAATTAATTGAGCTTAATTTTCCTTAATTGGCCCTTTTAATTCAAATCCAAGCCCAATTAATTTCATTTTCTAAAGAGGAAACTTGACATTCATTAATACCTTAACATAATACTTCTCATTGAGAAATGTGTGTCCTAGGTGAGTGACCTAGGACCCATTCACCTATGGGAAAATGGATCCTCACTTAGATCTAGGATCTAAATTTAAATTATGTATTTGGTGGTATTTTAACATATTCAAATCCATATTCAAATGTCGGCTTGTGTTATTTGAATTTTGGGAAATTAAGGTTACATATCTATAAATATAAGGTCATTTCACTAAGTTTCGCATAGAAGCAATTTTCAAGATCTAAGAGAGCACTTTTAGGAGCAATTCAAGGCATTCAAATGTAGATTTATTGAAGAATTATTGTAGCAATCAAGATCTAATTGTCACATCAAAATATTCTTGTATCATGCATATTTTTGGAGTTAATATGGTAATGTAGAGTTCATGATCCATTCAAGTATTCAAAGCATTGTTTCAAATCAAGTTTCAAGGTTCAAGATCCACATCTATTGAAGCCACTTCATGCAGGTTGTAGATCTTCATTCCAATGTTCATACAAGGGTTTTGTGAGTTGTGACATTGAGTTGTTCATTAATCATTCATTTCATGCTATTTTGTTTCATTTCAAGGTTTAATTACCAAAACAAGGTTTAACTAAGGAAAACCCCCATTCACCAAAAAAACATGTTTCCCTCTTGATTTGTGTTTACATATTTAGGTGGAAGAAATCTTGAAGATCTCTTGAAGAGCAAAATTGAAGAACTTGTCAAAGTTGTAAAAATTGTCATCTCATAGAAACTCACTCGTAGAATTTATTTCTGAATTTTTGAACCTGAAACCTAGAAAATTTAAGAGATTCAGATCTACATAGCAGAGGCTCTTGAAAGTTGCAGAAAAACCTTAACTCATGACCCATTCGCACCATGGTGAATGAGTTTTAGATTATCTTCAGAAACTGACTTTTGGTGACTAGTACACATCATCTTACCTCTCTCTAATCTATGATCTGATTTCTAGTTCTACTTATTTTGAGTTTAATCTTGAAGATCCAAGTTGTAAATTATATTTTGGGTTTGATTTTCTATTTTTAATCTTTCTCCCCATAGTGTTGTTTGACAGAAACCCCTCTCCTTGCAAAAAAATGAAATTAGTAGATTCACACTTTGACTTGATTCACCTAATAGAGAAATAGTTCCCTAACTGGTTCATACAACCCCATTACTAGCCATAGACCCATTTTTCTTTGTTTTAGTATGCAAAGGATATTAGCATAAGAGAATAATTGAGATTGACGTTGGCTACTTTCTCTGTTATAAAATAATTCAAATTTGACAATTCAATGCATTGAATTTGGTTGTTGTGTTTCAAATTTGAATTTGTAGTTACCATTTATGTAGGTTTTTTATGGTGAAATGATTGAACTTTGCATTATGTTTGAATTTGATGTTTATTAGGGGAGCCTTACACCATTATTTATTTGTGCAAGTACCTACATTGAATGAAGTTAATACATGTACATGAGACAAAGAGTTTCAAAGACTATGCATTTGACAACCCATAGAGTTGATAAGAGTTTCTCATTATGCATTTGAAGTACTAATGATTGTGCATATGTATTTGTGAATGCAATACATAAATACATTGACTTGTGAACATGTATTGGTACTTTTGGAACATGTTATTAATTTTTTAAATTTTTTTTAATGAATCAAATGCAAATGTTTGTTGGGAGGTGAAGTGAGGAAGAAATGAATGATTATTGAAGCAGAACGGTAACTTAATTGATTTGAAAATTCACTGCCTCGTTCAAAACAAATGAATTCCAATAACTTAATTGATTTGAAAATTCTTTGCCTCGTTCAAAACAAATGAATTCCAATAACGTAACGATCACGGCGTGGGTCTCGCTTTGTAAGAAAGTTCCCATGTGAAAGTGTTGACATGGCAATAGACAATATCGGCTTTCGTGGCAGGAAAATAGTTCAACGAGCGGGACATTGCTCTACAATAGAAGGAAGCTTCCTGCGTTCGGTTTTCAAGGAACTTACTATCTACAAATTTGTTTACTATAAACTTGCTAAACTATCTTCGGATTGGTTCCCCTTCGGAACGAAATTTGGGAAAGAAAGAATCTGTCACGTAAACAAAAGTAATTTGTACAACTTACTATCTACAAACAAGTTTATTTAAAATTTTCATTTTATTAATTTTTAATTTGTGTGATATTCAATTTGATTATTGTTATATTCATGAAAAGGAAAATTAATTAAATAATTAGTTAAAATAAATAGTTGGATAATAAAATTGAATATAAAATTAGTATACATATATTAAATATTAATAAATATAAAATATGTCGAGAATTATTCTTGTTTAGTTGCCTAATTTTATCACTTTTTTTCTAATCAAAACTCTAATCCTAACCCTAATTGAATGCTATTTTAAATTGTAGCCATTTTTTTTGCTTTCAAATTATCTTCACAGAAAATAATATTAAAATATATTTAAACTAATATTTAATTTTTACTGAAAATATTTTAAAAAATTAAAAAGGAAAATCTCGAAGAAAATTGATAGCTTTGATAAAAAGAAAACTTTTTTTAAAATTCATTTTACGAAGTTAACAATAATGACTGTGTTTTTTTTCAGAAGATAAGAAGATAAGATTTAAGAGTGGATATGGATAACGTCAATTTCTAGCTAAAGAGTTTTTCCTTATGCATTGTTTTTTTGTGGATGTCATTGTAATACGCCTCTCGGCATAAAAAATAGAGTTTTATTTTAGGAATAATGTCAAAGAATATAATATGATAATGTCCAACTAAAATTTATGTGTCTTAAGATTAAAAATGGATCTTCACTATGTGATAAGTCTCGATATTATTATAGTCTTTAATTTCTATGTAGGTTGATATGATAATTATAGATCATTTTTACATAGCACTAATCTATCATGTGACTTGGATATGACCTAGTGAATTGGCCACTTTCACTTCTTAACTCATTATGATCTCCACATTTTACTAATTGTTAAATGTTAGTAGTATTCAAGAATGCATTGGGGAGATCTCTAGATCACAAAAAGTCATGTTCTAAGTATTTCCTAGAAAGAATTAGCAAGACATGTACTCAAGCATAAAAAAGGATTATTTATCTTTGTTCTAAATATGATTGTGTTATGGCATGAAGTTATGATGAGTTATAATGGTACAATAAAGAAATAATTTAACATACAATAGAACTCTCCCCAAAGTCAAAACTAGTCTAAAGAAAACAAATACTATTGAATCCTAAGATTGAACCTTTGATGAAACAAGAACTCGCCAAGTTAATTGAATCAAAAATCATATTTTCCATCAAACATTCAACATAGGTGTCAAATCTAATTCCAATAAGAAAGAAGAATGGATAGATACATCTATGCTAATTTTAGAGATATAAGTAGAGCTTTTTTAAAGGATCACTATCAACTCCCTTCAATGGAGTAGATACTACACATAGAGACTAGATCAAAAAGATTATTCTTGCTAGAAGGATTATTCTATTATTACCAAGTTTGGGTGAAGGAAGAAGACCAATACAAGATAGCCTTCACCACTACATGGGGGAAATTCACCTATACAAAAATACCATTTGTATTGTCAAATACAAGAAGTACTTTCCAATACACCACATGTGGCTATGGCATTTGGATAATTAATAAATACAATAATTTTGATTTATCTTGATGATCTCATAGTGTCATCCAAGAAAAAAGAAGATTTGTACATTTAGAGGTGTTCCAAAAATACCAAGAATTTGGGATTTCTTTAAATCCCAAGAAATGTGTCTTTAGATTCTCACAAGGAAAGTTTCTTAGACATGTGGTCTCTAAAGAAGGGATTGCTATTGATCCTAACAAGAAAAAGGAAATTTTAGAATTATCTCTTCTAGTGAATAAGAAAGTAGTCCAATCTTTCCTCGAAAAGATTAATTTTATGGGTAGGTTCATCTCAAACTATGTAGGATTAGTGAGGCCTATTACACTCATGTTGAAGAAGGATAAAATGTTCAAATGGACCCTTGAGGGAAGAGAATCCTTTGAGACAAATCAAGCAAGCAATATCCTAAGCACAAATTTTAGTAAATCCTAATATTACAAAAGACTTTATTATGTATGCCTATGGTGGGGACTATAGTACAACCACAGTTTTGAAATAGAAACATGAGGTAGGGAAAGGTGAAAACCCAATTGATTTCACCTCCTAGACCTTGAAACACTATGAAGTTAAGCAAGAGAAACAAGTTTATGCTTTATTTAAGGGACTAAAGAAATTATGGCACTTGATAGCTATCAACAAGGTGTTAGTCTATGCAATTCACTCCTCTATAAGATAATATATTATGGAGGATGAGATAATAGAGAAAAGATTGATATGGATTACCAAGATCTTTACATATGATCTAGATGTTAAACCAATAAATCTAGTAAGCAAGATAATCACATGTCAATATAATGCTCAAGATAATAAATTGAATCAAGAGGGAAATTAAATAATGATGATTATCTAGGTGAATGTAGGAGACCATATCTTCATGGATAGAAAATAAATTTTACTTCATGGAGATAGTGAAATATGTAGATCAAATTTTGAATTTTAAAAAGAGATTTTACCAACTTCAAGGTAATGATTTCTTATTAATTAATGGAGTCCTATTAAAAAGGAACTTTAATGAGGCCATTATGAGGTATCTATTAGAACAAGAAATAAAAAGGATTCCAATCAAGTTCCATCAAGGAACATTGAGAGTATATTTTTCATCCCAAATAACAAATAATATAAATTACTCAAGTACTAGACCTGTATTTCTATCCCACCTTATTTATTGATTGCTATAGATTGGTTAGAAATTGTTGTTGTTTCAAGAATGATGGTGTTTTCATTAATGACAATAGGAAGTCTACTGACTGGTGTTGTCATTGATGTCAACTATGAGATAAAGATGTTGAGGATATTGAGAAAATCATGAAAAGAGAAAAACTGGTTGAGGTTGTGCATGTGTAGTTGAGACTTGAGGAAGTGTTGTGAGTACATGGAGCTATTCTTTTGTTGCAGATTTTGAAGATGAGGTAATGAGCTAAGATGATGGTTTTGGTACTTGGTTTCCAAGTGCTTTTGAGAAAATTTAATAAACAAAGTAAACTATGTTGTGTAAATGATCATAGCATTCTTTGCATTATGCTCTGTGTTATTTCTGTGTTGATGTTATGTCTGTATAGATCTTATAGATTATTCAAGATTGATAGAGGTTGATATATTTAGAATTTGGGTTTCTCGATCATTGTACAGTGCATGATATTTTCACGAGTGTGTGAGCCAGTTGTTCAATAGTATTTTCTACAGTCTATGAGAAATGTATTTTCTCTGTGTTTATCTGCTATTTTCTTTTAGGTTGTATTAGAAAATATGTTCAAAGATAAATGAAGCTACAAATAATTTAATACAAATAATATGATGCTTCTTTATTATATTTTTCATTCAAATACAATAAATATTTATAGGATTTTGGGTTCCTACTTTATAGGAACAACTCACTAATTACTAGAGTTGTTTTAACAACTCAAGCAAACATACTCCCGTACAACAATATAATTCTAAATATGATTGAAAAACCTAACAAATAATTTACTATTACAAACAAACATAATTACTACGCGGGTTATTACTTTATCTCACACACTCTATCCCATGTGAACACTAACATGAATTCCTAACACCCCTCTTAGTGTGAACATGGTACGAACTCACACCCTTCATCTACAGTATGCTCATCCCTATGGCATGTCCAAATGACTCAAGACTTTGATCCAAGGAAAGGCTCTCTCCTTCCATGGTTTTAAATAGGCTTACCACAAACCTTGACATGAATGGGAACCTCCACCATCTGTCCACCTCATGTGGTTTTCTAGATCCTCCCACAAACCCTTTCAAGATCCATGAACTACATTATATGGTTCTTTTTTTTTCCACTATGCTTGTACATTAGGGAAGTTATATATCACAAAGCTGAAAAAAAAACCATACTAGGAAAGATTTCAAATTTCATTCCTTAAGAACATAATATTCTTAATTATAGTCATTATTATTGATCATTGCCACTCGATCTCGAACATCATAGACAACTTCCATTTACACTAGAAGTTGTCCTTGACTTTAGTCATTTTGACATGAAATTGGAATGGAACATTGGTTATTATTCCCCCCCACAATGTGAAATTCCATTTATTCACACAAATAGGAATATTGAAAGGAAAATCATACCATACTGCATACTACTATCTAGATCTTGCTACACATGGCCATTATTGCATGTGAATATTCACTAGTCGACCATCTTCCAATGAAGTATGACACTTAGAGGATCTTCGTAGTCAGAGGATCTTTGCAATCATATGCTTTCCAATACAATCATTTTTCAGCATCCACCACACAAAGCGACATGAACACTGCAAATAGGTACACATCACACTGCACACAAAAATAAAAATGCCACCATAGCTCTATGTGGCCTTGTCGTTGGTGATTGATGAGAGGTCGCTAATTGACCTCCAACCTCCTGTGCCTCTATCCTCCAATAAATTTCTACTTACTTAGCAAAATGACTTTGAATCTCATTTCATCAGTTGAGAGGAATGACATATCCTCCCCCCTTAATCTAAATAATATAGAAGATGTCGGATTCTACCAATAATGCACCTTAATTACAATTGAAACATAGAGTTTGATGACTTTGCTCAAAACTAACTCTCATTTCTAGTATAAAATGGATCTACTAGATTATAACCTTTAGTCTATAAAGACTTAATAAATGATTGTACCTACAAGATCTTCTAAACTTAAAATAAATTTGGTATTACCAGACTAGTCATTACTCCTATGTGGCCTTCCACACATCCATCGTGCATCAATATGAAGCTTCAATAGGACCTCAGCTAGCTATTTGGTTAGCAAATATCATCGGTAATTGAAGAGAAAATATGGCTAGATAATAGTGCCATACCACTAAACCAAACACAAGCAACAATTGAAGTCGATCAAGTAATTGGTAGATCTCACACAAAACTGCATTAATCAAAACATGAAATATGACAATAGAAACATCACTAGAAGTCACCAGGTTCTCAAAATTCCAAATAGAGAATAACATCCAAAGCACTAGTAATATGCCAAAAATTCCAAAGGTAAATAAGACTTGTATTGTCGATGAAGAAAGAACCTATCAACCTGGCCAAAATAATAACACAGACTATCAACTATGGTTGATCCACCAACCTTGCCAAGCAAGAATTACATTGACTCACACAACATGGGTCACTTATTATTCCTAACCACATGCTTCAAAGAATAAGAGCTTTGTAGATGTCAATATGAATATAGCAGTCAGTAATGTGATACGAAGCACATCTTAAAAACTCACCCACTAAGAATGAATATATCTGCAGATCATGAAATGTGAAAAAATCACAATGGATGGAAGAGAACTTGTGGATCTTGCAAACAAATGGAATGCAATCACAATAGAAATAAAATCGTAGATGAGAAAGGCTTGAAGCCCTCAGGCTAGAAGAGAAGATACTATGAAAAAATTCAACCACCCTTCAAATGCATCAACCACCGACCAGCACTAGGAGTCACCATCTCTGATATGTAATGGCTAACAATCTAATCCAATAGGTTTCTAAAGAAAAAAATCTTTGAATATATCTGAACTGTCTAAAAATTAATTTTCCAAATTTTCTCAACGCACTAATTTTTCACGCAGGATTACAATTTGCTTTGATCTACCATATTAGAAAATATGATCAAAGATAAATGAAGCTACAAATTATTTAACACAAATAATATAGCGCTTCTTCATTATATCTTTCATTCAAATACAATACATATTTATAGGAGTTTAGGTTCCTACTTTATAGGAACAACTCACTAATTATTAAAGTTGTTTTAACAACTCAAACAAACATACTCCCATACAACAATATAATTCTACATATGATTGAAAAACCTAACAAGGGTATGTGCAGGATCATGATGGGTATGTGGCTAGTGACTTGTTTTTTACTCAAAATTGATGAAATGAAAAGGGTTTTTAAAGGATATTCTCAAATTTCCACCAATATAAATTATTCTTTACTTTGAATTTAATAAATAATTATTATTTATTTTCTATTTGAATTACGACTAAAGTCCTGATTGATAGGTTGATTGAAAAATATATATAGCTTTCAAATGGTATCACATTTTTTGAATCTAAAACATGTGTCACATTCTATGCTTGACATACTATAGGATTGAAAAAAAAATTGGATTTCATGATTTTTTGACCAAGTTAAGGTGGTCATACATATGATTTTTTATATGTTTTAAAAGTTGTAATAAAAAATTCATAATTGATTATTTACTTGGAAAAAAATTACAAAAAAAATGCATCACATCTGAACGTGAGTCCTCTTCTTATATCTAAAATCTTATAAAAAATTATTACCATTTTATTGTGGTTAGCGTGGTCAGACAGACACCTACTTCTTCTTTTTCCCTCAAATTTAAGTACTCTGTTGAAATTTCAAATTTTCATAAATAAATTTCTTTTTTTTTAAATAAACCTAGTAGTTTACAAACTACATTCAATTTTCTATAGATTTTATTCTTACATATTTTTGAAATAATATAGATAACTTATTTAAATTTTACGTCAAGTTGCCTAACTCTAATTTTTTTGAATTTTTTGCCACTTAAGGGCCTATTTTTTCCAGGATGATCCTGCACATACCCACATATAATTTACTATTACTAACAAACATAATTACTATGTGAGTTATTACTTTACCTCACACATTCTATCCCATTTGAACACTAACATGAATTCCTAATAGGTTGTACATATTTGGGAAGTTTCTAATAATGTCTTTATCGCACTATGATCAAGTTTTTACTTGATTTGATGCAATGCAATGTAAGTTTCAATTGTTAGAATGCAAAAAAAGGTTATCAATTTTCCTGAGTTAAGGTATTTCTTGATGCAATTTTGGATGATATATTCAATCAATCTTAAGTAGTTTGTGGATTGTTCTGGATTGAATTCAAGTAAATTGTGATGCCTAGAACTTCCAGCTTGATTTAAGGAAGCATGTACTTAATGTTTTGGTGTTTTGCACAGGTATTGGTCAACCTTGTGTTTAGCACTACATGCAAGGATTGTAGAATTATATTGGGATCTATTTGGGTTATAATTAAGATTTTATGTACATCACCTTTCATTCCTAAATATCGTGGGAAAGTTTAGGTGCTGACCTAGTTTGAATTTGGATGTATAACAGCTAGTGGCCGACATTGGAGAAAGTTTTGAGGTAGAGGTTGATATAAATATGAATGGTTTTGATGCAAGAGGAAGCAATAAAAGAGAAAGAATCAAGACAGATGTGAAGAGTGATGCAATTAAATTGTATGTGATGTAAATTTGAGTAGAGAAGTGCTAACTTCATGTTAGGGTTCCGAAGAAAATGAGATGAAGCCATCCAAAATATTTTATGTGAAACTGCGAAAGTGTGTGAGAAATTTTGGTGGACTTCTTGTTGCATTGAGAAGTGTTTCTTTGTGTAACATTCTTCTTCTATCTTCTTGTATTCTTAATGTGGCAGTGAGCCCTAGTTCTGAGCCTTTTTGGATAGTGTGTCCTATTATGGCAATGATCCTCTTTGTACCACTTTTGCAATTACTTATATTATGAGCTAATCCTCACTGTGGTTTTTACCTCAATGGGTTTTCCATGTAAATTTGGTGGTTTTATGTCTATGTTGTTGTGATTTCAATTTTTGTTATCTATGTTGCATGTTTAATTAATCTAATAAAATAAGGAATTAATCAATGCTTGTGGATCTAATTACTGTTGAGGGTTTTGAAGGTTTAATTTGCTACAACTAATTCACCCCCATCTCACTTTTCTTGTTCATTTCAATAGTTTTTAGTGTGAAAAGTTTCTTTATGCATCTAGTTATCTTTTATCTAGTTCCTACAACTAGTAGTCCTATTCACACTAGCTCAATTTCTCTTAGTGGTTTAGTTGTCTCACCTCATAGAAACTTGACACATTCCTTCACACTTGTCCCAAGTGTTCTACATGTGTCACATCACTTGGAGGGCTAGTTAGTCTTATTGTTTCACCTTCCTACCTCCTCCTTGACCTATATAAACAAGGAGTGATCATTGTATTCTACACATTTTATGATATATTTATTTTTCTTTTGCATTGTTCTTGATTCATTTTATGGTAGCTTGAATATTACATTCATTATTTTTTTCTCGAACATGGTATCAAAGTGTTGAATTGCAAGTTCCTTCTATAATTTTTGTGAATCAAGATTTCAACCCTATCAATGAAGTGTTGTGGAGCCAAATGGACACTCTCATTGCATCCAAAAGATAGCTAAGCATATTTTGAGGTATATTAGCAAAACCACTCATTTTGGAATTTAGTACACACTAGCGGCTTCACTAATAGTAGGCTACACTGAATTAGATTGTGTAGGAGATGATAATTCTCATAAGTCAAATTTCAGTTTTATTTTTTCTCTTGGTTTTAGTCTAGTTGCATGGTCTTGCAAGAATCAAACTAATATTACATTATCATCTACTAAGGTTGAGTATCAAGGACCATTTCTTTCTATCCAAGAGGTACTATGGCTTCAACAACTTATGATAGAGTTTGGTATTCCACTTGATCATCCTACTATAGTTTGGTGTGATAACCAAAGTGTCATCCATATTTCACACAACCTAATTGAGCATCAATGGAAAAATAAAATTGAGATTCATACATGCACTTAATTCAATAGTTAATCTAGGATGGTGTTCTATCCTTAGATCATTTGTATATTGAGGATCAGGTTACAAAATTCTTCACTAAACCTTTAGCTTGGGGTGAAGGAATTTGTTCTTGGGGGGTCTTGAGTCCTGCTTCCTTTGTATATAGTTCTCTTTTTTGGAGAGTTTTTCCCACTAGGTTTTCTCCTTTACTTTGTTTCAGAGAGAATTTTATTTTTTACATGAGTACCTCATCAGACCTTTTTTTTGAGACTCATCTTCTAGTGACTTACTCCCTAAGTATCACTTAAGGGGGGTGTTAGTGTGAAAATTTTCTTTATGCATCTAGTTATCTTTATCTATTTCCTACACTTAATATTCCTATTCATACTAGCTTAAGTTCACTTAGTGGTTTAGTTGTCTCACCTCATAGGTCTAGTTTCAAAGGAAAGGAACAATCTACCAAATTGTTGGAATTGGTACACATAGACCTTTGTAGTCCTACAAGAGTGAGAAGTCTTCAAGGTGATAGGTATTTTATGCTTTTGATTAATGATTATTCTAGAATGACATGGGTTACCTCGGAGAAAAATCTAAAGCTCTAGATAGATTTAAAGCATTCAAGGTTATGGTTGAAAATGAGATAGATTTGAAGATCAAATGTTTGAGATTTGACAGAGGTGGAGAGTTCACCTCCAATTTAGTTTAACATGTTTTGTGAGAATCATGGCATAAAGAGGCATTTTTTTTCCCCTAGGATTCCTCAACAAAATAGGATTGTTCAAGAAGTTGCAAGGACTATGATCAGAGAAGCTAACCTACCAAAAGTCTACTGGAGGAAATAAATTTGTACTAATGTTTGCATACTTAATAGAGTTCAAGAAATAGATAGCAGTACAAAAATCCCTATGAGTTGTGGTATAGAATGATTCCTACTATCAAATATATTAGAGTGTTTGGAAGCAAATGCTATATTAGAAGAGATGATGAAAACTTAGGAAATTTTGATGCAAGGTTTGATGAAGGTATCTTCCTTGGATATTTTACTAAAAGAAAATATTATAGATGTTTTTGATAAGGTAAGAAACATTTGCAAGGTGTTGTACCCTTTACACAATGAGCCTCATGGGCCAAAAAAGATCAATTTAAAAAAAAAAAAACCACTAACCAAAAAACCATAGACACAACAGACTAACATCCGACAGTAACACCACATAGAAAAAGCTATAGTAGACTAACTAGAATTCTCCCAATTTTGAGAGAGGAGGTTGACAACATCCTCCCCAACCCATTCGGGGCCTTCTTCAGCAACCTTACAACAAAATACTAAGAATGATTGTTAAAAGTGTAAGTGTTAAGGTTGATGAAGATCTACAAAATTTAGTTGTAATAGATGGATATGAATCAGATGAACCTTATTGCAAAGAAGAAGAAAAAAAATCTAAATAAAAAGAAGTGCATAATGAAGAGGAAGAAGCTTCAGAAAAGACCCCTAAGACCCCTAAGTATGTATAGAGAAATTATTCTAAAGAAAAAATCATTGGAGCAAAAGAAAAAGCATGTTGAAGAGGAGAAGATCTATTGAATTAGAGATAAATTTATGCTTAGTTTTTAAAATTGAACTAAAAAAAATGATTGAAGCATGTAAAGATAAACATTGGATGAAGGAAATGGAAGAATTACTTATGTAGACTGAAAAGAATTAGACTTGGGAACTTGTTCCTAGACTTGAAAATAAAAATGTTATTGGAATTAACTGGGTATTTAGAAACAAGTTGAATGAGAATGGAGAAGTGGTAAGGAACAAGGCAAGGCTTGTATGTAAGGGCTATACACAAGTTGAAGGAATAGACTTTGAGGAGACATTTTCTCTGGTGCTAGAATGGAAGCAATTAGGATGTTTTTGGTATTTTCAGCACATAAGAACTTTAAAGTTTATCAAATGGATGTGAAGTCTGCTTTCTTGAATGGAGAGCTGGAAGAAAAGTTTTACATGGAACAATAGAAAGTATTTTAGTTGTTAGATAAACCAAATATGGTCTACAAATTGAAAGCACTATATAGATTAAAGAAAGCTCATAGAGCTTGGTATACAAGGTTGGACAAATATTTGATACAACAAGGATTCAACAAGGGCACTACGGATAGTAATCTCTACTTTAAACTTGAAGAAGATCAAATCTTGATAGTGGTTGTGTATGTTGATGACATAATATTTGGATGCAATGAAGCTATGTAGGAAGTTTGTAGATGAGATGCAGAAACAGTTTGATATGTCTATATTTAAGGAGATGAATTTCCTCCTTGGGATATAAATCAATCAAACAGATAGAAGCATATTCATTTCACAATCAATGTATGTTAGAGAGATGTTGAATTGTTTTGGAATGGATGAAACTCCAAATTGGTATGCACCCCTATGGTTACTGGTTGCAAATTGAGTAAGGATGATTAATCCCCTAAGGTTGATCAAAGAAAGTATAGATCTATGATTGGTGGAATACTATGCCTAACTACTACTAGATTGGATATCATGTATGTAGCTTGTCTTGTGGCTAGATTTCAAGAAGATCCTAAAGACACACATGTTGCAATAGTGAAAAAGATATAATTTATATATTTGAAGGGCACTCTAGACTATGGCTTGTGGTATCCTAATGATATTGATTTCACATTGAGTGCTTATACAAATAAAAATTGGGCTAGTTGTGTTGATGACAGGAAAAGTATTAGTGGTGGTGCATTATTTCTTGGATATATATTGGTATCATGGCTAAGAAAGAACAAGATTTTGTTTCCTTATCTACTAGAAATGTTGAGTATATTGCAACAACATCTTGGTGCATACATGTATTATGGATGAGACATACATTGAAGGATATCAGAGTAGTGTATGATGAGCCTATTTCTATCTTTTTTGATAATATGTAAGTGCAATCAATATTTCAAAGAATCATGTGATGCATTCAAGAACAAAGCATATGACAATTAGGTATCACTTTTTGAGAGATAAGGTCATAGAGAATGAAGTAAAGCTTGAATATGTACCTATAAAGGATCAAATTACTGACATATTTACTAAGGCTCTTCTTAAGGATACTTTTGAGTATCTTTGAGAGAAGTTGGGGGTTATTGCCCCTACTTCTTTGAACTAAATGCATATGGAGATTCATTAGTCCAATGGACCTATGGATTCATTCTTTGTCTCAATTCATGCTGGTGGCTACCTCTTAGGGGGAGTAGGTAGTGACATTGTTGTAGTATGGAATATATGTTATCATTGTATCGAGGTTGTTGAGTTAGTTGGTGTGCACTCCTAATGGGAGTATTCAAAGTAGTTGCAAGTATCTCAGTTCTATGTCAAATGAGGAGAACAGTACAAAATATTTATCCTCTACCATTGATGTCAAACAGGGAGAGAGAGAAGTCATGTGAAAATGATTTGTATTAGGATCTACAACAATTTCTAATGAATGCTATTTGATTACAATGATTAATTAAACCGTTCGAATGAAATTATCATAATTGAAATGTTTAATATCAAATGCTTAAAAAGATGAATAAATGTGTAGACATGGAAAAAATACTAACACACTTGATCTGGATTTACCAACATCATGTCATCATGAATCATCTTCTTATCTTGTCATCACCTTTCATCTCTTAATTGAATAAGTCAGTTTGTCTAATTAAGTCACTATCTCCTATTAATTAATTAAATCAATGTTATTTAAATAACCCTCATTTCTTTATTTAATTGAATAATCCATTTTATTTGATTAAATCCCTAAAGTTTTTCTATTAAATTAAATCAATATTTATTTAATTTAATCTAACATCATTAACCCTCTTTAGTTAAATGAATCAAAAATATTTATTTAATTAATTCTAAATCATTTTCCTCTCAACTTTGATTTAAATCAATCCATAAATCTAAATCAAATTGTCACATCATCTAATCCCTCATTTAATTAATTAAATCCTAATTAATTTAATCCTAATCACTCCAATCCTCTAGATTTTGTGACTTGCACATGAAAATACACTTAATTGATTTATTAAATCCTTATTTTCTCTCCTCAACATGGCATCTTCAGGCAGTGGCTTCCTATCATAATCTTGTTCTGGCTCAGAGAAAAGGGTATAGAAATATTTAGTTGGAAGGTGATTCTCTAAACATTATTAATAATTTGAAGAATTTATCTCCTTTGTCTTGGACAATTGAGGCCTGGATCAAGGATTCCATTGAAATTATTAAATCATTTGATAATGTTTATATTCCCCATATTTTGAGAGAGGGGAATAAGTTAGCTAATTTATTCACTAACTTTGGTGTTAGAGATAGTAAGGTTTGGATTTAAATGACCCCATCCCTTATGAGGCCACGACTATTGTTCTAAATGAAAGTCAATTTATTCTTCAAGGTGTGCATGTCCTTGCTCATGTGGTGGCATATCATTAGGAATGAGGGTATGGTTATGATTTTGATGAAAGGTTGTCATATGGCACGGAGTTCAAATTCCTTATGGTATGTATGTCATGTAGTTTCCTTCACAAGGATTGTGGGTGTTAGCCACATAAGCTTCTAGAGTCTTCTGTTGGATTATTCAGTTTTGAGTGGTGTCTATTGCTTCCTTCTGAATTTCCTGTTGAGTGCTTAGTATTTGTTTTCCATCATCATTGGTGGGGATCAAAATTCAGGTTGAGCCCAAATCCTATGATATTGTGAAGTAGAGAAAGGAAGTGTGGGCAATTTTAGATAAGGGTAGCCTAACTCCCTTCATGGAGAAACTAAGTGGCAATAATACTTAGGTTATTGAATTGGTTGAGAAAGGGTGGAAAGGGAGAACCCTGGACTTCGGTGGTAGGGAAATTGAGATGGATGAGGAGTTCATAGCCCAGATTACTGGCCTTCTGATTAAGGGTATGAAGGTGTACAGGGATAAGAAAGAGTCACTAGCTGTGATGTCTCTTTTCTTTAAGAAGAATGAGAGTGATGACTTGAAGCCTGTGAAGAGTGGTGGGTATCTGAGGAATTCCTTGAAGGCTCTCTAGAGGGATGTTGTTGAAGAAATCATGAGGTATGTAACCCTAGAAGGAAGCTACATGGCCATTAACAATTACCATTTTCCATTGCATAACCATTTTAGGCACAAAAAATGGGTGTCATTTCCCTATTATTTTCTAGTGTCGATGGACTGTGGGATTAAAAAGCATAGGAAGAATCACAAAAACCCTATCCTACATGCGGGGTTGATTCTTTTGATATATGAACATGTTAAAGCTCATGATGTCCAAAAAAATCTAACTCCTCAAAAGGCTAAAGCTAGGGAGGGTTATGAAACTGAGTCGGGTGAGGAAAGGGCTTCTAAGAAACTAAGGAAGAGGAGGATTGTGTTAAAGAAAGATTCTGAGTGGGAAAGGGATGATGATGTTGATTATCTCCCTGACTCGTATGCCTCTTTGGAGGAGGGCCACATATCCCATGTTCAGGGAAAATCTTGGAAAAAGAAATTGAATGAGGAAGCAGGTTATACGACCTATAGTGATGATGTGGAGGTGACCATTCCTTCTAAGGGGGACAAAGACAAAAATGATCTTTATGGGGAAGCTTCCTCTCCTCCCCCTACGTCTAGACTTGTGCAGGATCCTGAGGAGGGAAGTTGGAAGAGAAGGGTTTTGATTCTTGGTCAACATCTAGAGAAGAATGCCCATTTCTTTGTGGTTGGTGGCTTCCATGGTGAGGATGTTTCGAGCACTATCATTGGGTTGGCTAAGTATAAGGTTAGAGTTGTGGGTGGTGAACAAGTTGCAGGAGCTAAGAGAGCGAATGCTAAGAGGATTCAGAAGGGGATGGTTGTTGTGGAGCAAATTGCCAATTCCATTCATAGGATGAAGTCTCCTGTCATTGTTGGTAAAGGTAAGGATGCTTCTGAGGATAAGGTCCATGAGAATAATTCTGAAGAGGATGTTGTTGTGGGGAATTGCATTGAAAAATTTGATAGGGAGGATCTTTTTGATGTGTTGGGTTTGGCCCATGACAGTGCCAATGTGCTTTTTAAACTTTTTAAATGGTTCTTTCATGAGATCAATAGGACTAATGTTTTTATTAGAATCATTTCTTGCAAGGCTAAGGACCCTTTGATTCAAAGCCAAATTGATAATTTAATGGTTTGTCTCAATAATGTTGCTAATACTGTGGTGGAGGAAACCGTCAATCTGAAATAAAGTATGGAGGCAAGAATGTTCTCCCTTAAGGAGAAAATTAACAAAATTTTGAATGTGGTTATTAAGAGTGGAGAAGATCCTAAATTCTTGACTAAGTCAGACTCTATGATGGCTTTCTCCCCTAATAAGAGAAATGAAATTTTGTTTGTTGATGTTATGGTTGTTGAGGGTAAGTTGACTAGGGAGGATTATGTTGCTGCTAAGGGTGCTGCTAAAGTTTTTGTTTTATGTTGTGAGCTAAAAACTGGTGGGCCTAGGGTTAGGACTAGAAATAGAATAAAAAATTAGGCAAGGACCTTGGGTATGGAAGTTTCTAATACTGGGGTTAAGGGACATAAGCTTGCTGCTAGTGAGATGGAAGCTGTTGAAATTCTAAACAATATGTAGTGGTGTGTGCCTTTTTTTGGCTGCTTTTTGGCTAGTGGTTTTTTGTCATTGGGCTGATGGTTGTTTAATGTTGTTTCCTTTTTGCTTCAGTTGTTCCTTTATGTAAAGGGTTTTGAGGCCCCTTCAAAACCTATTTTTTACCTCTAATCAAAACATGGCATCTTCAGGGGAATATTCCTTTAAATTTGAAAATCCCTCCAAGTGGATTTTTCCTTCCAACAAAGCATTTACCTCCTCTTACATTTCCTTGTGCATTGAGCCAAGTGGAATTTAATTCATTCCTTTCTCCCTCCAACAAGTCATTTCATGAATTTCAAATTCCACCTACTATCATTTATTGAGCATATTCATCAAAATGTGCTCAAGCTTCCTCCATTCACATCTTGACAAGTGGCACTTACCCATTGGATGTTGAATGATCCCACATTCATCCATTTTTCTCATTTCTCCATCTTTTATTTCTATAAAGATAATGATTCTCTTTGTATTTTGGATCCACAACTTAGAGCAAAGTTACTCTCTTCACATTGAGAGCTAATTCTATCCATTGCATATCAAGTGTTCATCATTTTCATGATTTCATAGCAAGGTTATGTCAAAATTTCATCAAGGAGCTTCAATCATCCACAAATCTTCATCAAGCTTGCATAGGAGTTGGGAAAGGGCTAATTTTCCACATCAAATTGGCACCAATTCCACCATGGGATTGAGAGTTTTCATCTTAAAATAGGATTTCATTTCTTTCTTAGTTCATTTTCTTCATTTTCTTTCCTATTTGAGCATTGCAAATGAATTTCATGGGGAATTTTGGTTCTTACTTGCATTTGATCTAATATTGCATTTTTTTCTTGTGTTTGTGTAGGTATAAGATTGGGGTTCTACATTTGGCACTAGGAGGGAAAATCTCAAGTCCTAATCACATTTTTTAACAAAACTCCATGCTATTTTGTGTTTTTTTGGTGTCTATAGGAAACTGCATCACTATTAGTCCAGTGATGCCATACATCACCGCTATCAGTCCAGTGATGCCATACAATATCGCTATCAGCCCAGAAATGCCATATAGTGATGCTAAAAACTCAAAATTTTGTCGCTCGAACCTTCCTGCCCAAAAAATTCAAAATTCTAAACTACAAGGCTAGACCTATTTCTAGCTCTAGCTTTTAAAAACTTCAAATAGTTTCACTGATCAAAATTGTGTCGCTATCATGCTCTTTGTCATGCTACAGAGCGTCACTTGCAAGCCTAGCAACACTATGCAACACCATTGATTTGCTCAAACTATGTCACATATGCGGTTTGCGCCACTAGGGTGGAGTAAAAGATCAAGTTTGAATTTTTTTTCAACATTTACATTTTTACTATTGATCATTTGGAGCTATTAACTTGTTTATGTCTCTATTTTTCTTGAGTTGATTAGTTTTGTAGGTGGAAAGTAAGGAGGGAGAAAAAGAGGAGTTTGAAGTATAAACATCATTTATCCAATTGTATCAAGTGTCTTTAGACACTTTTCTTTTGGAAGCAGTTATAATTCCAAACTTAAGGATTTTACCTCTTCAAGCTTTTAGGACTCAGTAATTTTCAATTGGGGTTTAAAATGAACAAGGAAAAGGGTTAAAAATAACTTTAGAAAAACTTACTAGATTTGGTTTAAGGTTAACAATTGAACAAAACAACTTTCATATCTCATATTGGTGCTTTAAAAAGAATCAAATCATTGCTTTGTGGATTTAAAATGAAAATGTGCATCTTTGTTTTGTAAAAACTTACCCAAAGTAATACCATCAAAAAGATGTATGCACTTATCTCACACCTCATGGTGATCTTGAGAATCAAAAGGATTTTTGGTGACATTAATTTGTGTACTTGTGATTACCCACATGCTTCAATTTGGATCCTAAAATTGAACAAATATTGCAAGTGTGAGTGTAGCATATTGCGCGTGTTATTTGTTTCTCAACAAAGATTGATCAAACTACAAATGCATTTGCTCACTTTTGTGTTATCTTAAAGGATATTCCTTGTGGGAAAAAGTAATCACCCAAGGGAATGAACCAACCGAGAACATGCTAAAGCCAAGTGACTTCCACCTAGGATATAAGTGTGGGTACTTGAGGAAAGGAAAGTATCACGAGGATTTCCCCCCACAAATGGAATGCCTGCATTAAAACCCCTTATTTAGAAAGGCCAAAATCCTTATCTATTTGTTGGTATAAGAACTGTCGTTTTGAATCTGCCCCACACTTTTATGAATTTTAGTAGAGATGGAAAGTATGCCATGGGAGATTTGTGGATATTGATGCTTGGTTTACCTGAGAAGCGAATGCACTATAAGGGGGATCCTATGTGGTCAACCATCTAACCATTTGTTGAAAGTAGGCGTAGCTAGACCTATCTGAGTGGGGACTCAACAAATATTATCTCAAATATCCATAGGGTTGCACATGTTCTTGAAATCAAAACACTTTGCTTGATCAAAAACATTGGAAAACAAACATTTAACATTAGCGTAAAATCTCAAATCCTTTAGGAGAAGCAAATATCCTTGAAAAAATTCACATGCTATTGCTTTCCCTTGGGATTGATATCCTTAGAGGTTTCTAGGTATTTGGATTTCATCTCAATTTTCTCCCACTAAAGTAAACAATAGGTAACTTTTTCCTTTATTTCCACGATTCCCACATGATACACTTTGTGGGATGAGAAGAAGTGAAGACATTAGACATCTAGTTTCAAAACCTAATCATGAAGTTTTTGTGGTAAAATTAAGTCACTAAGAAAAGCTAAGAACAATTGAATCTCACAAATGTGCCTCATCAAATTATTTCTAAAAATATCAAAATTTGAAAACCCAAGATCAAAGCTCTTAGTCCTAAAGCTCATAAAAAGTGTCTCTCAACACTCTACAAATTCAGACAAAGATTGATTTTCAACTTTTATAGAAGAGCTTTACGAAACAATCCCAATTTGTACTCATTTTATTGTTGTCAGAATCTGAGACCTTTTCAACAATTTGAGTATCTTGTTTAGAGTAAAGTGTGTTCTTCAAAATTGAGGTCTTGTAAACAAGAATCTTTGTAGGTACACATAGGATCAAATTCAAACTTCATCCATCCTTCAAATGTCAAACCAAAATCATCTCACCAACAACTCTTGAAAATATTGAAACCATCCCTTCATGCTAGACTTTTTGGAAAATCCATGAATCAAACATCAAATCATCTTGTTTTTGGCTAGGTATGTGTAGATGTATCCTTCTCCATATGCTTAGTTGAAATAATCATCAAATCATCTTTGTTTGGTTAGGTGTGGGTAGATGCATCCTTCTCCCTACACTTAGTCAAATTATCATCTTGTGAGCAAGTTTATCCCATAGGTAACATCCAACATCTTGGGATCTATTTGCTCATTATCCAAATCCAAAATCAAAACAAATCTAAAACCAAATCAAGGTCAAAATCAAAATCCAAGAATCCAAAATCAAATTAAATCAAATCAAACAAATCAAAATCTGAAAAGTCCTAAAAAAGTCTACCATTCCCCTCAAGATCTTCTAAAATTTCAATCATCCATATCATCCATCTTTCACACATTTCACCATTACACCTTTGATCTTTAATCATCCTAGATTTTCTCTTTTGAGCCTCATTTTATGGTTCAAACAAGATCACAACACAAGAAAAATATGGAGAACAACAAAGAAACATCAACTTCAAGTGACCTAAGCCAAACCAATTCTGAAATCAATCCTGTTGGATCAAGCAATCCCCTAACAAAGCTTCCTCCATTGTAACAAAATCCTCAAGAGGAAGGACAAGTAGAGGATATTACCAATAATTCCTTCAAGATAACACAAGATGAGATCATTGAAATGGTAAAAAATCCCGAGAATCATAGGATTGCCAATATCATGATGAAACTCCATCCCTCAGAATATATGCTTGAATTAGCAAAACAAGGGGCTAAACTCCCTTTTGATTATGATGTGAGCACCATTGTGGAACAACCTCTTGGGGTCATTCCTCCAATCTCATCCACACTCCTGATTTCATCCACATCTCCATTCCACAACATCACCCAAAGCATCCCCCAAATTATATCATCCATTGCTCCAACTCAACCCATTGTTAACAAAGGGAGCACATTTCTCAATGCACTACAAACACACCCGCTTGTGAATAATCAGGATTTGGACACAAACACTATCTTGGGGTAACCCATCCCCCAAAATCCATTGCATCCATATGTCCCCCTCACCTTTCAAGATCCCAATGACCCATCATCATCATTTCATGCAACACCCCAAACCTCCCTCCCTATGAACTCACAAGGAGAAGGTGACTTATTTGGACCAGGGGGCATCTTTGACCCTTAATTTTCATCATTTCCCTAAGGGATTATACCACTCACTTTTCCATCACTTCCACCCTTGTCGTCAACATCACCTCTCAGTTTGGGGATACCTCTGTTGCCACCACTCATTCAAAACATCATAATGAATCCTCCCATATTTCCATAGACATCACAACAACAAATGACCACCACCCCAATAACACAAGAAACCATCACATCATCAAGCATCCCCCAAATACCTCAAAACATGGTCTCTCAAGGACCAAGCATATCAGTCACACCATCTACCACACAAATCCCCACCATCAACATGACAATGCTTCTTGTTACAACAACAAACAACATTACAAATCCACCAACATCACTGCCACCAAACTCAAACACATCAAACTAATATAGCATTGCATTACAAGCCACTCAACAAGCTGCCTATCAAAAGGCACTCCAACAAATCTAGAATCGGCAAGCTGCACAACTAGTCACTCAGTAAGCACAAGCACAATTGGTTGCATAAAAATCACAAAAAGCACAACAAGCCACACAAATTGCACAAGCTGCACAAACAGTGCAAGCCACTCAAGATGCAAAAGCTACATAAGCCACAAAAGCCACAAAAATTGTACAATATTCCCAACAAGCAAAAGCTCAGGCTCAAGCACAAGTGGAAGATCAAGCCCAATACCAATCTCAACAAACACAAGAACAAGCACAGACACAGGTGCAAGCACAGTACCTCACACAACAAGCAGCCCAACAACAAGCATACCAACAAGTGCTGAAGCAATACCAAGAGCAAAAAGAAGCATCACAATTATTATCCAAACAACAAGCATTGTTGGTACAACAACAATAACAACAAGCTCAATAGTAGGCATTATTAGCACAACAACAATAGGACCAACAACAAGTGTTGTTGGTACAACATCAATTACAAGCATACTTGGCACAACAAAACATGCAAACACCATCCACCAACACACCAACCAATCCACCCATTCCTCCAATGATTGAACCACAGCATAACACCTTCACCCCACCCCCTAATACACTAGATGATGTAACAATTCAAATCTAGTTGCTCTTCCAACAAGTACTTGATATTCAGTCAGGGAAAACCACAAAGACACCCAACAACTTGTGTCCCTATCTATTTGATAGGAGTCTTGCAATGAAACCATTCCCAAAGGGATTTAAAATCCCAAAATTTGATAAATATCATGGGATGGGAAACCCTGAAGATCACATCAGGTAATTCCAAGTGCATTACATGGAAGTCGCATATGGCAATACATATCCAATGCAACTATTTCCTAGAAGTTTGGATGGGCAAGCCATGGAGTGGTTCTCTCGCCTCCCTCTAGGCATCAAGAAGTTTTAGGAGGTAGTAGATGCATTCATAAAAAAATACGCATTCAATATTAGTATGGATGCTAGTCTAGAGGAAATATCAACTCTTAAACAAGGTAAAAATGAATCATTTTCTTCCTTCCTACTGTAGATGTCAAAATGTGTATTTGGTTAGTTTAAAATAAAGCAACATTTCAACATCCCTATGGAATAATAAGCCATGTTAATCATGCCATAAATGAAACAAGGGAAACCAAATAAAAGCATACAAAAACATGACATTAAACCTATCCCATAGTGGATTGGTGTCACATGTGCTAGTGACCCTTTCCCAACCCTTGATCAAAGCTTAAGTTGTGTAAATGATGGAGATGATGGAGTGAAATGGACAAGATCAAATCTCAAATGAAGAGAGTAACCTTGCATAAAATTGTGGAGGATTTGCTCAAAGATGAAGCTTGTATTTAAAGATTTTCAAATGTTGAGTGTTGAAGAGGGACCAATGTGGGACTAAAGATTCTGCCAATGATAGGTGGCCACTTGTCATCATGTGAGTGGTTAATGCATGTGCAAGATTTGGGAAGAGTGCCCATGAGAGGGAGAATTTGAATTCAAATTTTCCAATAAATGCTGAGTTTGACTTTGGAAGGGGACATGTAAGAGGCATGTAAGGCCTCATAAATGCTCTATTGGGTGTACATGTCCACTTGGGGGGAGATTCAAACTTGGAGAATATTCTTCCTTTATGCCAAGTTGAAAATAAAGATTTTGATAAATCAATTAAATGCAATTTCATGTGCAAGTGGCCAAATCTAGAGAATGCAAGTGGGTGAGATTAGCATTAGATTTAATCGTGATTAATTAGCTAGGATGATGATTAGGATGCTTTGACTTTTATGACTTAAATATTTGATTTATTTAAATCAGAAAAGGATGGAAAATGATTTGAATTTAATTAAATAAAAGGTTTGATTTATTTAATTAAAATGAGGGTGATGGGATCAAGTTGATTTATTTGATTTAAACTAATGACTTTAGGTGATTGATAAATAAACTTGATTTATTTGCCAAATGGATGAATATGACCTAGTTGAATGCATTATGTCAATTTGATGTGTTTACATTTTTCCCCTCTTTGAAGCAATGTACTTGTTACGTTGGTTCAAAGAATAAACTTGCCGCAATCAAAATTAAAAAAATTCTGATTTTTTGGATGCCCCAGCGGAAAGAAGTATATTGGTACATTGCCCCCTCGAGAGATCGAGCGAAAAGATTCAATTTGAGGGTTGATATCACGATAAAGAGGTTCAAAATGGATGGTTATGGATGATGATGCAAATGAGATGATTTCAAGATGCTTAGAATAACAAATCTATATTATCCTAAACAACTTAAATGATGATATGATATGAGATGGATGATGTGATATGCCATGATTATGCAATGGATGATTTATGCAGATGCTTAGACTAACAGATCTATATTATGATGATGATATGAATGAAAATGTATGTGAAATGATCGATGTTTCCTATTATGTATGATATGAATGATATGTGATATGCTGATAGTTTTTTGGATGTAGGATGGATGCATGATGGGTGCAGGATGGATGGATGCATGATGGATGCATTGGCGATGTTATGCTAGCACGGAAATGAGATGATGACAAGAGGATCGAACAAGTCCATGATTGGTCGAGACTTTATTAGAGATGATGATGATAGAAGATGATGATGATAAATGATGATGATTTTCTTATCAAGGATTGGGATTTTCAAAGGGTCACCTACTTTATGTTTGATAACACACATAGGTACAATGCATCAAGGTATCAAGAACCAGGATGGCGTTGTACCTAGTGTGATGGACTTTGTCTCAACAAGCAGATAGGAGTATTCTTGTTCACACTTGACATACGAAAAACCTTGCTAGGGCGTACCTAACAAAGCAAGTATTTGCCAAGTTATATTACAAGAGCATCCAACAAGCACAGTAGACAAAATAATAATGATCGTTGCCCCATTCCTATCTCTCTAAATCCTTCGTTCGGATATCATCGAGAGGTCCTTGGAATGAGCACAATAAGATAAATCACAAGAAAAGATCAAGTACGCAAACAAGCCAATGTTCTTCATACCTTCAGCCAAAGGGATTTGTTTTGATAGGATAAGAATCCAAAGTGATATCCAAAATGATGCCCATTGTCAGAATGATATATCCTAAGACATGCATTGTACAGGATGATGATGGTTTGATAAGTTGATTGATAGGCTGTTGATATAAGGTTGACTGACATTTTTGCGACTGATCAAGAGTTTGATTTTGTGTTCAATGGTTCGTTGTTTTGATTTTGATTTTACCATTGAAGCTTGATTTTGTTGCCTGCTATGATTGTTTCTGTTTGCGTTGCCAAAGGATGAAGGTGATGATCAGTTTTTAATGGATGATTGATTATTGCGGGTGCAAGCGAGATGTGACAGATGGATTTTTTCAAATATTTGGATTTTTTGACATTTTGAAATGTTTTGAGGTTGTTTTTGGATTTTGATGTTTTTCTGATGTTTTTGGATTTTGGTGTTTTTCGAATGTTTTTTGGATTTTGATGTTTTACAATTGTTTTTGGATTTTTATGTCTCGGGGGCTGCTCAAAGATAGCCTTGCCTACGTTTAAGCTCATAGACGACGTAGTTCGGATTCCAATGTTTTTGATGTTTTCTACTTTTTGATTTTTTTTGATTTTTCAATGTTTTGGATGTTTTTGGATTTTCGCATGATTTTGACAATTTGGATATGGATATGTGTGACGATATCAGTGCTTTGTTTATGGATTTAGCTGCAAACCAAGCTAAGGTTGATTGATCGGGTCAATGGATTAATGATGATGATAACATTGTTGAGGATACACAACAATGGAACGATTTGATTGATTGGGATTGATGATAACATTGTTGAGGATACACAACAATGCAATGATTTGGTTGATCAGGATTGATGATGATAACATTGTTGAGGATGCAAAACAATGCAAGGATAGTGTTAAGCAACACAATGGATTTGGGAAAGATATCCCTAAGATGATGATTTTTTGATTGGATTTGATTGATCATGTTTGATGAAGCTTGGTTTCGAACAAAAGATGTTTGGATGATTTGATGTGACATTTGACATGTAGCTTAGATGTGACTGATATCGATTGATGTTTGATGAAAGATGAATATTGATAAGGAATGTCTTCTCGTCAAAATGTGCCATGGGCTAGTGATTTGGATTTTTTGCTCACAAGTGGTTTGACCAATTTGATTTCAACGTTTTCCAATGTTCGGATTGCCACATAAGTCAGAGGATATAGATCAAGATTTATTCTCGAAGCAAGGTCTAAATATCTGCCCCCAATGTCTAGAAATGTATGGAATGTTATGGATGGATGCTCAGATAAGTGTATGGATGGAGGGACATGGATTATCTTGCAATAAGATAAGGTGTTCAGATAATGAATGCTCATTTGGATAATGCTTCATGGCTCAAATAATGCTGAATAGGATAGGATTGATGAAAATGACCCATGTCAAGATGTTTTGCCATAAGCAAGCGTAAAGCGTGCCCCAAAATGTCATCAAGATCAAGATAACTAAGATGACAGATGTAGATAGATGCGAATGGATTGGATAAATGGTTCATGGATGGATGGATTTATTACGGATAAGATGGATGGAATGCTCGATTTATTATGGATGGGATGAGATGCTTTCACCTGAAGTGGCGCACGTAGATGCTCGTTTCTACACATGACGCCTATTTGCCAGGTTTTCATCATGGTCTTGCCCAAAGCGCCGCCCATGTGGTTTTCACTAGAGGACAATTTTTCTCTTTACTGTTTTCAATCCTTTTTCTAATTTTTTTTTATTTTCATATTTTTGTATTTTTTTGTATTTTTTCAAAAGATTCATGCTAAACCACCTAGTGGTGTTGACGTAGATGCCTTTGTCATAATGTGCCATTGATATCCTACTTGAAGGAGCTGCTTTTCTAAGATATGTGCACTTGAATGCAACTTTTGGGATTCTTGATCTGCTTCGTCGATACCAGGGTTAACTCTGTCTCTGTGCGTACATCGCGATAAAGTGCCTTCTGAATCCTTATGATGAAGGGTTGTTGCCAATACATGGTCAATATGAGAATTGGATATCATGCGTGGAGGCATGGATGGAGTGCGTTTAGGAATAAGAGATGGATTGGTTGATAGTTTGGAACCTTTGACTCTCCAAACTTGGGAAGATGAGCAATGATGGGTGGATATGGAAGTGTGCGTGGAATTAGGACCAACTGCTTGATATACTTTGTACGTCACTTGAAAAGCCTACTTTTGATTTTGTGGACATCTTTGATGGATACCTTTCCCTCTTTCAGTTTGCCCCACAATTTCTTTGACTGATGGAGTTTGATAGGGATGATCTTTCTTTGTATCCTTCGGTATCCATTTGTATTTGATTTGTTCATTATGCTTCTCAACTTCTTTTGATTTGATAACGTTCTTCATACTTTAAGTTAGATATTTCCTTTGATGTTGGTCCCAATTCATGGATGGGGTGATGGGTGGATGAAGATTCGTGACGTGGTTGGTTGTAGTATTGACACTAGCTTCATCATAAGGACTCTTCATGCTCCCTATGTTGACGTTTGCTTGAGATGAAGTTGCCCCCAGTATGGTGGTAGTAGTACCTTCATTCTTTGACTCTTCCTGTTCTGAGGTGTCTTGTTTAGTAAACATGCTCTGACAAATGACCACCATAGTTGACATTCTTTCAATTTGCTGCTCTGCTAACTTTGGATGTTCTATTTGACTTGTTTTGTTAAGCGGATAATGATGGATATCTTTATTCATGATGTCCTCAATCTGAGTTTGGGACATATTTGATCCTGATGTTGACAACTCTGTTTGATTGTAGGAATCAATAACCTGCTCTTTTTGTGTTGTAATGTCAGGAGTAAAGGAATCCTATTCTAAATGAAGATCATCTACGTGTCCATCCATAGAAAGCATCTCATGGGTAGATGGAGGAGTATGTGCTAGATGGATAGGATCATCTTGCATAGATAGGAGAGTATCCATTAGATTATTGTAGTATCTTGAAGATACAAATTCTTGATCTTGAATGATTTCGAAGTTGCTTTCGACATGCTTTGGATCAAGTTCTTGACATAGGTCAGTTTCAAAGGATGGATTGCTTACAAATGACTCTTGGATATCTTCATTATGCATGGAAAGTGGCTTAATATCTTCGTGATCTTTGAGTGGACTTGGATCAGCTGTCGAGTTGAAGATCCCTTCAATATCGGTAATCATGAGGTCGAAGGATGTCAATATGTCTTGGAAAGGACCATTGCTATACTTTGGTGAAAGACATTGATCATACTTTAGAATAATTTCTTGAGATATGTCCTCTACCTCATTAGGTGATGTAGATACATTTTCAACATGATCATTGGTCAATGCCTCATCGGACGAAGTGAAAATATCTTTATTGATGGATAGATTTTGAACATTGTTTTCAACAATTGCGATAGAGAGATTTCTAATGTCTTCAACCATAGGGTCAAATGATGCTGACATTTGTTGAATTGGATCATTGTTGGGTATTGTTGGTGGATTTTGATCATGATTGAGAAGTGACTCTTGACATATGTTCATTTGATCATTGGATGGAATAGACACAACTTCAAGGTATTCAATGATGGAGTGATCTTGATCTTTGTTCTCAACAGTTGTCATTTTTTGTGTTTGTGCTCATGTTGGTTGGGTAGCTTGAGAGACTTGGGCAGCTTGAGAGGATTGTTGCACTTATTGAGCTTGTGTTGCTTGTTGCATGGCTAGATATTGTTGGAATCCCTTTTGAAAAGCAGCTTGTAATGTCGCGTTGTATTGGTTTGATGTGGTGGAAGTTGGTGGTGGTGGTGGTGGGGGTGGTGGTGGATTTAGAATCATGTTGGATGTAGTGACAAGTGTTTGAGATACGCTCAGAGTGATCATGGTAGTGAGAGGTTGAGATGTGATGGGGTGTGATAGTGGTGTTTGGAATGATTGAAGGGATAGTGATGGTTGGAATGACCAAGGTGATAGGTCCTTGGGAGACCGTATTTTGATTTGGGATCAATGTTGTTGTTTGATTAGATACCATCCATTGGTGTGATGTCGATGGTATATTCAAAGGATTTGACGTGATGGTTTGATTGACATTAGGTGGATTGATTTGGGTGGATTGATTGGTGCTAGGTAAAGGGGAAGCCCTAAACCAAGGAATGATGTTGGTAATAGTGGTGGAGATTTCCCTTGGCGCAATGCCTCAACTATTTTGGAAAGTTCTGCAATTTGATCTTGCCAAATTTGTTCTTGATTTTGATCTTGACTCACTTGAGATAGTTGATTTGGCTTTTGTTTAAGCAGATTTGGGATACCTACTTGCAGTTTTTGAATGGGATTATGGGAAAATTGACTTTGGACAATGTTCTGATTTGGGATGATGTTCAAATTTGGCATGATAGGATGAACATTGTTGGTATTGGGAATCATTTTTCCAAAGTTTTCCGAGTTAGGATTCATGTTTCGAAAACTTGCACTTGGTACATCCACATTTGGTGGAATGACATTGTTCGTTTCAAGGCTCATGCATTGATTATTCGATTGGTGGATTTGTAGGTTTGGACTTAGATCTATCATTGGGAAATGTGTTCCAAACTTTGACTTGGGCATACTCACACTTGTTGTACCATTGACATTTTTCAAAGGCAATGATCCTATGCATGGACTTTGATAATTGATAGGCATTGCAAGGCTTTGAAGATTCAACTGATTTGGATTACCCAAGATGTATGGATCAATTTTATATTCCATGTTCTTCTTGTGTTTTGACCTTGTAGCGCCATTTTGTAGATGTCAAAATCTGCATTTGGTTAGTTTAAAATAAAGCAACATTTCAACATCCCTATGGAATAATAAGCCATGTTAATCATGCCATAAATGAAACAAGGGAAACCAAATAAAAGCATACAAAAACATGACATTAAACCTATCCCATAGTGGATTGGTGTCACATGTGCTAGTGACCCTTTCCCAACCCTTGATCAAAGCTTAAGTTGTGTAAATGATGGAGATGATGGAGTGAAATGGACAAGATCAAATCTCAAATGAAGAGAGTAACCTTGCATAAAATTGTGGAGGATTTGCTCAAAGATGAAGCTTGTATTTAAAGATTTTCAAATGCTGAGTGTTGAAGAGGGACCAATGTGGGACTAAAGATGCCAATGATAAGGCCACTTGTCATCATGTGAGTGGTTAATGCATGTGCAAGATTTGGGAAGAGTGCCCATGAGAGGGAGAATTTGAATTCAAATTTTCCAATAAATGCTGAGTTTGACTTTGGAAGGGGACATGTAAGAGGCATGTAAGGCCTCATAAATGCTCTATTGGGTGTACATGTCCACTTGGGGGGAGATTCAAACTTGGAGAATATTCTTCCTTTATGCCAAGTTGAAAATAAAGATTTTGATAAATCAATTAAATGCAATTTCATGTGCAAGTGGCCAATTCTAGAGAATGCAAGTGGGTGAGATTAGCATTAGATTTAATTGTGATTAATTAGCTAGGATGATGATTAGGATGCTTTGACTTTTATGACTTAAATATTTGATTTATTTAAATCAGAAAAGGATGGAAAATGATTTGAATTTAATTAAATAAAAGTTTTGATTTATTTAATTAAAATGAGGGTGATGGGATCGAGTTGATTTATTTGATTTAAACTAATGACTTTAGGTGATTGATAAATAAACTTGATTTATTTGTTGAATGGATGAATATGACCTAGTTGAATGCATTATGTCAATTTGATGTGTCTACACCTACAATAATGGTGATCCAAGGACAATAGGAGAAAATGGGTCATGCCAGAAGAACAACAAGTTTGCACCATCATTTCCAGTCTCGAAGAAGCCTTGGTATTCCATCTTAAGGTGCAAGGTATCACCACATATGACCAATTTTTCTCCAAGGAACTTAACATTGAACAAGCCCTTACTACACAAGGAGGGACACCCACATATCTTGAATAGAAAGATAATCATCCATCCACTAGCTATAACGACAAACCTCACACATGGGAAAAAAATAGAAACATTACTATAATTGACATTTTATGGATATTTTGATTTGTCCAACAAGGAGATGTCTTCAACAACTTTGCAACTTAACTTTCAATGATTTCCAAGCCTTCAAGATACCTAAATCCACAAACACACAAGGAAAGAGAGAGAAATGTTGGATGTTAGGGCATGGGGGTTTTCCTTAGTCAAACCCTTTATTAGTTAATTAAACCAAAATGAATAAATAATGTATTGAAGAATGAAATAATATAATTAGAGACTTTCCACGATAATAGATCTTGAATTTCTATGGCAATGGATGAAGATTTTTCCCTTGAATATTTGAAAAGGCTATCTTGATGACTTAGAAAGCTAAAACCCTAGCTTGCTTGATTTGAGAGAGATGATGAATGATGAATTAAATGATTAGGTTATGAATTAGAGTTTAGAAGCTTGTTTATATAGGCAATCCACCTAAGTTTCTCATTAATTTGATCCCCAAGGCCGACATGAAGAAAAAATAAACTTAAAATCAAAATTTTCCCACCTGAACCTTGAAGATAGCCCAAATGGGACTAAGTCACCAAGTTGGGTGACTTAGTCCCACCTGGATGGGACTAATTCACCCAGACGGGAAACTTGGTCCCGCAGGGGCTCTTTTGCTAGCTAGATTGTTGGGGAGTGAAGAAATTGGGTTGATATGATGATTTTATCAAGTCTTTGATCAAATTATGCATTGGGATGCACAATACGTGGCCATAGGGGCCTATTAATGATGATATAAAGGATGATTAGGGCTAGGGACACAAAGGTAAATGTGAAAGTGTGATTAAATACACTTTATAACATTAAAATGAGGTTCACATAGGCTAGAAAGGCACAACATCCAATGTGAATGTGTAAGACACATTGCAACACTTGATTAGAATTAGGTTTAATTTACAAGTCTTCTAGATTAATGTGATAATGCAATTAAATACATTTTACAATGTTGAATTAAGGGGAAAATAGGTCTTTTAGACTTAGATGCTTAATAAAAGTCTAGAAAAGTGTGAAAGTCTTTCACAACACTTTACAACACCTTTACAAGACATCGTTAGATGCATTTTATTTAGTTTGCAAGGGTCCAAGACTAAATCAAAACAATATTAAGCCAAAATCACAAGGAGGGCCTAAATAGGAAGAAAAAGTAGAAGGGTTACTTTTTTCTTGTCCACACTAAATTCCTATAACCACTTAAACAATGTAATATAATAAATCTATGTTAATATATATACTCTTAACACATTAATTTAAATTTTTGTTGCTTATGTTGATGGAAAATGATTAAATCCCAGGATTATTTGATTTTAAAATTAGAAATTATAACTTAATAATAGTCAACCCATAGTAATGTTTCCACCTTTATGGCCAAAGTGAGACATTGAAATTAGCATTTTTTATTAGATTTTAACTTTCTATCACCTATAGCAACTAAACCATTAATAATTTGAAGATGATACAAACTAATAGTTTTTGATATTTTTTATGTAGATTGTACATGTATTTTTTTTCTTTTTTATTTTTATAAAGATATGATTTTTGATTTTTTTAATGTACACTTGAATTTCTTAGTTTTTCTAGTTAACAACATTTTTAAAAAGTGATGTTACTCCAATAAAACTTTACTTTATTTGTAGAAAGGATAAAATTATATATTATTAACATAAATTCCTAACATCAATATCTTGTGCACATATGTTTTTCATATTTTTTATTACATATTTTTTTTATAACTTTTTGAAGTGAAATTAACTATAATTCAAACATAAGTTACTCCGGTAATGCATAATTTTTTTATTCATTAGAATTTTTTTTTCCTTTTATTGAAATAATAACATCAATACCTGGTGTACAAATATTTTTAATTTTTTTCTTTATTTTTCACATGTCTAAAACAAAGATCTTGATATTCAATGTAAAACCTATGCTCACTAGAAATAGAAGGTAAATATAATAATTAAATTAAATATAATTTAAAATTACACTTTTTGGAAAATTTATTGTAAGGGAGCTACATACTTACAAAATCAAACTTCTAAATGACTTCATTTGATCACCCAAAAGGTGAACCAAAAGTGGTTTTTTATCTACATTGTGTTAAATGCATATGAGGCTCTATTGAGGTTTTGATTTAAGACTAGGGGGGTTCTATTTGAGGGGTTTTGATCTAAGGGGGTTTTATCTAACCCTCTTCAATTAAAAACCTTTAGGTTGAATCTCGCAAGGTGTAAATCATTAAATTTTCTAAAAAGTATGTGATTTTTGTCAGGATGACACACAAAGTGGACACACTATTGTGAACCACCCAAAAACAAAAGGAAATGATTGTTCATGATCCAATATTAAAGATAGATTATAATTGCAATTTAATCTACTATAAATAAGCTCATAAAAATTGAATTGAATATATCTATATGTATGTATGTTTATATATACATATATACATTCATATACATTATATACATATATGCATACATATACATATATACACATTTATATATACACACATATACATATACATATATAAATACACACACACACATACATAGAGAGAGAGATATCAAAATTAAAATTAATATATACACAAGCAAGAATAAAAAATTATGTCCTAACTATATACATCAACTTGTCAATGGGCCCTTAGTCTTTGGGTGAAGTTAAATAATTTTGAATAATCCCACTAAGGATCAATTCTCACTTAGTGCAATACCTCAACACCATAAGGGATGAGGTCAATATTGTACCCTAGACAACTTTGAGAAAATGGATACCCCTCAATCCTTCGCTCTTAGTTGAAGAGGTTTCAACCTAAGACTTGTGTTCTTGTGTAAGATAACTAAACAATTTTGTAGGTTTGACATAAAACCATCCAACACCAACAAAAAGTAAGAAAATAAAACAAAAAAAAAGATGATTAACCCAAAATCTATTTTTTTTACAAAGTCTCCCATTAGCTTTTGATAGATGTAACAATCATTCATACTCTAAGCTTAAGCATTTGATTTATGTGATCTCCTCGTCCATTACATTTTTTTTATTTAAAAAATTTGATTTAAAAAAGAAACAATAGAAGTCCAAAAAGAACTGTACAGAAAAGGACAAAATATCTAAAGCATTAAAAAAAATAGCTCCAAAGACATAGAAACAATAGTTGAGAAATATAAACCAAAGCTTTGCTAAGAATTTCTCCATAAAAAACAGCAGCACTATGGGCCTTCTCATGAAATGAAAAATATTATTACTATTTTTTTGAAGGGAAAAATAGGGAATATTCCTTATAATGAAAAGGAAGATAAGTCTTAAAATCAATGGTATCACATTTCTATTCTTGTGCATACATCATTGTTCAAGAAAATTCCATCCTCGTATGTCAAAAGCACGGGGAAATGAATTTGCACCCCAATACACGATGATATTTCAATTTTGAACATAAAATGGGATGGAAAATAGTCAAAATTCCTCCATTTCAAGTTATGTAAATTTTACAATACCATGTTTTCCCTTGTTCTCTTCCATCCCCATGTTTCTATTGATTTTTGTAGCTCAAAAGGTGGGATGTGGATTTGTTTTAAAGCAACTCAAGTTGGATATGCTTTAAGTCACTTTAAAGCAACTCGAGTTAGATGTTCTTTAAAAAAATTCAGGTTGGATTTTTCAACAACAATAGTTTTTTTTATTCTTTAATAGAATGTTTCCAAGTTTGTGAGGATAAGATAAATCCAAGAGTGATTCTATGTGTAATTAAAGCCAAAAAAAGAAAGGAAAGATTATTTTCTTACACGCTAAGTAAAGCAACTAGGCTCTATAAATGTAAGATTGTTGTAGCAAACTCATATTGTATTTTTTCGAAAGAAAATTTTGTTGTTAGGCTAAATAGAAGATCCAACATTTGCAGGTTTTTCCGTGCATTGGGGTTTCCTAGGTAATTTTTTTTATTGTCTATTTGTGATTGGCTTCATGTTGCTTTTTTCTTCCATTGCTATTAGCTATTAATTAACCTAGTTGTATTAACTATTATAAATTAGATATTTGATTATATTCTATGAATTTATTGAGCAATTAATTAGTTGATGGGTTATAAGAAATTAACATGGTATCAAAGCCTTAAACTCTGAATATGAAGCCAAGATTTGTGACGTAGATTTCAAGAAAAAAAATTAGATTTTCATCTTTAGTTCTTTTGTGGCTATGGCAACTAGTGTTTGATACAAGTACAAGCTTGTGGGTACATCTAACTTCTTGCAGTGGAAGGTTTGGATTACATCTATTCTTAAGGAGAATAGGTTATGGATCTATGCTAGTACAAAAGTGACACTACCAACAAATGATCTTGTTGCCTTAGATTCACATGAAGTCAAAGAAGCCAAGGCTAAGAGGATTATGCTAGATGGACTAAGAGATCATTTAATTCTTCATTTGTCAGGGAAAGACACCGCCAAGGTGATGTGGGATACGCTCACAAAACTTTATCAGAGTGACTATCAGAGTCGTAAGATGATGCTCAAGGACAAATTGCATAATACCAAGATGTCCAAAGGTGAGAGTGTGAATTCTTACTTGTCCAAGCTGACACAGGTTAGGGATGAGCTTGTTGTTGTTGGAGAGATGATTGATGAAGATGAGTTGGTGTGTATAGCATTCAACGGCTTTTTGAAGCACTAGGAAGTGTTTGTCAAGTGTGTTGTTGGCAGAGATTGGCTACCTGATTGGGCAAGACTTTTGGATGATTTTGTTCAGGAGGAGATCCATGAAGGTGCTCATCGAGGAGATCAAACAAATAAGGGTCAAGATGAAGAAAATCTTTCTCTTGCAAGTAAGGGTAAGAAGAATTTCAATAAAGATCAATCAAAAGGTTCTTCTTTCAAGAGTGAGAAGAAGAAAGATCTAAGCAAGATAAAATGTTTTTGCTGCCATTAGATGGGTCACTATGCTAGTCAATGTCTAAATAAGAAAAATAAGGACAAGTAGAAGAAGCAAGTTGCTACTATAACAGAGGTGGACGAGTTTGTATCACGATTTGAGAATGAGTTTTCACTCATTTCCTATCTCTCAAGCTCAATTGCCAATAGGGTATGGTATATTGACAGTGGGGCTTCTTGCCACATGATGAGGGTTGGAGAATTTTTTTCTATATCTAGATGGATTTCTATATTGAGCTCGAAGACAATGCCAAGTACCATGCAATTGGTATTAGCACAGTCAAGTTTCAGAGGGAGTTTGGAAAATATTTGTTGGTGGAGGATGTGTTGTATGTCCCTGGCATGACAAAAAAATTAATCTCAATTTTTTCTTTGGAAGACAAGGGTTACATTGTGACCTTTGAGAGGGGAAAAGTATATATTCGCCTGAAAGATTCCAAGGTTGCAAAAGTGATTAGTGTTAGGCATGGCAGCTTGTCTCGGTTATAGTTTGAGCCAACACATGCGTTGGTTAGTAGCTGTAAAGGGATAGGAGAATTGTGGAATAGGATGATGGCTCACCTTCACCATGTAGTACTTTATATTCTTAAGGAAATAGTGATGGGGCTACCTAAGATGAAAAAAAAAGCATGAGGTGTGCAAGGGTTGTGCTCTTGGGAAATATTCCAAGATTAGTTTTCCAAGTAGTGACACTAGATCCAAAGGGATTTTGGATCTTGTACACTTAGATGTGTGTGGGCCCATGCCAATAGCATCCTTGAATGGATATGAGTATTTTTTTACTTCATTGATGACTTCTCTAGGAAGGCATCGATATATTTTTTGAAGAATAAAGATGAAGTCTTCAGTAAATTCAAAGAGTTTAAAGCTCTTGTGGAGAACCAAACTAGGAATAAGATCAAGATAATCAGGTCTGATAATGGAGGCGAGTATACCTTGAATGCCTTGAAATATTTCTATGCTCGGGAAGGTACCAAAAAAGAGTTGACAGTTCCATACAACCCTCAGCATAATGGGGTTGTGTAATGGAAGAATAGGGCTATAGTTGGAGCAACCAAGGCCATGCTTCATGATTAGGATCTTCCTTGGTTCTTATGGGAAGAAGCTTACAATACAGTTGTGTATTTTTAGAATAGGATCCCTCACAAAGTGTTGGGAAAGTTGACTTTAGAAGAGGCATTCACTAGTAAGAAACCAGATTTGGGGCACATTCGCATCTTTGGATGCCTTGTGTATTGTCACATTCCTATTGAGAAGATAACCAAGTCAGAACCTATTGTAGAGAAGGGTATCCTTGTTGGGTACAGTGAAACTTCTAAGGCTTATCAGGTTTACATACATGTTCTCACAAAAATAGTGGTTCATAGGGATGTGAAGTTCGAGGAAGAGAGAGCTCTTCAAAAGTCTAGCAACATGATGAATGAGGGGGAGAAATAAACCATGGTTGGGGCAACACAAATTCCTCAAACTTTAGTCACACAAGCTGGAGAGCAGAGCAAGCAGGCTAAGCAAGGTGATCAGAAGGAGGAAAAAATAATCCCTCATCCTTAGATTCCTATTACTGAGAAGAGGAGAAACAAGGTAGCAGAGCAGACACTAAGAGAGGCTCAAGAATATGTAGGTGATCCTAAAGATTCAGTTAGATAAAGAAGGGATCCCAGATGTTATTCTAAGTATGTGGCACTTATGAGTGAATTAATTGAAGTGGAGCCTTCCAGCTTTCAGGAGGCACCCAAGCACCAAGTGTGGAGAGATGCCATGGTGGAAGAGTATTCTTCCATCATGAAGAACAGTGTGTGGGAGGTAGTCCCATGACCAAAAGATAAGTTTGTAGTGGGCTCGAGATGGCTATATAAGATTAAGCATGTTGTAGATGCTAGTGTGGAGAAGTTCAAATTCTAGTTTGTGGCTAATGGGTTTTCTCATAAGGAAGGAGTCAACTATGATGAGAATTTCACTCCAATAGCTAGGTACTCATCCATAAGAGCTATCATTTTTGTAGCACCACAAATGGGTTGGAGGATTCACCGAATGGATGTAAAAATGGTCTTCCTCAATGGAGTGATTGAGGAAGAAATTTACATAAAGCAGCTAGAAGGATTTGAAGCACATTGGAGGGATTCTCATGTATGCAAGTTAAAAAGAGCACTGTATGGACTCAAGCAGGCTCCTAGGGTGTGGTATTCACATATTGACAGTTACTTGCAAAGTGTGGGCTTCATCAAGAGTGAGGCGGATTTGAACCTGTACTATGTTCAGGTGAAGGGTGAACTTCTCATTTTGGTGTTATATGTTGATGACCTATTTCTCACAAGGTCAGAGGAGCTCATAGTACACTGCAAGAAAGATCTTGTAGGAGAGTTTGAGATGAAGGACTTGGGGTTGATGCATTACTTTATGGAATTGGAGTTGTGGCAAAAAGAGGAAGAGATCTTCCTTGGACAAGGGAAGTACCTAATTGATATCTTGAAGCAATTCAAGATGGAGAATTGTAAGCCTATGTCAACACCACTTGTGACCAATTAGAAGAAGATTGATGCTTCAAGATCAGAGGTAGTGGACCCAACTTTATACAGACATTTGATAGGCTCTCTTATGTATTTGATCAACACCAGGCTAGACATTTGTTTTGCAGTGAACTCAATTAGTCAGTTTATGGTGGAACCTAAATGTGTGCACTAGATAGCTATGAAGCATGTTTTGAGATATCTTTGAGACATGGTTGATTATGGGCTGAAATATGTTCAACAGGATGGAGTGAAGCTTGAGGGGTTTACTGATGCAGATTGGGCAGGTAGTACAGTTGATCGGAAGAGCACTTCCGGGTGCAGTTTCAATTTGGAATCAAGAGTAGTCTCTTGGTACAACAGGAAACAAAAATTAGTTGCACTAAGTTCTACATAGGCCGAGTATATGGAAGCCAGTATGGCTACATGTGAGGCTATCTAGCTTCAAAAAATTCTAGCTGGGCTCTTTGATCAGGAGTTCGATCCTACAGTCACTTATTGTGATAATCATAGTGGTATCAAACTCTCTAAGAATTTAATGTTTCATGACAATTCAAAGCACATTGAGATCAAGTACCACTTCATTAGAGATTGTATGGAGAAGGGGATAATGAAGATCCATTAAATTCCTATGGATGAACAAATAATAGATATCCTGACAAAGGCCTTGATGAAGATCAAGTTTGAATTCTTCAGGGACAAGTTTGGTGTAATGTAGAACACCTTCCTCACTAAGAGGGAGTGTTTATTTTTGTAGCTTGAAAGGTAGGATGTGGATTTGTTTTAAAACAACTCAAGTTGGATATGCTTTAAATCACTTTAAATCAACTTGAGTTAGATATGTTTTAAAGCAATTTGAGTTGGATTTTTAGAAATAATAGTTTTTAAATTTTTTAATAAATTTTTTCTAAGTTTGTGAGGATAAGATAAATCCAAGAGTCATTTTATGTGTAATTAAAGCCAAAGCAAATAAATATTCTTTTCTTGCACGCTAAGTAAAGCAGCTAGGCTCTATAAATGTAAGATTGTTGTAGCAAACTCATATTGTATGTTTTCAAAAAATTTGTTGTTAGGCTAAATAGAAGATCCAACATTTATAGGCTTTTCCCTGCATTGGGGTTTCCTAGATAATTTTTTGTTATTGTCTATTTGTGATTGGCTTTGTGTTAGTTTTTGCTTCCGCTATTATTAGCTATTATTAGTTGTTAATTAACCCAATTGTATTAATTGTTATAAATCAGATATTTGATTATATTTTGTGAATTTATTGAGCAATTAATCTGTTGTTGGGTTATAAGAAATTAACAATTTCTCCCTAATTAATGTTAGTTAGTTGTTTCTCTTTCTATCTGTTCCTATTTTTCACCCTTGTCCCAACGTTGTTGCAATGGAAGTTGTCTTTGTTGCCTCAACATGTTCATTATTTTCCACCCTCTGATTTCTTTGTCACTTCAAGCTGTAGCCATTTACTGTTTATGTTCTTCACAATTCTAATATCATTGTTGTCCTCTCACTGTGATGGAGCATGTGAGGAACCTTTCAGATATGGGATTTATAGTTTGCATTATCATTTTGGGCTGAAGAATAGCGGCTGCAGTGATCCCACACTTCAACTCGTTTGTGATCGTGACTATGGTATGCCCCTACTCTTTTTAAGTTTATGTTTTGATGTTAGTATATTATGTTATCTCACATGCACTGTTCTAATGTAAGAATATTGTTTTGCCACTACTGGCCCATTAATATAAGATACTTAAGCTATTTATTAATTATTAAATAACATTTAAAGTATATTTAATATTGTTTTATAACTATTTAATATTATTTAATTAATAATATATTTTTGTTAATATTAAATTAATATAATTTAAATAATATTAATTATTAATGATAAATAATATATTATATATTATTAATAGTATATAATATATTGTTTATGATTAATAATTATAATTATTTAGTATTATATAATATATTTAATGTTATTTTATTAAATATAACATTAATATTCAATAATTATTAAAAATAATTTAAATAATATTATTTTTTCTTATATAATAATTATCATTTTATAGAATATTAAATATACAATCATTATTACATAATATATTATTTAAGCTATTATTAAATAATAGCTTAAATATATAGAATATAATTTAAATAATATTTAATTATTTAACATATACTACACTTTTTATAATTATAATAATTTAAATATTAAAATTATTTCATTGATAAATAATATTAAAAAAATATTATAAACAATTTAAATAATATTAATTGAAATAAGTTTAATTTTTATCATAATTATTCTCTAATCTCTCTCATATGTGTCTTTGATACCAACATTATTATTTTTCATCATCATTATCTTCCTCTATTTTTTTCTTCTTTTTCTAAATATTCTTTTGCACCATCTTTTTCTCCTAAACTATAGCCTTCTTTATACTATATTCATATCTTGAAATTCTCTTTATCTTCCTACTATCCATATCATTAATTAATGTCTTCAATATATAGTTTGTTGCCTCTCATATTTTTTCCATAGTTTTCTACTTATCCATAAATTCAAAAGGTCTCACCCTTTTTCTACCTTCTACTTTTTTTTATTGTCAAATATCTCAATGTTGGCTAGATATATCTTCACCAAACCGACCTTATATTATTGGATATCATCCTCCATCTCTCTCATACCACTTCCTATTCTATGGGCCCTTATACTATGACCTTAATTTTTCTTATAAAATCTTAGCAAATATTAAAAAAAAGAAGGTAAATGTACTAATTACCATATTATATGATTAAATATATTATATATTTAATAATTATTATTAATATATTATTAAAATTATATTTAATATATTTAGACTATTATTTAGTAATTTTTAAATAATTTCAATTGATAATTATTAAATAATGTTAATATTTATTACAATTTTTTATGTGATCAAATTATTCAAAATATTTAAATGTTATTTCAACTATTGATGGTGAATTATAATGGCCATAGTCAATATCAATTATTGAAGAAAAAAATATTAATTAGCAAACAAAACAAGTTAAGCAAACCCCATGTATACCACCTAAGTAGTCAATGCTTAACTTGTTCCTTTCATTAATTGATTTTCATTCTCATAAACAATGATCATTGACCATCTTCATCAGCAATTAAGATAATATTTAATAGTTTGATTATAATAATTAATATTATATAATAATTATTAAATAGTAATTTAAATATATTAAACATAATTTAACTAATATTTAATTATTTAACATATACTATATTTACCAACAGTGGAATGGTGAGATGGTTAAGTAGTTGTGATGTTGTTCTTGCCATCAAAGTTCAAATTCCATTGGAATCAGGGCTTAAATTTGACAGTTGACAATTTAAGCCCTAATTGGAATGTTATTGTTGAATATTTAAATTAGTGATGAGGTCCCACTAGTTCATAGCTTCATTTACCCCTTCCTAAAATAAACATTTACTATATTTTTTTTATAGTTTAAATAATATATTATATAATAATGATTATATATTTAATATTCAATAAAAATGATAATTATCATATAAGAAAAAATTAATATTACTTAAATTATTTTTAATAATTATTTAATATTATTTTTATATTTTATTAAATAACATTAAATATTTTATATAATACTAAATAATATTAATTATTAATCATAAATAATATATTATATACTATTAATAATATATAATAAATTATTTAAATTATATTAATTTAATATTTAAAAAAATATATTATTAATCAAATAATATTAAATAATTATAAAAAAATATTAAGTATACTTTAAATGTTATTTAATGACAAAGCAATATTTTTATGCTAGCCAGAACTGTTCGTGCGAAATGAAATTGATGCTTATTTTGATAAGCAGCCACTGCTTAGCTGGTGGCCCCATGAACATTTTATTTTGCTACTTATTTTTAAGATTCAAAAGAAAAAATAGAAAGATATTGGTATGTGCAGGATCATGATGGGCCAAAAAGTGACGATATGTAAGTGATATGATGGCCCATGTGGCTGATGACTTTTTTAAACCCAAAATTGATGAAATGAAGGTTTTTTAAAGGAGATTTTCAACTTTCCAATAATATAAAGTATGCTTTACTTTGAATTTAATGTATAATTATTATTCATTTTTTATTTGAATTACAACTAAATTCTTGATTGATAGGTTGATTGAAAAACATCTATAACTTTCAAACGGTATCACATTTTTTGAATCCAAAACATGCATTACATTCTATGCTTCGCATACTATAGGATTAAAAAAGGAAGTGGATTTCATAAAATTTTGACCAAGTTAAGGTGGTTAGACATATGAGTTTTTTATATTTTTTAAAAGTTGTAATAAAAAATCATAATTAATTATTTACTTGGAAAAAAATTACAAAAAAATATGTGTCAAATCAGGACATGAGTCCTCTACTTAGATCTAAAATATTATAAAAAAATTATCATTTTATTATGGTTAGGGTGGTTAGAGAGGACACCTACTTCTTATTTTTCCCCTAAAATTTAAGTACTACTACATTGAAATTTAAAATTTTCACCAAATAGATTAAAAAAAAAAAAACCTTGTAGTTTAGAAACTAAATTCAATTTTCTACAAATTTTATTCTTACATATTTTTTAAATAATATAGATAACTTATTCAAATTTTTACATCAAGTTGCTTAACTCTAATTTTTCTGAATTTTTTGCCACTTAAGGGCCTATTTTTCCCATGATGATCCTGCACATACCCATATATTAAAATAGAGGGAAAGAAATTAGTGGAGCCATGTGGCATCTTTGAAATTATGTAGTTGCTACTTATTTCTAGCCCCTTCTTTTTTCAACGGCCTATTTTCAATTTTTAAGTAGTGGCTGCTTAAAAAGATTCCAAATTAACCTTTTTTGGGATAATTTATTTTTGCATGGGGACACTCCAACTGCTTAAACTACTTAAATTTAAGCAGAAAACATACTTAAGCAGTTGCATGGGGACAGGGGGTTAAAAAGTGAATGGGTTAGAGGGGCCCACACAAAACAACCACTAAGTCAAAGGCTTCATCTGTGATGTTTAAGCCAGGCTGTGTACATGTGCCATGACTTGTTCTTCTAGGCTTGTATTCCTATTCATTAAACAACTTTCTTTGGTAATATATTTTATCTAGTGAAAGGTGGCACCTTGTTTTTTAAAGAATTTATGAGGTCTACGTGGCTAAGAGGATTATTCATTCTTTCATTTGCGTATGTCTTAAGTTTAATCTAGATGTTTAGTTTAATGGATAAACTTTAAAATTAGAATAAGTTGGTGTTTGATTAATTGATATTGAGAAGCTAACTAATATCAGATAAAAAATATATTGAAATGATTGATAAGATTAAGGGTTTATTTGGAATGCGATGCGTTACTAAATTTTATGATGAGGGCACAACCCGAGACACAGAAAATAACCCACAAACAAGAGAATAATTTTATTATTCAGAAAATGGAGCTTCTTACATGCAGAGGATCTCAAATCCCCAAGTTCTACAACATATGCAAGCTACAAAAAGCTACAGATTAACCCTTTCGCAATATGCGAGCTTGTCCCCAAAAAGTTACCCAAAAATTAGAAAACCCGCCCATAAATAGAGCTCCTCATTAGTTTGGAGCCAAAACAACATTCAAATTGAGTTTAGGCGGTTTGGCGCCAAAAATTTACAACATGAAGTTCAAATTTGGAAAGGGCATTTGCAATGGTAACTTCTAGAAAGTGCGCCAACTTCGCGGGGCCATAACTTTTGATCCAGGACTCTGATTCGCGAACCGTTCAAACCATTGGAAAGCTCTCGAAGTCAAGAATGCGCTCAAAATTGCTATGCCGATTTCAAAAGTTTAGGGCTGATGCAAATCCTAAGTGCCTCAAATCCCACTCAAGATTTATAGGTGCAAAAAATGGGCAACAAAACTACAATATCTTTCCACCCAAGAAGAGAAAATAAAAACAGTGAATTGGGAATTTTATTATGACGAAAAGGGTATCCAAAAATGTAAAAAATATCTAAAAAATGATAAACTTGAAATTTCACTATTTTTGGGTGATGCAAGATTTGCCCTTACACC
>VDFB02281492.1:304529488-304547945 GCA_007258455.2 Sequoia sempervirens
GTGAAGACCTACTAGATTCTGGACATGAGTTTGAGATGTTCTTGAGATTGCATATCCAAATTTTGTAAACATTGTTTTTAGATTACATATATGTACATACATACTTACAAAATTAAACATTTTATACAAATTACAAATACATGTACATACACAATTATGTACTCTATGTACTTCTATGTATCAAAATTGATATTCTATATATTTTGTTTGTTAAATGTGCATGACTTCCTACTTTGAAACTTTATATTTGATTGTATAATCACTAAATATCATGCATACATTATTGTTAAATAAATTATATCCTTAAGACATTGTATTATGACCCCTTAAGACATCCCCTTAAGACATTTTATTATGACCCCTTAAGACATTGTATTATGACCCCTTAAGACATCACCTTAAGACGTTGTATTATGACCCCTTAAGAAATCCCCTTAAGATGTTGTATTATGACCCCTTAAGATGTCATATTATGACCCCTTATGACATCCCCTTAAGACAACCTATAATTAGTGTTGGATTTTATTATTTGTTTTGATAGCTTATAAATTAGTATTTGATGCCATTATTTGTTTTGATAGCTTATAAATTAGCATTGGATGCCATTATTTATTTTGAAAGCTTATAAATTATTATTGGATGCCATTATTTGTTTTGACAACTTATAAATTAGTATTGGATGCCATTATTTGTTTTGCTAGCTTATAAATTAGTGTTGGATGTCATTATTTGTTTTGACAACTTATAAATTAGTGTTGGACGCTATTATTTATAGATTTTATTAATGCTTTTTTTCTCTAATCTTGTATGGTATTGTTTATTTCTTAAAGTTTTATCCTTTGTGGTATATAAATGGATTGTGTTTGTTTGTAAATTATGATTTATTGACTAATTATTGATTGACGTTAATTGAATAAGTTCATTTACTAATTATCGCTAATTATTGAATGTACATATCATGTATATCATGTATGAGATCACTAAATTTGTAAAGTATAAATATTAAAATTCCTTATTAATTTCAACTTTAATTTCATATTTATATTTAATTTCACATTAATCTCCTATATTAATTTCTTGACTATGAACGTAAAATGCATAAGTGCACATGTGTAAATTAAAATTTTAAACAATAATAAAGTCCATAATTTATGTAACTATATTAAGTGCATGAAACCAATATATTAAGCTCATGAAATAAAGTCCATCATATTACAACCCATGAACTAAAGTCCAACTAAGTATTTGAGCCATGAAATATAAATTCCAACATAGTACATGAGAAACCATAAATATAGTCCATGAAATCAACAAATATAACCCATAAAATCAAGTTTCTAGGTCATTTATTGTCTCTATAATCAAGAGACCTATTCACACCATGAGAACTATGTGGATGAACTAAAAAACTCTATACAAGGGAAAGATGAAATCAAATGTAAGACAATGAATGACAATTTAATTTATAATTCATTATAAAATTAAATTACCATCATATTTGGGTCTAGATGCTCGGGTGTACCTGAAGCAACCTCTAAATTCTCTGAATCACTCTACATAAACAAGACAAAGAAAGTTGAAATTAGATGTACAAGTCTACAATTAAAAATGATTCAATTCAATCTAATTTATGATTTATCATATTTTAATTGTACCATATTTTGAGGTTGTGCAACCTCTTTTCCAAGACCTATTTGTACATGCTCAACTACAAGATGTGTCTCATGCTATAAATTAAATAGAATTTAAAACATGTATTAGCTCATATTATATATATATATATATTCAATTTGAAATTTAAAATTAAAGTTATATATTTAGAATATATAAATTATAATTGATTTTAACTATAATAAAAAATTTAAAATATGATTTGATCTGGAGCCTGCTTTGTGTGTCCTCCTGGAGGTGTAACTATGTTTGGGTTAGGGCTAAAATCTGCACTAACAAAGTCCTACAAGGTCAAAATTAAAGCATGTATACTTGAATTAGGTTAATATATACATATATACATATATATACATATATATATACATATATATATATATATATAGATATATATATTCAAGTTTGCACATTTTGTGTAGAAATTTTTTTAAACAACCTAAAAATCAGAGGCCTCATGAATAGCCACAACATCAAATTTTTTCTCGGTGCCCATTCTCATTGTGGTATCAACCTAGACATACATGTAGACATTTAACACTTATAATATTTATAAGTGTACATGAACATTTAATAAATAGTGAATTCAAAATTCATAATTGTAACTATACTAATGTAAGTTAAACAATTTACAATATAAATGTACTTACCCCTAAACTATGATGCCCGATAGTTGAGGAGTGCTCGACAACCCCTCGGGTGAAATCAACGCGAAAGTCGATTGAATTTCCTAAACCAACATAAATATTTCAAACATATATGTGATTAAATTATAAATTTAAAACTCAAGTTTAAAATAATTTCTTATATAATTTAAAAAATTGAAATCAAAATACCCCATAAGGGTTGTCGAGTAGGAATAGTGTCGATGTATATACTCATGGAATGGATAATTGCCCCATCGTTAGTGTCATATGTACACCAAATAGTTTGATTGTTAAAATGTATTACAAAATTTTCTTTGATATATACATTCATCAAAATTCTTATAAAATGAATGTGTAGATGTAGCTTTATACCTATGTTGTAGTATCCTCAGGGTGATGGTCTACTATAAGAAACTCTACAAATGAACTGATGCTACCAGATGAACCACCAAAATCTCCACATCCACCCAAACTAGATGTGGCTTGATCAGGTCCATAACATACCTAATGGAAACTAGTACATACATGTGGGATGAGCCTCGACACTCCTGGAGTGGTACTTGGACCAACTCCATAAAACACTCCTCCATCATCATCATCTCTATGATCCCCACCCGCTATCACAAAAGCATGTTGATCAAGGTCTCCTGCGAGTGTAGTAAGGAAACATAATGTTGAGACCACAACTTGATGATGCACAAGTGTAGGAATGGGAGGACCAGAAGTAGCAACAAGGGGTTGTGCATGTACAAGGAATTTGGGATCAACCCTTTCCCCTAACCTCTATTGTGGCATGCCACCAAGGTGATCCCACAATAGTGGTTTACAATTTTTGGCCAAATTGGACATTGAATTTTTAATTTTTAACTAAATCTTCACATTCGGGCACCTATAGCGGCTAAACCATGAGGAATTTGAAGATGATGCAAACTAGAGTCTCGTCAAATTTTGTCTATAGATTCAAATTATTTTTTTTCAATTTTTTTAGAATTATATTGCACTTTATTTTCCATCTCCCACAAAACTGGTTTTTCTCATAAAATAGCATTTTTAAAAAGTGACGCACACCGTATAACGGATAAATTTTTTTCCATAAAGGATAAAATTCCACCTTTTGAATTCACACTCCCAGGACCTCGACATCTCTTATTCCTTCCCAATTAGCTAGGATAGTTTTATTTCAAATACGGTTTCTTTAATCAAGCTCTTAAAGTCAAACCAATGGACAATTTAATATAGCAATGAATCGCATAATGCTTAACTTTTGTATATACTCTAAATTTAATATTTTTTTTATTGGATCAAGGACTTCAATATTCAAGTGATCGTATATTTTTCAAATTTTTTGATAATATGCTATTTTTCCTACTATTGCTATGGAACAAAGACCTCATTTTCAATGAAAATCTATGTTTAATAAAACTAAAAAACAAATACATAATAAAACCAAACATATTAAAATTATATTCATTTTGATAGCTGCGATTCTGAAGGCTAGTTGATCCTTAAGTTTGGTTTCTAAATATTCCCCATTTTCATCCTCAACTAAGCTTCAAAGCATAAAAATTAGGTTTTTGTGTGTGAACAAATTAAAAATTAGGAAAAGGGGATTCAAGAATCATGGAATTTGTAACCCCTCTTTAATACAGCATTTTCCTCATTTTTTGGGTGGGGAAATGTGGGCTCATTTCAATTAATGGTTCACTCAAACCCCAGTTCACCGAACCCTTGGTTCGGGTTTAACTTGTCTATGCGAACCTAAACCATTTTTCCATGGGGTCATTTTTTCTCAATTTTCCTTCCTCCATCAAATTGTAAACCAGTATTGTGGCTTCACCCACCACCAACACCCTAAAATGATTTAAAATCAAAATAATTGGGATTTTTCCCCATAACAAACTCTACATACAAATTCCTCAAAAAATACAATGGGCACTCCTAATTAGCATGTGGGGGGCTATCAAAAACCATATACCATCAATCCCAAAAATGTGCACTCATCTGTGGATGTATGCTCCACCTCATGGATACTCTAGATTTGTTGGGAGGAATGGGTTTTCAAGTAACAGGGTCAAGAAAGTAGGGGGCTACGTGGGATTTCATTATTTTAAGCTCTAAAATTTGTTTATAAGAGAGACCATCAACATAAAATTTCCTCCTCTTTTCTTTGTCTCATCGATGCCTATCTAGATCATAATCAATGGTCTTGATGACATCCACAATGTTTTGCATTTTGCATCAAAGATGCAAAACATCTCACATGTGGTGGAATCAATGCTTGACTCTACATAGCATTGATTTGATTTTGTATGGATGCAACTTGATCATTTATGCATGCTCGCAAGCGAGCCTCATTAGATGAAACATGTGTTGGAGGTGGCATATTAGGTGGAGGAAGAGATGGGGGGGAAGTGGAGTTGGCTATGGCTAAGGTGGTGGATTGATAATATCATCAATGTTAAAATCATCCATGATATGAGATATAAGTGTGCACTTGCATTAAATTATACAAAATTAACATACAAACTTTAAAAATTACAAGAAATAGTTAAATTTGAAATGTACATACAAATTTTCTTAAATAGAATGTACATACATATATTAAGATCATATAAAATTGAAACAGACATATATATTGATTGAACTTGAGCATGTGCATACAAAATTCAAAATTTAACATGTACATGTACATTTAAAATAAAAAAATATGATGCATAATTTGCATGCATACATCATTAAACTAAACTATGTACATACATACAAATTTCAAAATTTAAGAACTATATACAATTTTAATACATGTGTACATACTAAACAATAAACTTGAAACATTCACAAAAAGCTCATTTTATGTCCAACACACACACACACACATATATATATTACAATTTTCCAATAGGAGAAATCATGATCTAGTAGATAGTCATAAAATATATACTATTATAAATTCATCATTATAAGTTCATAAATTCCACCAAATTCATAAATTCATGTCACTAAAAATATCTGTCTAGAACGAAAATCATAAATTCACGTCATTAAAAATATCCATCTAGAACCAAAATCATAAATTCATGTCACTAAAAATATCCATCCAACCAAATTTATAAATTCATCACACAAAATATTCATCATTCACAAAATTCATAAATTCATAACTATTTAAGATCATTGTCTTAATTTAGAAACTATTGTGGCTCTCTACTACATCTCTTCATTTCTTTGTGTTTTCCTTTTCAGAATTGGAAGTTCTCCTCTCCTTTAGTCATTGTTGATGCTCATCTAAGATTCAATCCATATCCATGACAACATCAACAATGGTTTGCATCCTAGATGCAATCATCCTCACAGGTGGTGAAACACATTCTTCATTTTGAATAATGTTGATTTGATCTTGGATGGTTCTAACATTGGAATTGATTTGTGATTGAAAATGAGCACCATCGATTTCAGGTGGTGGAGGTGGGGGATTATGAGGTGGAATGGGTGGAGGTGGAGTTGAAGGTCATGGAGATGGATGGCATGGAGCTGGATTGCAAATATTATTGAGTCGATCCATGTGATCTCTAAGATATGAGTGAACCTACATTAGATTTGTAATTTCAAAATGTAAGATACATGTTTAGGAAATATCCTAAAACCATTCAATATAAATGGTCTAATTGAATACAAATGATAAAATATGCAAGCGTCATTTATGTCTAAGGAATGTTACATGAATGAAAATACAATTAACTATATTAATATAGGAAAATTTATGAATGCTATAGGGTTTATGGTTTAGATTTTAGTATTTAGGTTTTAGGGTAATAGGATGCCTTAAGGGGATCTATGTAGTAAGTTCCTAGTACAAAATGACATGGCTTTTAAGTGAATAAAATTTGGTTAAGATGCCCAAGGCAACCAAATTTTATTCAGTTGAGCCATGCCATTTTTTCCTAGGAAATTACTAGACATAGATCCCCTTAAGCCATCCTATCACCCTAAACCGTAAATCGATTAACCTAGATCATAATTTATCTCATTCATATTATAATATTGCATGATCTTAGTATTGTTAAATTTGGTTGCCTTAGGAAGCTTCACCAAATTTTGAGAAATTATTTGATCCCCTTATGAAATGTCATATTAGGACCCCTTAAGAAATTGATTTATAGTTTAGGGTGATATGATGGCTTAAAGGGATCTATGTCTAGTGAGGTCCTAGGAAAAAATGGCATGGCTCAAGTGAATAAAATTTGGTGAATTTTCCCCAGGCAACCAAATTTCATTAAGATCCTAAGAAAAAATTATGGCTTTATGGTTTAGGGTTTAGAGTTTAGAGTTTAGGGTTCAGGGTAATAGGATAGCTTAAGGGGATCTATGTAGTAAGATCCTATGACAAAGTGAAATGGCTTAAGGGAATAAAATTTGATGGAGTTTCCTAAGGAAACCAAATTTCATTTTAAGGTCCTAGGACAAAATGAATGCTTTAGTGTTTAGGGTTTACAGAACTTAGGGTGAAGTTTTGGTGTCCCTTGGAATATAATGAACTTGCAAGTTAGTGAAGAACATTTTCTTGTGGAACAGTTGATTGAGATAGCTCTTGTTTCAACTAACCAACCTAGATCATGAAATCTTATTCATATTATAATCTTCCATGATCTTATTATTGTTAAATTTGGTTGCATTGGGAAACTTCACCAAATTTTGAGAACTTCTTTGATCCCCTTAAGAAATGTCATATTAGGACCCCTTAAGACATCAATTTATGATTTAGGGTGATAAGATGGCTTAAGGGGATCTATGTCTAGTGAGGTCCTAGGACAAAATGACATGGCTCAAGTGAATAAAATTTGGTGACGTTTCCCAAGGCAACCAAATTTCATTAAGGCCTAGGAAAAAATGATGCCTTTAAGGTTTAGGGTTTAGAGTTTAGAGTTTATGGTTTAGGGTAATAGTATGGCTTAAGGGGATCTTTGTAGTAAAGGTCCTACAACAAAATGACATGGCTTTAAAAGGGAATAAAATTTGGTGGACTTTCCTAAGGCAACCAAATTTCATTTTAAAGTCCTAACGCACAATGAATGCTTTAGTGTTAAGGGTTTAGAATTTAGAGTTTAGGGTTTAGGATTTAGCAACCTTAGGGTGAAGTTTGGGTGGCTCTTGAAATAATGGACTTATAAGTTAGTGCCTAGTTTATGAATATTTTTTATTTTGTGAATAGATTGACTATTTATGTAATAGAAACACATAACAATGTATTATTAAGATTGAGTTTGATGTATATTTTAACTGGATATTTTTTTAATTGAATATAAGATTATTTTATTTAACATTTTTTTCATTAATATTTCCCACTTAAATGAATTTTATGATATAAAATGTATAATATAAAATTAGTTAATGTTGAATCAAGTATTTTATTTTCGATCAATTGTTTGGAATTGAAAGAACCTAAAAGAAAGAAAAGAAAAATATTTAGATGCTTTTAGTGTCTAGGTAGCTAGTGCAAAAATTAATATTTTAGACTAAACTAGAAGCCTAATTAACAAGTAATTGACTAGAATGAGGGTTAAGATTGTCAAAAGACAACAAACAACACATGCAAACAAGAAATGGAAACAAGGCATAACTAAGAGAGATCAAAACATAAAATAGAAATGAATATTGAATAATATATAATTAAGTGACAATTGGAAATCAATTATACACTTGGATTTACGAATTTGCTAACTAAATTTGTAAACAAACATTGATAAAATTTATGAATTGTAATTATTGTTTAATATATTGTTTTCTAATCTAATTATAATTTAACATATCATTTTCTCCATACAATGCAAATGAAATTTAAAACATTTGAATTTTGCATTTGAATGAATTTTCTTAAGCTCGAAATTAGGATTTTTAAAATCAAAATGATTTGTTTGTTTTCATTCTAGGGTTTTAGCAATTTCTTTTTTCAATTCAATTTAGGGTTTCAATTTCTAAGCAATTAGGGTTTTTAATGCATTTTTTTCATTTTATTTCAAACTAGAGTTTTCAAATTCAATTTTTTTTGTTTGATTTGAATTCAGTGTTTCAAAAAATCTTGATTAGGGTTTCTAAATGCAAATTTTTTATTTCATTTCAATTTCTAGGGTTTTAAAATGCAATTTTTTTGTTTCTTTTTAATTAGGGTTTTCAAATACATTTTTTTTGGTTTGATCGAACAATTTAGGTTCCAAAAGCTAAATCTTGTTTCTACAATACAATTGAAGGTTCATTTTTTTGTTTCAATTTAGTATCTTTAGGTTTCATTTCATTTTTTCATCTATTTATACAATTCCTCATTTCTACTATAACAAGATATAATGCTTAAAACATTAAATTAATTTTAAAAAAATGCTAAAATCAATTCTACTATTCACAATTTCAATAAAAAAATGAAAAAATGAAAACAAATGGGGGTGGACAGGTACTTGGAGACTATTGTTGGAGGTTGCTATTGCTCAAAACTTGGGATCCCATGCACTGCTAAAATGAAGGTTTGTTCATTTTTAAAAAATAAATACCATTACAAAATAGGATCTCGGTTATTACAAAATTGGTCAGGATCCTGTTTCGTACTAATTGGGATCTTGTTCCCTGTCCATTAGTTTGGGATCCTCTAACAAATGGGATCCCAATTTTTAAAAAGTGGGATCCCGTTTAATATTTAGGCCCAGGATCCCAAAGGTAAATGGGATCCCGATTTTTAAAAATCAAGATTCTATTTTTGCAATGCCAATTTCTTTTTTTTGGCTAAGGAAAAAACTTCCATGTTTCATCGACTCAACTTTGTGCACTTACCCAAGGTTGAGGGTAGAGGGTCGTAGATGGTTTAGGAGTTTAGGGTTTAGGGTTTAAGGGTTTAGGGTTGATGGTTAAGGATTGAGGGTAGATCATTAGGTTTGAGGATATATGGTTGAAGGATTAGGGTTGAGGGTCCAATGTATAGGGAAGAGGGTATAGGGGTTGAGGGTTGAGGGATCTTTTGATGCAAGTGAAATTTAGGCAAGCAATTGAAGGCTAGTGAATATTGGGGAAGTATGCTTTGTTCTAACACCCCTAATCCCTTAACCCTTAATCTCTGCTAGATCATAACAATTAGGTACTCAAGTAGGCACTAAATTAGGCACTAAAGTAGGCTCTAAAGTAGGCATTAAATTAGGCATTAAATTAGGTGCTAATGTAGGTGCTAATCTAGCGCTAATTTAGGCACTAATTTGTACCTAATTTGGAACCTACTTGTTATGATTGGTGCAAAAAATGCCAAAAATAGCGCCATCTTGATAAATAGCGCTGACTTTTTCAAAAAATTGAGAAAAATACATTAAAAACAATGGGTGGAAGCAAAAAAGGGAGCAAAAAAGGAAGCTAATCATAGGGATTTGTTGTAGTGAATGATGTCCTAGCTACATCATGCCTAGTGAGGATCTTTTTCTCCTTATCTACATTTATAAAAAAAGGGGATGCTCAAGATGGAGGTATCTTCTATTCATGTACAATAGACAATGGATTTGGACAATTTAAATTGTGCTTATCATTCTCTCTCAGAAAGAAAACATATTTGGCTATTTACTACCATGAGTTATCCTTGTATATGGATAGTCTTTGAGTCATCCTTGATGATGAGCATTTGGATATTTCTAATCTATACACCATACCCACTATCTCAAAGAGTGGTGTTTCCTATATTGCACTTCATTCCTTCCTCAAGCTAGGTGTTAGGTGGCCAAAACATTATTTTTTATGACATGGTGGGTAAGCATACTAATTTGGATGTATGGTTTTGTTACACAATTTATTCTTATGCATGAAATTCTCAAGCTTTTTAATTTGATTTTTCAATAAGATTACTATAGGTTAGAAGATGTAAGAAATTTACCTTTGTATGAGGACAAGAAGTTGTAAGAATTTCACTTTGATACAAAGATCTAGGAAGGTGGAAGAATTTCATGTCATGTGATTTAGCATCTACTACTCATAAAAATATAACATAAATTTTAAAACGTGATTTATACTTTGAAAGAGCTCATTTGAATAAGGTGGTTTAACATGATTTGAACTCTCCCTCAAGCTTCAGGTAAATCATTGAATGCAATCTCATCATTTGTGTATTCCTTGAGTAGAAGAAGATATTCTTCTAGTGAATCCATTTGGTTTTCTATTTTGTGGTGGCTCTTGAGTCTTTTGACTCCATGTACAATCAAATAAAAGAGGAAATTTGCCTCTACTTACTTCTTGCTTATACCATTGCTTGTTAATAACAAAGTCATATATCCAAATGATCCCTCTCAATGGTTCTAAATAAATTATGAATCATTTTTTTTTTATCTATAATCAAAGGCATCTACAAATGGACTCTATCAAATACCAATCGACTCTCGTTGATTTAAAAACATTATATAAATTCAAACTGAATGGATTCATTACCCTTGCACACATGAATGATCTAACCCTATTAAAAAGCATGAAGACAAATCAAGAATGTTTCAACATATAGATATTTCTTAATGAATTGGTCCATTAAACAATTGTTATCAAAATCCAAGCATTCTTACCTATTAGAAGAAGGTAGTGTTTCTTGAGAAGTTTTGAACCAATGCAAATGCCATTCTACTCTGAATCTCGTTGATAGATTGATCAATTGATAGCCTAATGTATTTATGTACACTTTAGGTGGTGATTGAGGGTGACAACATGGAATGTATGACTGTCAACAACACAACATTAATAAAAACATCTTCTCAAAGGGGAAAATGGATCTAAAAATATAAATGCAACCAAATCCAGAGCGCCTACAAGGCAATCAAAGATATTTTTCCTAACTGAGGTTAGATGTGGGGTATTAATGCATTCAAATCCACATTATTTTTTCTAAGATGCCTCTTCTAGTTGGAGTGAGACAAGATTTTTGCACACTTTAATCATAAAGAGATTATACGTTAATTCCTAAGAACTGTAAAACCATCTCATATACAATACTAGCTATGAAAATAGATTTTTTAATAGTCGTAAAAAGGTTTTATGACATAAAACAAGTATTTCATGCTTTTATGGACTCGCAAATCCACTATAAAAACCTATCAACTAAAAATACACCATTTATTCATTAATCATCACATAATAAATAATTAAATTCAAAATCAATAAAAACAAAGCATCTATATAATGTTCACCATTGCATTATTATAATTTAATTAAAAACATTTACAATACATTTACTATGAATAATTAATGTCGAGCACTATGCTTCTTTTCTATGGAATTTACTTACTAGTGTTCTTCAATTTTCATTCCACAAGAAACCCCCAAAAAAAATATTTATTAAAAAAAAAAAAAAAAAACTCCCATCCTCCAACAATATTAAAAAAAGTGCCCCCCTAGGACCCACATTTCATATTTCCATGCATCGATGCAATTTCCCTAGCAAGTGGAGTGATTTTCATAGAAATATCCCAAACATAATTTATAAATTAAAGATCTGCGACCTTCGACTCTACGTCAAACTAAACGCAACTTTCGCGGAACTCAAATGTTTCTTTATCATGTAAGACTCCAATGCTTCAAAGAAAGCGCGTGGAATTTAGGTAGTAAGTTGAGCGCGATTCAAGTGTTGAATTTGACCTTAATAAATTAAGTGGGGTCAGTCAAATTGATGTATTGACTCCGACTTTTGATGTTGGTAACGAAAGTAAAGTCAAATTGGCGTATTGACTTGGGTATTTTTGTTGTGGTTTTCCTCACACCTCATCATTTTCTTGGCTTCTCCCACCTTCTTTCTTTCCTATTAAACTGTCATTCATCTTCACCTTGTTTAACACATGAAAATGGAAGGACTATCTCTTCATCTATCCCATTCTCAGCATTTCACTCTACTCGCTGTATACCTCTTTCTTTTCTTCACAATATGCATGCCATGCCTCGCTTCTTCATCTCAAGCTTGTCCAGAAGCCTTCAAATGTGGGAATCATTCGTTCGAATATCCCTTCGGAAGAAAGAACAGCGGCTGCGGAGACCCTGCTCTTCAGCTCGACTGTGATCATAAAGTGAATATGGCTGTAATTAACATCAGTGGCTACCAATACTATCTACTGAGAGCTTCTGATCACCACCAGAAAGAGGCTCCCATCAATCACATGAGAATAATTGATAGAAATATGTGGGGAGATGCATGCGACCCGTCAACCAGTAACCATACATTTGAATTCTGGTCTAGCCCTCAGTTTCGCATTTCTGATGAATACATGAATATAAGTCTATGGGGAGAGTGCACAGAAGAGATCAGTGAGTACCCGTCCACTGAAGTGTATGCTTTAGAATGTAATAAGAATTGGTACTATTCAGTCTTGAATTTTGGTGCGTCTTGTAAATCATTAGTGCATCTACCTGTTAAAAAATTAGATAGAAGTAATCTACCGTTGCTTGAAAGTATAAAGGATGGGTTCAAAATAAATTGGAGTTTCAGTAAAGGTTGTGAGAATTGCGAGTCAAAGAAAGAGCTTTGCATTTACAACACCAGTGATTCGACGCAATTGAGTTGCAAACCGAGGAGCCCTGGTAAGAGTCTTTAACTCCTTGCTTGCTTAATTGACAGATGAAGGAAAAGCGTCAAACTTTTATGTCTAAAGAATTATTTTTTCAATTATATTTCCTAACCATACTACTAATACTATCTTTGTCATTATTTATAATTGAGAACATGTAGGTGGGTTTAACACTGCTAAGAAGACCGTTGTTGCTCTAGGTAAATTTCCGTTCCTCTTTATGTCCATAACTTATACAGCAAAGTTAAATATGTTTGTAGAATAGATACGAGTTTTTTTTTCACTTTTCACAAGGTTAAGAGAAATTTCATCTATTACATTAATTTCGATCATCCTATGGCTTAAAAGTAGACATATGATGAATTCTTTATTATTTTGGTGGTAAAAAAGGAAAGTTATCACGAAATTAACAAACAATGTGAGGTTACCATTAAGAAACGGGTCCAAAAAAATAATAGAAAACATAACAGGAGCTGCTAAAACAGGGCATAGAACATAGTTAAATGGTTGAAAAACTATTATATTAAAGTAGCTTTTATTACATTCTATTTATGTCTTGTATTGCTGTGCACAATTATATTTTAAGAATTTTTAAATCTGAAATGTTCTAATTTTTAAGTTTTTCTATTTTTAATTTTTGACAATCTTAATTTTTCCTAAGAGGGAGAGGAAGTCCCAAGCTGAGAGTCAAGCTATTATTCTAGGTGAGCATCGTTGGGTATAAGAATTTTGGGGAATTTCATGGATTGAGGCTTTATGAGAAGGTGTATGCATTCTTTTATATTCGCTGAATTTTATGGACTGAGGCGTTGTGGACAACTCAAGGACTGAAACTGCCATCATCGCAAATGAATGTCACTTCTTTCTTCATATTTACTCATATATCTATTTCTTTGTCATTGTATTTCATTGATGTGAGCTTTTTATTCAGGTGTGGCCATTGGAACCGTTGCATTGTTATTGACGGGAGTATCACTTTTCTTTGTTAATCGGAAAAGGGGGCTATCTACTTCCTCCAAGAAACCCGATCTTTCCAATGTGGAGAAATTTCTGCAAGATTATGTTCATCAAATGCCAAGTAGATATTCATACTCTCAGCTCATGAAGATCACCAATAAATTTGCACATAATGTAGGGGAAGGAGGTTTCAGCATGGTATATAAAGGAAGGCTACCTACTGGCGATCTGGTGGCCATTAAATTGCTTGACCAGTCAAGGCACTGTGAGAATCAATTCATGAATGAAGTAGCAACCATCGGAAGGATCCATCATGTTCACTTGGTTCGCCTGATGGGATACTGCTATGAAGAACACAGAAATGCATTGGTGTACGAGTACATGGCCAATGGATCTCTAGACAAATTTATATTTGCAGGAAGAGAGAAAGAAGCAATCCTAAATTGGGCACAACTATATTCAATTGCTTTGGGAGCAGCTCGTGGAATAGCCTACTTACACCAAGATTGTGACAACTGTATCATTCATTTCGACATAAAACCCCACAACATATTACTGGATGAAGATTTCACACCAAAGGTAGCTGATTTTGGTTTGGCAAAACTCTGCGGAAAGAAAGAGGATCATATATCAATGACAGCAGCAAGAGGAACGCCAGGATATGTTGCTCCAGAGGTGTCGAATAGAAATTTGGGACCTGTAACAGACAAATCAGATGTTTATAGTTTTGGAATGGTATTATTAGAGATGGTTGGAGGAAGGAAGAATGTTGATGTGCAGGCAACCCGGTCCAATCAATTGTATTTTCCGGAGTGGGCATTCAAATTGATGGAGAATGGGCAATTGGAGAGGGGGTTGAGAGGAAGTGGTACAACAGAAATAGAATGCGAAGGGAAGGAGAAGGCAATAAGACTGGCCAGAGTAGGATTATGGTGCATTCAATACAATTCAACAGATCGACCAAGCATGAACACGGTGGTTCAAATGTTGGAAGGAAATGGTGTTGATATAATGGATCCTCCCCTTCCTTTCAAATCTTCAATCAGGGCTACACTTTCAATAGATTCAAGTGAAGAATCTTTTGTGTAAGGAACCGAGGAAACCTCTTTCCAACCCATATTTATAGTCCTCGGCATCATTGTGAGGAGGTGGGAACAACAGAGGGAGATCGCTCTGACAAAAAATCAAAGAGTATACTCTATGTCAATTTGTTCCGACTTCATCATCTGAATATTTTAGAGATAAAATTTTAACATTGGCTTTTTAATTTAGTAAGGACCACTTTTTAGTTATGAGGTACATTTTTTTGTTTTAAGATTTATACAATATTTATCTATCCAATTTTAAATGTTGTATGAGCTATACCAACTAGCGTAATTTCAATATATCATTATGAAAAAATTTAATAGATAAAATATTATTTATTTATTTTCTAAGGTTAAATTATTAGTTCATGTTGATAGGCAGGTATACTATTGCATCTGTTACATTTTCTTTCGAATTAGTCGCTTGGTCAATTAGCTTGTATTGTTTAAACTTCTTTTATTTATTTTTCCTAAAGTTGGGATTTAAACGCATATTTTTTGTGCTTGAAAATTACAGTTTATCTCGTTTTCTATTGGTTTGAGTAGGTCAATTTTTCATTTTCCTTTAAGTAAATTAGGAAAATATGGGGCATTATATATTGTGGAAAATATTTAATTTGGGGATACATATAGTGCGAGTTTTGGTGGCAAGCTGGTGGGTACTGAAGCAGTTAATGCATTAAATCCAAACCTCATGATATGTGTTGGATAGCTGACACAAACACAAGCAACAAATGCATAGTTAATTCATGAAATATGAGGCGTGTGTTGGTTTGTGCTTATTGTTTGTTGAGAAGCTTCCATGTTTTTGGCTGTGGGTTTCCATCTTCAACATTTGTCATTTTGTACAGTGCTTGATCGAGGGAGAAGACATACAAATGATGTGCAACTAGTGAGTGGCTTGTCTATTTTTTATACTTGATAACTAGAAGCGTTACATGGAAAATTAAATGGTTTGAGCAATGTCTTGTGGGCCATGGGTACACATGCAGTGAATGCATAGCTAATTCATGAAATCTTAGGTGAGTGCTAGGTTTTATTTGTGCTTATTCTCGTTTAATTATAGTTTGTTGAAATGCTTGTGGGTTTTCAAACTCTTCATTGCGTTTTTACATGTGGGTACACATGTAGTGAGTGCATAGTTAATTCATGAAATATTAGGTGAATGTTGGGTTCTGTTTGTGCTTATTTTCATTTTGCTATCGTTTGTTGAAAAGCTTGCAATTTTTTTAGCTCTTGGTTGCACTTTTGCATGCTCGTTATTTTGTAAAAGTGCATTGCTAATGAATGGCATGACTGTGTTTATGATACTTGATAAATTTGTGGGTACACATGTAGTGAACGCATAGCTAATTCATGAAATCTTAGGCAAGTTTTGGGTTTTGTTTGTGCTTATTCTCATTTGATTATCGTTTTTTGAAAAACTTGTGCATTTTTTAGCTTTTCATTGCATTTTTGGATGTGGGTACACATGTAATGAATGCATAGTTAGTTCATGAAATCTTAGGTCAGTGTTGGGTTTTGTTTGTGATTTTTCTCATTTGTTTATCATTTTTTGAAAAGCCTATGGGTTTTTAACTCTTGGTTGTGCTTTTGCATGTTCGTTATTATGTAAAAGTGCATTGCAAGTGAATGGCTTTGTTGTGTTTTTATGATACTTGATAACTAGAAGTAATGTTTGTTTGAAATGCATCATTTGATTTCATATAATTATGGTTTAAGCATTTAATTGAATAGTTAACAAAGATGGAGTTTCTTGTTACAAGGGCTAACAGTGCAAGTGGGTACAATAGACTACATATAATTTGCACGACTAATTTAAAAAATCTTAGGCAAGTATTGGGTTTTGTTTGTGCTAATTCTCGTTTGATTATTATTTGTTGAAAATATTGTGGGTTTTTTAGCTCTTCATTGTGTTCTTGCATGTGGGTACATGTGCAGTGAATGCATAGTTAATTCATGAAATCTTAGGTGAGTGTAGGGTTTTGTTTGTGCTTATTCTCATTTTTTATCGTTTGTTAGAAAGCTTGTGGTTTTTTTAGCTTTTGGTTGCTTTTTTGCATGTTTGTTATTCTATAAAAGTGCATTGCTAGTGAATGGATTGGCTATGTGTTTATGATACTTGATAACTAGTAGTATTATTTGTTTGAAATGCATCTTTTAATTTCATATAATTATGGTTTAAGCATTTAATTGCATATAGTTAACAAAGATGGAGCTTATTATTACAAGGGATAATGGTGCAAGTGGGTATAGTAGATTACATATGCATTACAAGGGCTAATGGGGTAGTGAATGCATTAATTATGTTTTTATTATTTGAGTGGGTAGCAGCCTATCAACAAATATTGGATAGAAATTTGTGTAAGATGTGTTAGATGGCTAGTGGGTACAGAAGCAGTGAATGCATAGCTAATTCATGAAATTTGAGGCGAGTATTGGGTTTTATTTGTGCTTATTGTTGTTTGTTAAAAAATTTGTGTGTTTTTAGCTTTTGGTTCCATTCTTGCATGTTTGTTATTTTGTGGCAGTGCACTACTCATGAGTAGCTTGTCGCTATGTTTATAATACTTGGTTGTTGTTACAGTGGTTAACAGGAAATGTTTACAAAAAATTATCATGTTGGTCTATTTTTTTGCAAATTTTATTGTTCTTTCTTTGGTTCATGTTTATGAATAGCATATTATATGTCATGGACTGTGCTCATCTGTCTAATTTGTCCCTATAACACACTGATACATTTTGGTATTTTTTTCGATGACGGGTCGTCGGAATTCCGACGGCTATTCATCGTTGTTATTGCGTCAGAATTTTGACGACATTTGAAACATCAAAATTCTGGACTGGCATCGTAGGATCATCATGGAAAAAAAAGGCCTTTAAGTGGCAAAAAAATAGGAAAAATCAAAGTTAGGCAACTTGACGAAAAAAATTTCAACAAGTTATCTATGGCTTATTTAAAATATGTAAGAATAGGATCCTAGAAAATTGAATTTAGTTTCTAAACTACTAGGTTTGTTTAAAAAAAATATATATATATTTGTGAAAATTTTGAAACAAAAGAGTAATTTAAATTTTAGGTTAAAAATAAGTAGGTGTCTATCTGACCACCCTAACCACAATAAAATGATAATATTTTAGATATAAGTAGAGGAATCATGTCCCAATGTGATGCATATTTTTTTGTATTTTTTTCCAAGTAAATAATTAATTATGACTTTTTTATTACAAATTTTTAAAAATATAAAAAACGCGTATGTCTAATCACCTTAACTTGGTCAAAACTTAATGAAATTCAATTTTTTATTTTTTTAATCCTATAGTATGTGATGCATAGAATGTGACATATGTTTTCGATTCAAAAAATGTGATACCAATTGAAAGCTATAAATGTTTTTCAATCATTCTATCAATCAGGACTTTAGTCATAATTTGAAGAGAAAATGAATAATAATTACTTATTAAATTCAAAGTAAAACATAATTTATATTGGTGGAAAGTTGAGAATCTCCTTTAAAACTCTTTCATTTCATCAATTTTAGGTAAAATA
>VDFB02281492.1:304548045-304689455 GCA_007258455.2 Sequoia sempervirens
AGCCCCCGAGAAATTTTTTTTTGCCATTTTTTTCACGTCGTCAGCGAAAAAGGAAAAATCTCTGAAAAAGAAAGAAAATCAACTTTGTAAAACCCTAATTCTGGAAGCTTCTAAAAAGCTTGTTAAAAGGGGTTGGGATGGGGGTTACAGTATGAGAAAAACGCGATTATTCGCAAGATTGTAATAGGTTTTGCACTGGATAATAAAAGTATTGGATGGCTGCGGTTTGGTGGATGTAGCCCAGATTGGGTGAACCACGTTAAATTCTCTATATTATGATTTATTCTGTGTATGTTTTAGTTTCTCTATTTATTATTTAAATCTGCATTTAATTGTTAGATATCTGCCATCTCTAACCCTGACACCATCATATTGCTACTTTTTGGCCCATCATGATCCTGCACATACCCAACAATAGAGAAATAGAATTAGGCCAATGCAATTGTAACCTGCATGTTGGATTCAACTGTTTCATTTCGTTTGTTATCTACTGTGCCTATTTGTACAATTAGGCCTTATAACACTAAATAATATTTCCAGTCGCAACAAGACAAAAGTATTGGTATGAGGATAAGGGAAGTCACTTAAGTGACTTTGTAGAATGAATACAGTTGTGGAAAGTCACTATTGCAATTGTTTAATTGACTTTTGAAATAGTTTCTTGTCTAATGAAATTGTATTGTTTAGAATACTTTGCTACCAAGGTAGTGCCTATCTAAGCAATGAATTGAGAGTTAATGCATTGTATGGTTGTACAAGGAAGAAGATCTTGCTCAAAGATCTAAAAGTGTATTGATTTATCTAGTAACAACATGCTACTAGATATTAGAATTGGTCCCTATCCCTAATACTAGCATATCATGTTTCTTAACGAACTTGTTGATGTGGTTTGTGTGCTAAAAAAGTCTAATGTATTCTCTATGTTATTTGACTTTAATAAACTATTATTTTTGGTCCACCTATCATACCATTCAATGCATTAAACATGCATTGACTACTTGAAAATCTATTATCCTACTTTCAAAGGTGGCATGATTTACATTTAGCAATAAAATATTTGCAAAATATATAGTGTCCTTTTATTTTTCTAATCTACTTTAACAAAATGAATAATAGGCCTATTCCAAGTAACAATTTAAGAATTGCAACAAATGAGAATCAAGATAGGAAAAACTAAAAACTTATATTTTCATGCAGCTAGTTCCAGTTACTTCTTTGTTCGTGACTGATGATGTAGAGCTTGTTCGTGCATAATTGTGCCAGATGTTAAATCAACACTATATGCTTTGTAAAAGTTACCTCTTGTATAAGAGTGTTTATATTGTACCATCTTTGGATGTATTGAGATTTATTAAAATCTCTCTTGTTGTAATATGAACCTATGGATTCTCGAATGTAATAAGTCTTGCATACTGAACCATTCTTGGCTTTAAAATTTGTATTATGTTTATGATAACGTGTTGAGTTTATGTGTAAGGTTTAAGTAACGTCGTCTTGGAAACCTTATAGCAATTGTGTAAATTAAATATCTTAAAAAAAAAAATTGTTCGGTTAACTTTACTCTTTACACTTTGTTATAATGGTATCCAAGGCGGGGCGTTACAGATGGTATCAGAGCACTAGGTTCTAACACTGGGTACTCTGGATATTAGTAAGCCCATTACGTTGTCCTAGGTGTTAGACTCTTTAGTTCATATTATCCTTTTGTCTTTTACATTTTGTAACTGAGATGTGTCGTTGATCACTCCACACCACTAGAAGACTACTGTTATTATAGCCTGAAAAGTTCTCTCCTTCCTCGTTAGGTGGCTATTGTCTAGTTTCGCAGTGATGTATTGTACTATTTTGAAGATTGTGGACTTTCTTTGTAATTATTGATGAATATATGTTGATTGCGAAGGTCGACACCTTGTTTATATTTGGTTGTGATGGTTTAGCCACATTTTGTGACCTTATTTATTTGTAATCCTCATGGTTACACTTGATTTAATGTTGACATTGTGCACATTTCTTAATTTAATGTTGAAATTGAATTTCATTTAAGGTTTATTTATGAATTTAGTGGCTAAATTATTTTATCTTTATTGTTTTCAATGTCAGCCATATGTTGTATTGTGAATTATCTCCAAGGATGTAGGATACTGACTTGGAGAGTGTATACGAGGAAAGTAGACTTAGGGAACTATAGGGTAGGCGTATATGAAGGATATTTATGTTGGTCATGGATATAGTACTTAGATTTTTGAGATTTGTTCTATGTGGTGTTGTGTAGGACCATGCCTAGACGTCGAGATAGAGGTCATGGTCGACAACGAGGTGGTGGTCATGGGGTTGACTGCCAGATTACTTCCCTTCTGAGTTCTCATGAAAGTGAGCATGTGGAGCAGCTGGATACTCGAGATGATCATAAAGTTGTGGTCATCAAAGAAAACTCCACACCAACATCTCCACTTTGGGAATCTGATGATGAGACCTTGGCCCAAGCTCTCTCTTGTGTCAAAATGGGAAAAGGGAAAAAGATTGTAGAATCAGGACATCTAGTTAAAGTGAAGAAACCGTCTGTTGTTCGAAATTGGCCACTTGGGTGTGGACCTAACGCACCCATTCTCTCTAAGGAAGAGAAGGAAAGCCATCGCATACAGTCTTCGGCTTCTAAGCAAACAATTATGGATTCTGATGAGGACCCTAAGGAGTGTTCCCTATCCAATAATGAGTAATTTGATAGTAGAAGAAGGGATGTAGTATTTTTCTTCTTGTTGTCTTGTTAGATTGAGACTTATTTCGTTATGTTGAGCATATGACACTTTATATGTTGTATTTGTTGTACCTAGTTTGCGGCTTCCAGGAGTAAGCCTTAACCTAGGGGGGGAGGATGTAGTGACCCTCTCGCTGTGACATCCTGTCTTAGTTGTTTTCAGTTTGATTATGCCTGTTAGATGCTTTAGTTCACTACGATACTATGTTGTGTATTCTCAATTATAACTCTGACATTATGTTGTTTTTAATACTCTGTGGATGATACATTGACGTCCTATTTATTTGGTTATGTTTCTGTGATGTTATTGAGATAGACATATATCTGATATGGTTTATTAGCTTACGATTTTTCATGTGGAAGTTATGTTGAGGTGATTAGTTTGATGATACTATGATAGATTCATTCATGATGTGGCTTATTGTTTATGAATATTGCTTATGATTTATCTCAAGCTCGTGTGTGTCGGTGAAGAAGACAATGTGGCATTACTCATTCGTGAGTACCCTACTACGCTGCAATTCTTATTCACAGTATGTTTTCTAACATGAGTATATATATGTTCTAACGTTGATGTTTCCTGCAGACACAGGTACCAGGTAACGGCTCCACCTGCTTGTCATGTCTGAGCGTACCCTAATTCATTATAAATATGTTGTCGGAGGTATTGACAGGTCCTTTTAAACCATCGTTCGTTTTCGAACGAGTATCTCTATGTTACCCCATGTAGTCCAGTTTGTCTTGTCGTGTTCATATATATATATTTTTGTGTTTGCATATTTAATATTTATTTTATTAAATGTTTATTAATGTTTATACCAACGTTTGTGATTTAATTTATTAAGTTAAATTAAATAAGTTGTTGAATTTATCAGTGAAAGTTAATTCCTTGCAATGCTTTTAATTAAAAAATTATTATTGCTGATTTAATTGTGCAACTTGTATTATGTGAAATAGATTTTATTATGGAAAGATATTTTCGAAGAGATAAGAATCTTTGATTGACAATTAAAGGTCTGTTCTGATATTTTAAAGAATGAGTTGAACTGAATGAGCTATTTACAATGCAAAATGAACTTTCAGTTAAGTTTTGTGATTGAAAGTGATTTGCATGAATTTATATCTTTTGGGGAAAATTGGGGGATTGTGCATACATTTACGAGAAGAATTTTACGTCTGGTGATAGGTTTCCACGAGTTGACAGAAATTTCAAGAAATCGTTTTCAGCCAATTAGCAAGCTTTGGAAACAGGTTTTCTTCTGTAATTTTATTTCTTGTGCTGAATCTTTAGGAAATTAATAATGGATTTAATTGTTCAATAAAGGAAACTGCTCCATTGAACCTGCACAAACAACGAAGGAACAAAAAAATAAGAAGAGTATTTGAATTTCAAAATAGAAAAGAATAAAAAAATATGATAATAAATTATTCTAGGTCTGAAATTGTTTTAATTTGGCTGTAAAATGATTGTAATGGCTTGAAATTGAAATTTTAGGAAACATATGAAGAATTTTCTCTATTTTCAAAAGTAGACATTAATATAATTTCTGATCTGTGTTTTGGATGAATGTAAATCTACAAATTTATCATTTTACATGACGCACTTAGGGACATATAGTGATTTTATTGTTATGCTGTCTGGAATCTGCCATAATGTGAAACTTTTACATGCAATATAGTTTTGTATGCATTTAATATGTTGGAGTTTATTTTGATACACTTGTAGGTTCATAGTACTTAATATAAATGAATATATTATGCCCACTGAGACTAGGCGCAGCTATTTAAACTGTTTGCTTTGGCTTTGTAGCTGAATTTTCTTTTGGTGATAAGATTTATGTTATATTACCATAAACATGTCTTGCCTGAAATTAGGCGCAACCTCCTTCACAATGAAGTTACCTGTATATTCTTTGATCAGAAGATCTAATGATAACCATTGCTAGCATGTATTTTCTATTTTCTATCACACCTAATTCTTTACCAGTGCAGTTAGCTAAAATGACCAATTATCTTTCAATTTTTAGTTTGAAATTATATTGCTTGAGTCTCTTTTCCATTGAATGAATTAAAGGCTGATCTTAAAGCATTTGAAACTCATTAGGAAAGCGATCTGTCCTGTCTTGCTAATTCTAGGTGATTGTTATTTAAGAAAATTGTCATAAAATCTGCAGATTTGGGCGCCGACCCTTACACTTACATCTTGCTTTTATGCATGACATTGAATTATCAATTACTTTCGTGTCTATTCTCCTTAAATAGTAGGTGTTTTAAGAGTTACTTTACTATTGGACCATTGGTTGTATAGTCCAAATCTTAAATGGTATATCGATATTCTTCTTTACATGCCTGGACCGGTTGTTCCTTTTGATATGCGTATGGATTTGTTACGCCTAAATCTGTGTACATTTCACATCTTGCATGCAATTAACATGTTAAGTTATAGTTTATCTTTACTGTGAAATACCATTGAGATGTCATATCTTTCATTCTTCCTAATTTACTTCACAACTTCATTTTATCGTTGTGATAGCATATGCCATCCACCATCTACTTAAACTATTTCCTGAATTTCATTTAACCGATAAATCAGTCACAAAAATATATTGAGATATTCAATTGTTATGTTTAGATTTGAAAAGGTTACAATAAGATTCTTACCTGCAACTATTACTGGTGTTGGAAACATGGAGTCCTATCTTACTCAAATTTGAGATATTTATTCATAAACTTATACTTGTCTTTAGTTCGACTTGGCTTTGCATGCAATATACGGGCAGATTCTTTAATTAGAAAATCATATTTTTTAAATCTGTCTAATGCTAGATATTTATTATACACAAGTGTTGGTTAAGTATGAGACTAAGAATGAAAATAGAAGAAAATATAACAACTTATGTTGTAAGTTATAATGCTACTTTTATTTTCTAGGTAATTGAATTACTTAAATATAAAGAATATACAATATCCTTAGTTTATAATGTAAATAAATATATTTTCTTTAAAATTATTTAAAGAATATATATTAATAGTTTTAGTTTGTCAACCAAGAATAATAGAAAAAAAAATTAAAAAATTTTAAAAAAATTGTTCAATTAATTTCACTCTTAACACTATGTTTTAACGGTTACCAAGGCGGGGCGTTACAGCATTACCTATGTACTCATTGCTTGGGTGGTTGTGAGCCTATCGATTAAGCTTGCAAGATTTCTATGTAATATCTAAACGTTTCAGAAAATCTATCTTGCATAATTTGCATTTAATAGACTTTTGTTTGTGATCTGATAGTTATACCATTTAGTGCATTAAACATGCATTGACTGCTTCGATATCTACCACCTTGTTGCCAAAGGTGACATAGTTTGCATGCAGTGATTGAATATTTGCAAAAAGTATAATGGGTTCCTAATTTCCCAATTTACTTTAATTAAAATGAATAATAGGCCTACTCCAATGAATAGAAAAAGAGATAAATTGTTTATTATCTCTTAATTGCAAATGAAACCATTGCAATAGTAACCCATTGCATGGATTCATATACAACCCTTAGCAACGAATCAAATTCTATAATATGAACATTTATACTTTTATTAGTTCCTGCTCATAGGAATGTTTACTATTGCATCCATTGCAATTGCTTTTTAAATAGTCACTTTTCCAGTGAAATTTTATTGTTTAAAATAGTTTTTCCTTTTTCCTACAGTCAGGATTTAAGCACAATTTTTTTATCCTACAAAATTATATTCTATTTCCTTTTCTATTGGTTGGAGTAGGTCAACTTTGCAATCATATAATGTGCATTGGCTATGGCATGCTTGTGTATCAATCTACAACTATTGCATTAAATGCCACTAGGTCTACTATTCAATTTTGTTTAAATAAATTAGGAGAGTAGGACATTATATATTTTAGCAAATATTTAATCGCCGAATGCAAATTCTACAAGATTTGACAGAGGGTTGGTTGAAAGAAAAGAAATAAATGCATGATTAATGTACTAGTACTATTATTCATTTCCATTTAAGAAAATTAGAAGACTAGGATGACATTGTGAATTTTGGAAAATACTTAGGCAATGAATTTCATATCTGATGATTGCAATTATGCATATTCTTGATTGCAAAAGTAAGATGTTTTTGTGCAATTGGAGAGGGAAGCAAAGATCTATGTAGCTGAAAATATAGTTAATTGTTGAAAAAGGAACTAGAATCACATTCTTGTATCATTCTTCCCCTTTGTTTGCAATGAATTCAATGAACAATAAAGGAAATGGTAATGTTTATCAATTTAATGACAAAATCTAAGTTATTGAGATAATTGCTAAAAGGAAAATTTATAGCTCCTTCAATGTTCAAGGGCCTCACAAACTTAGGAAACATAAACAAATGAGTACAGTGAATGACATGGTATATAATTCATAAACATGAAACTATTTTATGGACGGAAGCAAGATACTTTTGCAATGAGAGTTACAAGCATGTGGTATGTAGTCCATGTGCAATGTTTCACTTTGTACATTGACCAAATTGTATATTTTAAGTATATTTTCTTTCATTTTCTTGTAAGAAAATGTGGTTGATGCGCTATATGAAACATTGCATATGACATGGTTGCAATTATGCATATCTCTAGCTACAACATTACTACAATAAAATGACTGCAAAGGTCATTTGCTTATTGGCATAGATTGGACAGTTTCAAACACTTGGCATAATCTTTATACACATTCAAAGAATCAAGTATATTTATACCTAAAAATTTATTATGAATGTTATGTTCAACGCAATAAATGAAAATTGTGTAAAATGAGTTGAAGGGCTAGTGAGCACACAAGTAGTGAATGCATATTTAATTCATGTGATGTCAACCATGTGCTTGGTTTTTTTGTGCTTATTCTCATATTTTTATTGTTTCTTAAAAATATTGTATGTTTATGTTGTTGCTACATAAAGCAATGTTGTTTTAGATCTTTCAGAAAGGTCTTGTTCACTGTGGAGGCATTGGATGCATTAACCATGTGTTGATTTCTTGAATTCCTACTAGCCTATTAACAGAGCTCACAAAAATTTCATTTAATGTCTGAATGTTTGCAAAAAATTATGATGTTTTTCTACTATTTTACAAATTTTATCATGTGATTTTGTGTTTCATGTTTACAAATAACATATTATATATCATGAATAGTGTTCATTTGTCAAATTTTTCTTTGTAACAAGCACCATTTCTTGCGATTGGAAATGAGGGAAAAGATCTATATGGCTACAAACATACTTGGTTATTGAACAAAGAACTGAAAGGTCAAATTCGTGTATCATTTTCCCCTTTTGTTTAAAATGAATTTAAAGTCTTCCAATGTGCCTAAATATTATGCCTTAGAAGAAATGTGAACAATAAGGGAGAAGCTTGATTCAAAAATCTGACCTTCCTAATAGACATATGAGCATAGTGAATGGCATGCCATGCAATTCATAAACTTGAAACCTTTTTTGTCCACAAGAAAATTACAATTGCAATCATTGAATTCACTTTTGAAATAGTTGCTTGGTGAATTAAATTATATTATTTAAACATTTTATGTGATTTTCCACAATTGGGATTTAAGGACAAATTTTTCATGTTTGAAAATTATATTTTATCTCTCTTTCTACCAATTGGAATACACATATTGTTCATTTTTGTTTGTGTAAATTAGGAAAATATAGGGATATTATATATACTACAAAATATTCAATCCTAAAACATTGAATACATGTTTAATCCATCAAATGAAAAATGTTTAAGATCTTTTGGAGACCTCTTATGTATGGAAGTAGTAAATGCATAGTTAATTCTTGGTTGTTTATTCTAAGAACAATGCACTACTAGTGAGTGGCTAGTCTGTTTGTTTTTTAAATTCTATAATTACAAGTATTGCTTGTTGTTACAAAAGCTAAGGAGACAAATGGGTGCAGTGCATTACATATAACATGTTATTCATAAACATGATACAGAGAAGCATATAAATTTTTTTGGAAAATGCTTAAGAATTAAAACAAAACTATAAGGGCTTTGTTGCTTAAAATTTGTTCTTTGCACTTGATACACAACCCTTGCCAATGAATCAAATTCTATAATCTAAGCATTAGTGCTTTTAGTATTTCTTTGAATAGGCAGGCTTACTATTGCATCCATTACATTTTCTCTTCAATTAGTCACTTGGCCAATGAGATCGAATTATTTAAACTATTTGTGTCTTGTTCCTATACTTGGGATTTAAGCACATATATTTTCTACTTGAAAATTATGATTGATCTCTTTTCCTATTTTTTTAAGTGGGCCCATTTTTCATTTTCCTTTAAGTAATTTAGGGAAATAGGGAGACATTATATATTTTCACAAACAAAGGGGGAAGAATGATGGAAGAATTTGACCTTCCAGTTCATTGTTCAACAACTATCTTTGTAGTTGTATAGATCTTCTATACCCGTTTGTCCCCTTAGCCCTTCTAACAATAACTAGTACTTCTAGGTTACAAGTATCATAAACAGGCATACAACCTTCTTACTAGTAGTCCGCTCTTTCTAGGATTGAGAACAAGAAGAGCTAAAAACACACAAGCTTTTTAACAAACAATAAAAAATGAGAATTAGTAGAAATAAAACCCAACACTTTTCTAAGATACTGAATTAGTGAATGCATGTTTAATGCATTAAACACAAACTTTGCATGGTAAATTAATGAAATATGAGGCAAGTGTTGATTTCTACTTATTATTGTTTGTTCACAAGCTTCTGTGTTTCTATCTTTGGGCTACCATCTTTGATGTTTGATATTTTGAACAATTCTCAAACGAGGGATGGGCCATAGGAGCGGTGGACTATTGGTGACAAGCTTGTCCCTTTGTCTATCATACTTGATAACTAAAAGTATTGCTCACTGTTATAGGGAGTAGTGAATGGTTTGAGGAAGGTCTTGTTGACTGTGAGGAAATTGAAAGCATTAACTATATGTTTATTGCTTCAATAGCCATCAGACTATCAAAAAATCTCACAAAGAAAATTGTGTGAGATGAGCTAGAGGACTGGCAGGTACACAAGTAGTGAATGCATAGTTAATTAATGAAATTTGAGCCAAGTTTTGGGTTTTATTTATGCTTATTCTTATTTTATTATATTGTTTTTTCAAAGGATTCTATGTTTTTAGCTTTTTATTGCACTCTTGCATGTTTGTTATTTTCTAAAAGTGCATTGTTCATGAGTTACTTGGTTGTGTGCTTATGATACTTGATAACCACAACACTTGAGAACATATTTTCTTTGTTTAAAAATTATTATTTATATCTTTTTCTATTCTTTCAAGTAGGCCTACCATTCATTTTCCTTTGAGAAAATAAGCCAAATAGGATGATGTGAATTTTTTGTTGCAAATATCTAGTGATTAGATCCAAATTTTACAAGTTTTGTTGGTAGGCTAATGCCTATTAAAGCAATCAATGCATAGTTAATGCATTCTATAATTGGACAACAAACAAGACCTTTCTCAAAGATCTAAAACAGTATTGATTTATGTAGCAACAACATACTACTCTTCTAGTACATCAACCAATGCACATATTGGGATTGCTTGATACTAGTAGTCTTAGAATATTGTGTTTCCCAATGCATTTTTAAGACACTTACCAATCTAAATAGTAAATAAAATCTATGAAACTATGTATGGTAATCTCCAATCACGCAAGGTGGCTACTACTAACATTGCAACTTATCTTCCAGACATAGTGATAGTGATTTGTCCAACATGTGCATATTGCACATGGATGAAGGAATGAAAAAGAAATTGCATTTATCTTCAAAATGTGAACATGTTTGATTAGCTATTATTGTTCCATGGACATACAATTAACTTGAATAAGTTTTAATATAATTAAGTAGACATGCATTAAGAAGAAATTGCAACACATTTTGAACATTGACATCATATTGCGAAGCATGCACATAAACATATCCATTTAATAAACCAAAAAATACAGCCATTTGATATCAAATAAATTATATGGTGTAAACAAAGATTTTGGCAACCCGAAATGCTTGTAGCCCTTCTAGTGTTTTTCACCTAAAAGGGTAAAGATTTGGTGCCAAAATGCAATGTTACATTCAAAGAGGGATGTGATGTGGGTGTAATGTGCCTAAATATGATGTCTAAATACAAAACCCTAAAAATGAAATGATTTATTGATGCTAAACCTAAGAAATTCAAAGTGTTGGAAAACACAGCGATGTATCCAAAAACACCTAAGAATGCAAGTAAATGATAAAATAATTAAACAAAAGTAGAGATGTGCACCTGGAATCTAAATTTTGATGTAGAGAGGCTCTAGAATCCTATAAATTTGAGTAGAAGTTTTGACTGGGACACTTACACCAAGCTGGGTGACTTAGTCTAGTTTTAAGGAAAATTTGTCGGAATAGGAATCTACCAAATGGGTATGAAAAAATGCAAAAACCACATTTTAGGCCTGGTAGTGGGACTAATTCACCATAGATGGTGACTTAGTCCACTTGATTATTTCTAGAAATTTGGGGTAGAATTATATAACTCTCAGTCTGCACTTCCTTTCTTACCAGGTGTCTGAATCTGATTCTATAGAAAACTGGCTAAAAAGAGTCTCCAAGCTTCAATTAGGGTTATGTTGAATTTTATGGATTGTTGACCACTTTTTGACACCAAAATATTTGAAAAATCTGCTTACAAAACCTACAAACACACATGGAAAGAGGGGGAAAAGGGTTAAGAGTTAGAGTATAGGGGTTTTCCTAGGTCAAACCCCACTTTGGTAATAAAACCCTAGATAATGAAATGAAATGTGAAGAGAATGATAAATAAACAACATGCAATGTCATAAACTTACCAAACCCTTGATGTGAAATTCTAAAGATATGCAATGAAGTGCTCCAATGGATGACTTGATGATGCTTGGTGTGCTTGAATGCTTGAGAATGATTAAGAGATTGAATGGTTGAATGCTTAATGAATTAGGAGATTGTAGGAGATTAAGATATGTTAGAAGATGCAAAATGAGGAGAAAAGGCCTTATTTATACTTGATTTTCCATTAATTCCTTAAAAATAACACATCATAGGCCGACCTCAAGCGTAAGAGAATAAAATCCTGCCAAGAAATTAAAATTATTTTGATTATTGTGCCCAGTGAGACTAAGTTTCCCCAGGTGGTGACTTGGTCCCACCAAGGAAATTTCACTAGTTTTTGGAAATTAAAGTGCAAATTTAAATAATTTTTAATAAGAATATCCTCAAAAATACACTCCAGTATGGCTAGAAAGTGAATTAAGGGGTCATTTAAACATAAGAAAGGGTTAAATTATTGATGACAAGTCTAGAAAAGTGTGAGAGTTTGTTACAACTCTTTGGGTATGTGTAGGATCATGATGGACCAAAAAGTGACGATATGTTGGGTATGTGGTTGATGAATTTTTTTTACCCAAAAATGATGAAATGGAAAGGGTTTTTAAAGGAGATTCTTAGCTTTCCACCAATATAAATTATGCTTTACTTTTAATTTAATAAGTAATTATTATTCATTTTCTATTCAAATTACAACTAAAGTCCTGATTGATAGGATGATTGAAAAATATTTGTAGCTTTAAAATGGTATCACATTTTTTTAATCCAAAACATGCATCACATTCTATGCTTCGCATACTATAGGATTAAAAAAACTAAAAAATCAATTTCATGAAGTTTTGACCAAGTTAAGGTGGTCAGACATATGAGTTTTTATATTTTCTAAAAGTTATAATAAAAAAATCATAATTAATTATTTACTTGGAAAAAAATTACAAAATAATATGAATCATATCGAGACATGAGTCCTCTACTTATATCTAAAATATTATAAAAAAATATTATCATTTTATTGTGGCTAGGGTGATCAGAAAAACACCTACTTCTTATTTTTTCCCTGAAATTTAAGTACTACTGCATTGAAATTTCAAATTTTCACCAAATAGATTTTTTTGTATTTTTAAACAATTGTAGTAGTTTACAAACTATACTCAATTTTCTACAGATTCTATTCTTACATATTTTTGAAATAATATAGATAAATTATTCAATTTTTTATGTCAAGTTGCCTAACTCTAATTTTTCTAAATTTTTTGCCACTTAAGGGTCTATTTTTTCCATGATGATTATGCACATAGCTCCCTTTACAACACTTTGAAATAAGAATTGGTAAGTGATAAAAGGGGATATTTAGGTGAATTATAATGAAAGGGTCATATAAAAGTGTGAAAGTGGGTTACAACACTTCACAACACTTTTACAAGAAATGCCAGAAGTCTTAATGATTCACAAGGGTCTAAGACCTAATGTGAATGTGTTAGACACATTACAACACTAAATCTAGGAAAAATCAATCCAAAGTCCACTAGGACAAATTGAACATGAGAAAAAGTAGAAGGGTTACTTTTTTTGTGTTCACAATTAGGCCCCACTTTAGTGAGAGGATGAACTTGCTTCAAACTCACACTAAAGTAACCAATCATGCAATGAAGAGGGGTTCAAATATATTCATGCTAGTAAGATGAGACAACAACGATCAAGAGGGATGATGAAGATCCCATGGAAAACCAAACAAGAATGTAAAGGAACATACATAAAAATTATGAAAAGGAATGAAAGAGAGAAGAAAGTTGGATCAAGCTTCGATCATTTTTCCAACCCGTTGTGGATCATATCTAGTTTATTTTTTTGGAAATGTGTACTCACTCTAGGGTGATGGAACTCATGGTTGTTTCTCAGTGAGAAGGCCCAAGTATACTCACTCTAGGGCCACAAAACTTCTTGTTGTTCACGTGGTGAGAAATCCATAACATACTCACTCTAAGGCCACAAAACTTCTGGTTGTCTACAAGGTGAGGAATCCACAAGGTGGCTATAGGGAAAATTCATGCCTCAGAATGGGCTTTCCCACTCAACCATACTAAAGTTATAGCTCTTGATAACTTTAATAAGGCACCACAAAGAAAAATGTTGTTTCGTGCTTCATCAAACAAGCAAAGCTTTGTATGCTTAGAACTCATGAAAAAATGCAATGGCACCATAGGCATGCAAGTTGTGTTATGCAGGCTAGCCATGTAAATGCAAAATGCAACATGAAAAAAATGTTCAAATGAGTCTTGCTTAGTTCATGTGTGAGTTCTTTAACTTAGAGAACATTATTTCTAATGTCTCCAAGAGAGGACTAATCAAAAGATAGAAAATTTGCAACTTGGGGGATGTACTGTGTCACATCAGGCCACTAAGAGGAATGCAATATATGCTAAGATAGATCAAACTCATGAAGGACATGACACCCAATGTCATCCATCCACAAAGTGACAAACACAACATATAAATTAATAAGGTTGCACTAAGAACCAAGAAAAGGGAATATACAAATGGATAATGCCAATGTATGCCCCCACTTTGAAGGAATTGCTACATGTGCCTTTTTGTGAGAAATTACTTTAAATTAGCAAATGAAAAATGGGTATGTGCAGGATCATGATGGGCCAAAAATTGGCAATATGGGGGGTATTGTGGCTGATAACTTTGCTTTTACCTAAAATTGATGAAACAAAAAGGGTTTTTAAAAGAGATTCTCAAATTTCCACCAATATAAATTATGCTTTACTTTGAATTTAATAAGTAATTATTATTCATTTTCTATTCAAATTATGACTAAAGTCCTGATTGATAGACTGATTGAAAATATCTATAGCTTTCAAATGGTATCACATTTTTTGAATCCAAAACATGTGTCACATTCTATGCTTCGCATACTATAGGATTAAAAAAAGAAAAATTGAATTTCATGAAGTTTTGACTAAGTTAAGGCAATCAAAGATATGAGGTTTTTATATTTTTTAAAAGTTGTAATAAAAAATTCATAATTAATTATTTACTTGGAAAAAGATTACAAAAAAATATGCATCACATCGGGACATGAGTCATCTACTTATATCTAAAATCTTATAAAATAATATTATCATTTTATTATGGTTAGGGTGGTCAGACATACACCTACTTGTTTTTTCCCTGAAATTTAAGTACTATTGCATTGAAATTTCAAATTTTCACTAAATAGATTTCTTTTTTTTTTAAACAAACCTAGTAGTTTAGAAACTACATTCAATTTTCTACAAATTCTGGGTATGTGCAGTATCATCATGGAAAAAATAGGCCGTTAAGTGGCAAAAAATTCAAAAGAATCAAAGATAGACAAATTGATGTAAAAATTACAATAAGTTACATACATTATTTCAAAAATATGTAAGAATAGAATTTTTAGAAAATTGAATGTAGTTTCTAAACTACTAGGTTTTTTTTTTTTCTTTTTAAATCTATTTGGTGAAAATTTGAAATTTCAATGCAGTAGTACTTAAATTTCAGGGAAAAAATAAGAAGCAGGTGTTTGTCTGACCACTCTAACCATAATAAAATGATAATATTTTATAAGTTTTTAAATGTAAGTAGAGGACCCATGTCCGGATGTGATGCATATATTTTTATAATTTTTTCCAAGTAAATAATTAATTATGAATTTTTTATTACAAATTTTAAAAAATATAAAAACTCATATGTATAACCACCTTAACTTGGTCAAAATTCATGAAATTCATGAAATTCAATTTTTCTTTTTTTAATCCTATAGTATACAAAGCATAAAATGTGATGCATGTTTTGGATTCCAAAATGTGATACCGTTTGAAAGCTAAAAAATTTCAATTAGCCTATCAATCTAACTTTAGTCATAATTCAAATAGAAAATGAATAATATTTATTTATTAAATTCAAAGTAAAGAATAATTTATATTGGTGGAAAGTTGAGAATCTCCCTTTAAAAACCCTATTTCATCAATTTTGGGTAAAAGAAAATCCAACCACATACCCTACAAATACCCATCATATTGCCACTTTTTGGCCCATCATGATCCTGCACATACTCTTCTAATATTACATATTTTTGAAATAATATAGGTAACTTATTCAATTTTTTACGTCAAGTTGTCTAAGTCTGATTTGTCTATTTTTTTTGCCACTTAAGGGCCTATTTTTTCCATGATGATCCTGCACATACCCAAATTAAAAAAAAAAAAACATGAGAGCCAGCTTGGAAAGCCCCTATGCCAATTCATACATTTCTGAGTAAGGCTACATCATGTGAAAGGAAGGAAAAAGAAAGAAAAGAAAGGGGTTTCCCCCAAAATGAGAACACCAAACACATAAGGGATATATGAATTTGGAGTCAGTATGTTTGTTGCTATAATGTTTTGATTAAAGAGATTGAAACTATCATCATTCCTCAAATACATAAAACTAGAAGAATGACACAAAGTGAGTGAAAACAAAAGAATAATCCATTTTGAGTCAACATGGAGGAGACATGTGATATTGTAATGCTTTGTAGTGTCCCTAAAAGGAAAACACAAAAAGAAGATGAAAGTGTGAAAGAGAAACCTTTGGAAAAGCTTTTGGGTCAACATGAAAGAGACATTTCATTTTTAATGCCTTGCATCATCCCCAAAAGGAAATACACAAGCAAAATGAAAAAGGAAAAAGGGGTCTTTTGGGTCAACATGAAAGAGACATTGCAGTCTCAATACTTTACACCATGCCTAAAAGGAAATAAACAAAACAAAGGCAAAAGGAAAAAGCAATGTACAAAATATAGAAGAATGAAGGTACAAATAGAGGAAGTGTACAAAGAGAGAGAGAACATCAAACACCACATTACAAGGGAAGACGATATGTAGATGCAAATAGAAAAGACAAATAAAATAAAATGCAAATGACTAGTAAGGAAAACATAAGTCATCTATCTCACAATCATGTTCAGTGTATTGCGAGGGTAGTTGACTATCCAAAGGGATAATTGCAAGTACCAAACGAGGGGAAGTACCAGGTTCTAGATTTGTAGGAGATTTTTCATTTAAGCTCATGGAAGATGAAAATAATGTATTCAGATCATTATGCACCTCTTCATTTATTTTAGAGATCTCATCATCGTCATCTAGATTATTCACCACTAGAGGACAGATGACAATGTCTAATGAAGGGTGTATTATGAGTTTCGGTTGTTGTATTGGATCATTTTTTTGTGATTGGGGAGGAGGGTCATTAATTATTTCTTTTTTCAAAGGTGGCTATTGATTTTCTTTGTTTTCTTTGATTTGTAATTAACGAGCAAGGAGACAAAGTCAACGCCTATGCTCTCTAGCACCTTGGTTTTGTTTGACTCTATTTTGAAGTTGTGTGGGTGTAAGAGTGGGTTGATCCACCATAGGATCCTTTTCTTCCTAAAGGGGACGACCAGAAGGAACCATGGGAGGTGGTTCAATCACTTTCTCTTTTACTTTATAAACTATTTTTATGCGAGGGGGCATGATGGGGTTGGTTTCATTATCTCTTGGGTGTTTGGATGATGAAGGTGAAGTGTGTATTGGTGGTTGATCTAGAGTTGTTGGTTTAGGCTTAAGTTGAAGCATTGTCTCATCTAGGATGGGAGTGTCGGAAGCAGATGGGGATTGGTTGCAGAGGGACAATTCAGCAATTTTCTTTGCTTTAAACTTTTGATAATCAATGAAAAAAAAATCTTTGCGAGGTGTTATGGATTCCATGGGCTCTGGCCAAAAGGCTTCTAAGGAGAAGTTTCCTTTAGAATACAAAGGGTTAAAGCCACTATGGTGAACAATGAATATTCCATTGTCATGCAAAACCTTTAAACATTTATGTATGACTGAAGGGACAACTTTCATTGAGAAAAGCCATGGAAGGCTCAGCCACAGATGAAACTGATCTAATTGTGGAATGATAGAGAATGTAACATCCATTACATATTAGGTCCTATTTGTAATGGAAGAACTATCAATCCTACCGTAGGGCATGCAAAACCAATGTGTGTTTTGATCCATGCTCTCAATTCGTCATAATCATCTTGATAAAGATCATGTGTAATACCAAAAATTCCTCAGTGATCACATTCTCACAACAGGTGAGATCTATGAGTATCCCATTAGTGGGCTTATCATAAATACAATCGACTATGTAAAGAGGACCATCAAGAAGATTTGGAAGAATATTCTTAGAAGAGAAAGTAATATCAAGATTTTTCTTAGGTGGGTCCTTATGAGAGATAATGTCTATTTCACTCACCATTTCCTTTATAGGAACAATAGTAGTTGTATTTGGAATAGGATCAAGATGTTCAATAGCAGTCATTACATCATTGTTTTGAGTTTCATTGGCTTTGACGAATGACACATTATGTTTAGGCATTAGATTGGTAAAAATATGCAAATTCTAATTGGGTGGGGCAACAGACATATTGCCTTTACTATTAAAATTTGAAATGGATAGACAGCCAAAATCAATGAGGTTTTGTACTATGTGTTGAAGATGCTTACATTGTTTTGTATCATCTCCAATTTTACTATGATAATGGCAATAAGTGTTTGGTTGAAAGGTTGGAGGAAAAGGTTTAGTTGGATCTAGTGGTTTAACAGTAGGTAAAGAAATCATTTGTTGTTGTATAAGTTGGGTCATTGTATTCTAGAGAGTGTCTAGTAATGGTGTAAAATATTGTTTTGGATCTCCATAACTATAAGGCATCACAACTTTAATAGTTGGTACTTGGTTGTTGACGGGTTGAGTTGGTTGTTGAGGGGGATTGAACTATAAAAACCCTTTGTTTGGTTTTTGAAATGTTTATGAATTGTTTGAAGTGCTAGGTTCATATTTTTTGATTCACCTAGAAGTGGAATTTGTTAAAGATATGTAGGACAACAAAGAGGGGGGGTGAATCAGTCACAAAAAATTAAAACTTGAAACTCAAAAATTATTAATTCCATAACCACACTATTATGTTATTAAGTTATAGCATGAAACATAGATAACAAAAAGTAAATCAACACAATGAACACTAGATTTTTATGTGGAAAACCCAATGAGGGAAAAACTAAGGTGAGGGTTAACTCAAAATAATAGAGATTATAAATAGAATAAAAAGGCTCACTACCAAGGGCTCACTACCCAAAAGAGGAATCATTATCCAAGTACAAAGGCTCACTGCCTATGAAAAGAACTCACTATCCAACAGGGAAGCTCACTACCTATAGATACAAAAGAGAAAAAAAGATCCACCACAACAATTAATGTACATCTGCAGGATTACAAAAACCTTCAGCTCACAACCTTCAACACACTAAATACTGCTATCACAACTCACTCACACACACTTCTTCTCTTATGATTTGTGGCACACTTTCGTCACTTTGCATCACTCTGTCATACATCACTTCACAATTCAATTTTCTTTTATACCATCCTTAACCTTATAAACTTTTTCCAAGGTCAGGGCATGTGCAAGATCATCATGGAAAAAATAGGCCCTCAAGTGGCAAAAAATTTAGAAAAATTAGAGTTAGGAGACTTGACATAAAATTTTGAATAAGTTATCTATATTATTTTAAAAATATGTAAGAATAGAATCTATAGCAAATTGAATGTAGTTTCTAAACTACTAGGTTTATTTAAAAAATAAAAAAATCTATTTGGTAAAAATTTGAAATTTCAATGTAGTAGTACTTAAATTTTAGGGAAAAAATAACAAGTAGGTGTCTGCTTGACCACCCTAACCACAATAAAATGATAATATTTTTTATAATATTTTATATATAATTAGAGGACTCATTTTGGATGTGATACATATTTTTTGTATTTTTTTCCAAGTAAATAATTAATTATGATTTTTTATTACAAATTTTAAAAAATATAAAAACTCTATGTCCCGACCACCTTAACTTGGTCAAAACTTAATGAAATTCAAGTTTTCTTTTTAATCCTATAGTATACGAAGCATAGAATGTGATGAATGTTTTGGCTTCAAAAAATGTGATATAGTTTGAAAGCTATAGATGTTTTTCAATCAGCCTATCAATCAGAACTTTAGTTGTAATTCAAATAGAAAATGAATAATAATTATTTATTAAATTCAAAGTAAAGCATAATTTATATTGGTGGAAAGTTAAGAATCTCCTTTAAAAACCCTTTTCATTTTATCAATTTTGGGTAAAAAAAAGTCATCAGCCACATACACTTCAAATACCCAACATATTGCCACTTTTTGACCAATCATGATCCTGCACATACCTATCAGCCACAAATATCTCATTTCATATATTCAAATTAGGTCAGAAAATATAAATTCCCACAATGGAAAGGAATAAGCGTGGACCAATAAAAAAAATTTCAATATCAAAATAATATCTTGAATCAATCACATGCTTCATTAATTAAATTTTATTCTTCAAATGAAGTGTAAACACCAGGTTGGCCAAACCTAATGAAAAAAAAGAACATTAATGTACATGCTTCCCAATAAGAAGATGACACATGGATGCCACAACATGCTTCCTTATGCATGAGAATACATCTCAAAATATTCCAAATACATTCGTACCAAAACAACAAGCTTTAATTACTATACACCTTCCACCAGTTCATCTAGGCTGAGCAAACACACACTGAAATACTGAAACATGACTTTCGGATCACCAAAATTCAAACCTACTTGCAAGAGCACATAAAATACCTTCACAAGACATATTCTAGATCCACAAGATTTGAACAAAACAGAGAAAAATTGCAAAGCAACAATATTTCTCCTAGACCACAGAAGACCAACTTTGTCAGAACAGTTCACATACCAGTGAACGTAACTTTCATGTACTATCAAGCTAGAAGCTAAAAATTAGGAGATCATATCACCACTAAATCCTCATTAACAAACCTTTGAATTTGCACAAGCATAGGATCAACATAGGAGAAATGAAAAGCACATACCAGAGCACATTCTGAACATTTTCATCATTTTGATTTCACTTCTTTTTTTAATTTTCTCAAAAGTACTTGGAAACTTATCAATCCAACACATCTGCAACATAATGAAGATGGCTCCATGTACCCACAACATTTCAACAACATCTCATCTATACATGTACAATCTACAACATACTTAATTTTGTTGACATCAATGACAACACCACCAAACTAGCTCATACTTGCAACAATCTCCCCCTTTGTCATTGATGGCAACACATGATCTAAAAAACCATCAAAGACAAAAAGAAAAAAAATACATACTATCCCGAGAGAACACCTTTTCTTCTTCATCACCTATTTTTCACATGATTTTCTCTCCCCGTTTGACATCAATGGAAAAGATCAACAACTCTAATTACCCCCCCTTAGGAGTACACTCATACTGCAACAATGAAAACCTTTTCTACTCCCCCTTTGGAGTAGACTCATTTATTAGTCCAGATAAATGAAGAATTTGTGAATTCATTGGATTGATGCACCTTCATGTGCACCTAGTTAGGAGGGACAATGACTCCCAACCTCTCCCTAAGATGCTCAAAAGTATCCTTTAAAAGAGACTTATTAAATATGTCTACAATTTTTTCCTTTGTTGTCACATACTCCAATCTAAATTCATTCTCCAACACTTTTTCTCTCAAGAAACGATACTTGATCTATAGATATGTGTTTTGTTCTTTGAATGCATAACCGGGTTCTTTGAAATTTTTATTGCACTTGTGTTGTCATAGAAAATAGAAATAGGTTCATCACATACAACACCAATGTCTTTCAGTGTTTGCTTCATCCATAAAACCTATGTGCAGTAGGATGCTACAATAATATATTCTACCTCTACTACATATAAAGAAACCAAGTCTTACTTTTTTGCTCAACCAAGAAACTAATCTTTTGCCAAGAAAGAAAGAACCACCATTGGTACTCTTCTAATCATCTACACATCTGACCCAATCAACATCTATAAAAGAACTCAAAGTGAAATCATCACTCTTAGGGTACCAAAGTCCATAATCCAATGTACCTTTAAGATATCTAAATATTCTCTTTACAATTGTGACATGTGCTTCTCTAGGATCTTCTTGGAATCTAGAAACTAAACACACTACATGCATAATGTCCAGTCTGGTAGTAGTGAGATACAATAGTTCACCAATCATAGATCTATATTTGCTCTTATTAGTCTTAGTAGATTCATCATCCTTTCTCAATTTACATCTGGTTACCATAGGGGTACAAACCGGCTTGGAATCATCCATCCCAAAATTCTTCAACAGTTCTTTCACATACTTGGATTATGAAATGAATATCCCTTTATCAATTTGATTCACTTGTAGAGCAAGGAAGAAATTTAATTTACCAATCATAGACATTTCAAATTCTTTTTGCATCTCTTCAAAAAAAATTTACACATGCCTTCATTTCCACCAAAAATGATATCAACATAAACAACTACAATCAACATCTTATTACCTTGCACTTTGAAGTAGAGATTGCTATCAACAGAACCTTTGTTGAATCCTTGCCTTGTTAGGTATTTTTCTAGTCTGCCATACCAAGCTCTAGGAGCTTGCTTCAATCCATACAATGCTTTCTTCAACTTACAAACCATGCCTGGTTTGTCAGACAACTAAAACCCTTCAAGTTTCTTGATGTACACCTCTTCCTCCAACTCACCATTCAAAAATGTTGACTTAGCATCCATCTGATATACTTTGAAGTCCTTGTGTGTAGAAAATGCCAAAAACATTATGATTGATTCCATTCTGGTCATAGGGGAAAATGTTTCTTCAAAATATACTCCTTCAACTTATGAATATCCTTTGCATACTAGTCTTTCCTTATTCCTTACAACTTCTCCATTTTCATTCAGCTTATTCTAGAACACCCATTTTGAACCAATCACATTTTTATTCACAAGCCTAGGGACTAGTTCCCATGTCTAATTCTTTTCTATCTGTTGCAATTCTTCTTTCATAGCTCTCATCCAAATTTTATCTTCACAAGATTCACTTACAGATTTACATTCAATTTTAGATAATAGACACAAATTTACCTCAGCTGCAACTCTACTTCTTGTCTTCACATCTTCACTTTTGTGTCCAATTATCTAATCCTCTAGATGATTCTGTTGTATATACTTAGAGTCCTAACAATAGGTTTTAGTTCATTTCATTCTTCTTCTTCTTCTTCTTCTTCCACTTCCTTTTCTTCCTCTTCTTCTTCCTTCTTATTATCCTTAGGTACATGTCTACAGATAGGATCATTAGGTTCAACTTCAGTTATCTCAATAGGTCTGAGTATGTCTTCATCAAATTTCACATTAGCACTTTCAATAATCTTTCTCAATCTTTTGTTAAGGAGTTTGTATGATTTGCTAGTAGTGGAGTATCCAAGAAAAATTTCTTCATCACATCTAGCATCAAACTTTCCAAGATTTTCATCATCTCTTTTAATATAGCATCTACTTTCAAATACCCTAAAATACTTCACAGTAGGATCTTACTATTCCATAACTAAAAAGGAGTCTTTGTGTTGTTATTTTTGATCTAAAATCTATTAAGAATATAAACAACAATATGTATCACCTCTCTCTAGTATACATTTGGTACATTTGATACTTTCATCATGATTCTAGAAAATTCTTGTACAGTCCTATTTTTCCTTTAAACTACTCTATTCTACTATGGAGTCTTGAGAGCAAAAAAATTTCTTCTTATTCCATGTTGTTCATAGAATGTATTAAACTCATTAGAAGTGAATTCTCCACCTCTATCAGATCTTAAACACTTTATTTTCAGATTTATTTCATTTTACACTCTTGCTTTGAATACCTTGAACCTATCCAGGGCTTGAGTCTTTTCTCTAAGAAAGTAACCCATGTCATTTGAGTATAATCATCAATAAGCAACATGAAATATTTATCACCATTCAAGCTTCCAATCCTAGTCGGGTCATAGAGATCAGTATGTACCAACTCCAACATTTCGGTAGGGTAAGTGCAAGAAGATGAGTCCACGAAACGTGGAAGTTTTTTCCTTAGGCAAAAAAATTAATTCGGCTTGCAAAAAATGGGATCCTGTTTTTTAAAAGTGGGATCCCGTTTTTAAAAAATGGGATCTCGAGCCTAAATTTAAAAAACGGGATCCGTTTTGAAAATTTTCCAAACGGAAATTTCAAAATGGAAAGTTTTCAAAAGGATCCCATTTTGAAAACTTTCTATATTTGGAAACTTCCAATTTTTGAAAAATTTGCATTTTCAGAAAGTTTTCAAAACGGGATCCCATTTTGAAAAATTTCCAAAAATGGAAATTTCCGTTTTTGGATCATTTTACAAAATGGGATCATGTTTCATAGAACCATAAAAAATGGTTTTTTTATGAAACGGGATCCCGTTTTGAAACAGGATCCCCTTTTTTTATGAAACAGGATCCCATTTTTTAAATTATGAATTTTTGGGTGGGTTTTGGCTTGTTTTTGGTTGGGAAATGGCTTGGGGACTGAACCTAAGCTTTGGACCTGACACTCAAGCAAGGTCCACTAATGTCACAGGAAAATAATGACTTTGGACATATGTTTGAAGACCTATTTTGGAGAATTTTTTACAAAATTAAAACCCATTATAGATGAGACAATGCAGATTCCAAATATGTAATTTTTTTAATAATTTGATATTTTTTCTATTTTTCAATTAATTTCTAATGAAACTAGTCCATAAACTTGAATTATCAGTTTTTTTAGTATTTTAATAACTTTTGATCAACATAACATTTTGACGAACGGATTGCACGAGAAGAAACTTCAGACAATTCTTTTCAGTTTTAAAAAAATAAAAATAAAAATAATAAGTTTAGGTCATCTTATGCGTGTCGTACACAATGATTTTTCAAAACGATAAATATGCCTAATAAAAATTTAATAAAAAAAAAGAAATACTATAAAAAATTACAAAAAAATATCGAAAACATGCTTCAGTGAGTCACAAATATTTTCCCAAAAGGATTTTGAAAAATATGATAATTTAGGTCAAAATATGGATGTCGTACATGTTCATTGTATGGTATAAAAAAGTGACTTTTAAATAGTGGTTTTTGGAAACGCCTATTAAAACTCAACTTTTACAATCTGGGTATTGAAATAAATTACATATTTAGAAACTAGATTCCGAGTACTACATTTTATGATCAGTGACTTTTTAGAAGATTCCATCTCTAAGTGCTTCAAATTTTAAGGTTAATGTGTCAAATTCTAAAAATCAGGGAAAACACTTCCACTTTTTGGCCAAAAAGTGGACTCAACTTCTTGCACACACCCGGTAGTAGAATTCTCTTTTCCCTTAAAGTTGCATCTTGTCTGTTCCCCCAATTGACAACTTCTACAAATAGCATTGGAAGGTCTTGTGATTCTAGGCAGCCCTCGAACAATCTCCTTTGCATTGATCTTGACCAGGTTATCAAAATTCACATGTCCCATTCTTTGGTGTAATAAAAAACTTTTACTAGTCTGAGATACAAGACAATGACCATCAACTCCCTTTAGCTAATAGATGTTTCCATGAGTTATTCTTCTTAAAACAATCATATCTCCATTTCTAGATCCTTTTTTGATTTCACAGGTATTGTTCTAAAACACAAGTTTAAAACCATTGTTGTACACATCTGACCAACATTCAGAAGATTATTCCTCAAATCCTTCACATAATATACATCATCATTTCTATACACTCCATCAAAAATAATTAAACCTTTTCCACAGATCTTAGTTCTTGAATCATAACTGAACATAACTAAATGACCATCATATTTCTCAAGTTTAGTGATCTTACTCTTATCTCTGGTCATGTGATTTGAACATCCACTATCAATTAACTAGTAGTCTTCATCTTGTCTTGCATGTAAAGTAGTAACTAAAGTACCTTCCATCCTATTTTTCTTACTCTTCAGAGCTTTCTTGCTTACACATTTTTTAGGGTTAGTGGATACAAATTTACTTTCTAGAGCTAAAAATAAGCATTCACTATCATCAACCTCATTCTTAGATTCATTATCAGAAATCCATACTTCTTTAACATAGTACAACTTCTTAGATTTCTTATCCTTCCTATCCTTATCCTTATAATCCTTGTTCTTCTTATGTGCAACCCTATTCAGACATCTTGAAGCATAATGACCAATATTACCACAACTAAAGAGTTTAAAGAGTAACATGCCTTTATACATTCTAGTACCTTTCTTCAATGTCCTGGTGAAGTTAGCTTTCAACTCATCAACACCATCACTATCTGATTCATCTTCAATCTTCAATGCCTTAAATTCCATTTTTGTCTTTTCTTCCATCTTGTCTTCTTTTTGGAACTTTCTAAATTCAAATGCTTGCAAGGTACCAAACAACTATTCCAAAGTGTAAGTCTTAGGGTTATACACTTCTTCAATAACTAAGATCTTATCATTGTAGTTGTAGACATGCAAAATATGCATACATTTCAATCCACTAGTTTAATTAAATAACCTTCATTTAATCAAATCTAACATTTCATCCTTCAATTATATAAATTCACTTCATCGTTACCTCATTTAAATAAATCAATCAAATCCTAACACTTCATCTTTCATAAAAAATCTTCTAAATTCATCTCTTGCAAATTAATCAACCTTTATCTTGGATCGTCCTTTTAATTAAATAAACCAAACTTTATTTAATTAAATCTCAAAATTCATATTTCTCCCTCTTGATTTAAATAAATCAAAATATTTAAGTCAAATGGGTCAAAACCCCCAATCATCATCTTAAGTTAATCAAACTATGATTAATTTAATCTAACTACCCATCATATCCTCTAGCTTTTCCCACTTGCACCAATAAAGCATTTTAATTCATTTATAAATTCCTCATTTTCCCTCAACAAAGCATCTTTTGGGAATATTCTCCAAATTTGAATTTGAAAAGAAAGTTGACTTATCCCTTCCAACATGGCAATAACTTCTCTCTTACATGTCCCCCACTTAGCATTTAACTCTCAAATTCAAATTTGAATCTCCCCCTCTTTGGCACATTGACCAAAACTTGCACATTCCTCAACCACTCACAAGGTGACAAGTGGCTTCATCTCATTGGTCAAATCTTTATTCCCACATTGCTCTATTTTGAGCACTCTTAGCATTTGGAATTCTATAAATGGAAGGCTTATTCTTCATCAAATCATCCACAATCCTCATGAAAAGTTACTCTCTTCACATAGAGAGCTAATTTTTCCCATTATCATTTACAACATCAAGCTTGTCAAGGTTGGGAAAGGGTCACTTTTCACAACAAAATGACACCAATCCACTATGGAATAGGTATCCATTATACTTTTTTATGTTCTTAATTAGTTGTTTTATTTACATTGTGAGATATGATGGATTATTTCATAGGAACACTATGGTATTTGCATAATTTGAACTAACATTGTAATGTGTTGTGAAGTTAAAGCTATTTTACAGATTTGTGGTGTTCCCAGTAGCACTCTGGTAGGGTTATCAAGATCTTCTCAATTATATCTTCATCTAATAGTTTTCCTCCTTGATTTCTAACTGCATTTGTAGTTAGATCAACTCTCTGAAGGAAACTTGTAACTTCTTCACCTTCTTCCATCTTCAGATTCACAAATTAGGGCTTCACTGCCAACTTCTTTGGCAATTTCACTCTTTCATTTCCTTCATACATATCTTCCAACTTCTTCCAGAACTCATAAGCAGTATCTAAAGAAAGAACTTTAGCTCGCTCATTTTTAGACAATCCGCTACAAATAGCATACTTCACATTCTCATTTTCTTCATAAGTAGAAATCTCATCTATAGTAGTAAGACCACCAGATGGGGGTATATACTTATTCTCAACTTCTTTCCAGGTTTTGAAACTAAGAGAGATAATATATCCTTTCATCTATCCCTTCCAGTCATTATATTCAGTTCCATCGAGCATAGGGATCACCAACTTATGTGCCATCAGATCTTCCTTAAGCAGTTAAGATCTACACCAAGGAACCAATGCTCTGATGCCAATTGTTAAACAGGCACATGACAACTAAGAGGGGGGGTAAATTAGTTGTCACAAAAATTCAAACTTGAAACTCAACACTTATTAATTCCACAACCACACTATTCCTTTTATTAAGTTATAGCATAAAACATAGATAACAAAAAGTAAATCAACACAATGAACACAAGATTTTTATGCGGAAAACCCAATGAGGGAAAAACTCACAATATAAGATATTATAAATAGAATACAAAGGCTCACTGCCCAAAAGATGATTCACTATCCAAGTACAAAGGCTCACTGCCTACAAAAAGGATTCACTATCCAATAGGGAGGCTCACTTCCTAAAAATACAAAAGAGAAAAAAAGATCCACCACAACAATTAATGCACATCCACAGGATTACAAAAACCTTCAACTCATAGTCATCAACACAGTAAACACTGCTATCACAACTCACTCACACACACCTTTTCTCTTATGATTTTTGGCACACTTTCATCACTTTCCATCACTTTTTCATCCATCACAATTCGACTTGCCTTTATACCATCCTTAACCTTAGAAACTTTCTCCAAGGTCAGCCACAAATATCTTATTTCATAAATTCAAATTAGGCTGGCAACTCTAAATTCCTACAATGGAAAGGAATAAGAGTGGACCAACAAAAACATTTTTCAAGATAAAAAATAATATCTCAAATTAATCACACACACACACACACACACTTAATTAAATCTTATTCTTTGAATGAAGTGTAAACACTAGGTTGGCCAAAGCTAATGAAAACATAAAAGAAAATTAATGTACACGCTTCCCAACAAGAAGATGACATGCAAATGCCACAACACGCTTCATACACAAACATGACCTTTGGATCACAAAAATTCAAACCTTTTTGCTAGAGCATAGAAAATAACTTCACAAGACATATTCCAAATATGCAAGATCTTAAAGAAAATAGAGAAAAAATACAAAGCAACAATATTTATCCTAAACCATAGAAGACCAACTATGTTGAAACAATTCACATACCAGTGAATGTAACTTTCATGTACCATCAAGCCAAAAGCTAAAACTTAGGAGATATCACCACTAAATCCTCATTAACAAAATTTTGGATCTGCACAAGCATAGGATCAACACAAGAGAAATACAAAGCACATACAAGAAAACATTATGAACACTTTCATCATTCTGATTTCACTTTATTTAATTTTCTCAAAAGCACTTGGAAACTTATCAAACCAACACATCTGCAACATAATGAAGATGGCTCCATGTACTCATAATATCTCAACAACATCTTAGCTATACATGTGTACAATCTATAACATACTAAACTATATTCACATCAATGACAACATTAATGGCAACACCACCAAACTAGCTCATACTTGCAATAGAATTGGCATCACGAATGCTAACCAAATTGTGATAATTACAAAGGGCTATGCACAAGTGCATGAAGGAGGGAAATTTCATCATGGTCAATCTATCTTGAATGTGACTTTGTATGTTTTCAATGAACATATTTTGAAGATGCAAATCAAGAATTTTGACATTGAGTTGGGCATAAAGCGACTAATAGGGTATGTGCAGGATCATGATGGGCCAAAAAGTGGTAATATGATGGATATGTGGTTAACAAAATTTTTTTTACCCAAAATTGATGAAACAAAAAGGGTTTTTAAAGGAGATTCTTAGCTTTCCACCAATATAAATTATGCTTTACTTTAAATTTAATAAATAATTATTATTCATTTTCTATTCAAATTACAACTAAAGTCCTGATTGATAGACTGATTGAAAAACATTTGGTCACGCCCACAAAAGGATATAAAAGTCACAGTAGAACTAAACCTGGGAATTGGACATTCCAACAGGCCACTCACATCTTCTCATGGTCGTTCATTTACTTTGTCAAACCAGGGGACGTATACTTGAAATGGAGCAGCATGGTATGTGCACTAAGAACTAGTTTCTAGTCACCATCTATAGAAAACAAATGCTTAAAAGTAATGCAACGTAAAGCTTTTTAACTCAAACACAACTCAGCTAAAATAGAAATCATAGTAGCTATTATTAAAGGACAAACTGTGAACTGGCCTTATGCTGTAGGAATAGACACAGGGATGGATTCCCGATGCTGTAGGAACAATACAAGGCTGAGTTTGCATTGAAATCTATAGAAATAGATTCTAACTAGTAATCAACATGAAATGAATAGTTAACTACAACAACTTGCTACCGAATACTTATTAAGTGGGCCTTAGCAAGCATCAACTAGATTACACAAGAAGTTGACTCAAAGCTTCATTGAATTTTATTCATACTCAAAACCAGGATACATTGATTACTCTGTTTGAAAATAAAACTTATCACAGAACTCTATTGCTTATTCAACTTAATTTTAATACATACTATTTCATCCTCGTTCACTCATGCAGGAGGAACATTTATTTAAATGAAAGAGGCAACTAACTAACAGAGGGAGTCGTGATCATAAATACATTTTGAATCTGCGGAACAGATATTCATAAATGAAAGTCTATCTGCTTAACGCGACCCAGAGAGAATATAGCATTACACACTCCCTAGATCAAAAGACCGTTTAAGCTTCTTCCCAAAGATTCGGTCACAGAGTTAATACTAGAACAACTTCTTCAATAGAGTCGAGATTCTTTGTGCTTGATCAACTCCTGCTCTCTCCAACAATCTGCAATAAGTGACAGAGGTGAAGGAAAGCATACACATAAGTGACACGACATCTATTCATTAATCACACATTAATCCCATTCCATTATCCAAAATCATAAGCATACATCAACCATGCAGGAGGTCAAAAAGGTAATTAATAAAGTTGTCAAGCTACAGGAATATGGAATTCGTTGCTACAGGATACTACCTGAAAATTCCTTAATCAACAGGTTTAAACAACTATTAATAATAAAAGTAAAAGTATCAAAAGTTTCAAACTATGATCATATTTGAGGCTCATCATTTTTCCCCCTACTTATCGTAATGCTAGTCCTCTAGCATTGACTTTCCTTGTTATTTCCTTGAAATTTGTTGGAGCAACATGACCCTGCAGCGAAGTTCCAAACTTGAAGTAAAAACCTTGGGTAAACTACCATCTTTCAAATCTGCAGTTTTCTATTTCTTCATTGATTTCCTTAGCTTGCTAGGGATAGAGCGGCCACATTAAAACTGGGGGTTGGAAGGTCAGTGGAATCCATAATTCAAATCTGTTTTGCAAACCCAGTTGCATGTACCTTTATGTTCTCCTGAGTGCTGCTGTGAAGTTCAAAGGGATATGAGGTTCTGTCTTTCTTAGACCAACCGTCAATCTCTCCCACCTTGTCTCAATCCTGGAAGAGGCGAGTTCCCAAAATGTATATTTCTGCTCTTTGAACTCACTGTATACCTGTTGTCTGATGTCAAAAATTTTCTCTCTTTCCTCAGCGTGATTCCATCCATAAGTAACTTCAAGCCAGGTTCTTAAAACTGTGCGTGGGTTTGAACTCTCTTAGAAGAATAGGTTCATCTCTTTCTACTTCTTCATATGTTTCCAATTGTCTCCCATAATTGACCTCATTTGTAGCCCAATACATAAGTGCTCTTAGATGGATATCACCTATATAAAGGAGTGGGTTCCATTCAGTTTCTGCAGGAATTAAATAATTATGTAAATAAAGTTCACACATGGAGTTTTTCAACCAATAAGGGACCATTTCATAGGCATCATAGAATTCCTTGGCTGTTTTAATATCGAGATCCAAATTTCTGGAGATCCTCATTAGTTTGAACCAAAGAAACTGTTCCTTGAGGCACATTGCATATACTTTGGGTGGCGGCCTACACTCCATTATCTTTCCAGTTATTTTCATCATTTTATCCATTTTCTTCTACATATCTTGAATTTCTTGCTTTTTCCTTTCAATTTCTCTTTGCAGCTTTTTCTTTTCCTCTTCCCATAAACTTTGTTGGACTTTAGTTTTGGTGAGATGGTGAAAGCATAAAGTCTGGAGTGACACAGGCTTCCACTTAATTCTCAAAAATTCCAAGTATGCAATCAGTATAGTCCTTTTATACACAACTAAATTTGTGCAAAATTTAGTGGGCAATGGATTATCATAGGGTATTTCAGGCAGTTCAAGCACACCTTCTTCTTGCTGTAGGACAAAATCCTCTTGCTGTAGGATGAAGCCCTGCTGCTACATGGGAGAAGATTGTTCTTCCTCAGAAATTTTCTCAGCTGCACAAGCCAAGTCATCCAGACTCAGCATTTTCCCCTTATCAACATTACTGGGTTGCGCTGCCTCAAGAATAGTAAAGGAGATTTGTGGAACATTTGCAGACATATCCAGGGAGTTATCATGACCTGATTCAGTAGAGTCGTCCAATATTATGATAGTTTCTGTTTGAATGGAGGTTGTAGCAGGCTTAGACTGTTTTCACAATGAACTCCTTCTTGGTAGTTTTGCAGAAGGAGCAGCAGCAAAGGATGCTTCCTTAGCAGTCCTCTTTCTAGCTGGTCTTGAAGATCCAAACTCGACAAGGGAAGAAGATATTGAAATTGGAGTATTAACGGGTGTTGTTGCAAGAGAGACAGAGACAGGGGAAGACTTCGCAGGAGAGGATGAGGCAAAAAGTTTGTCTTTGAGTATGTGGGTCCGACTCAGGAGTCTGCCCTACCCCAGATGACTCACCTACAATTGTCTTTCCTTTTGCTCTCCTAGCGGATGAACTTGTTTGTACACCGATAGAGGATGTTGGTATAGAAGCTGCAGGACTGGGCACTATAGGAGCAGTGGATTCTTGCTCTGTTTCTTTACTTGTGGACTCAATTCTCATTTTCTTTCTTCTAGGCTGCATAGGTAGTGCCCTAGGGGGTTTATGTGGTTGAAGACCTTTTCGGGCAACAAAATCATTCCAGGAAAAAGGTGAAACATCCCTTAAAGATCACTTAGTCAAAAAATTTATTACGGCAAGATTTGTGACAGAGTTTTGTTTACCCTTTTGGGTTTCATGTGCACTACTTTGCAAAAGGTTTAACAAAAAATTCGGAACATTCACTACTAGTCCATGTCTCATATGACTTAACAATTTGAAATGATATGAATGTAGGTAAGAGAAGCACCCTTCACAAGTTAAATACCTGATAACAAAGATGGAGTATTTGGAGTATGGATAAGGGTGATCCCAAAATAGTGGTTTACAATTTTTGGCCAAACTGGACACTGATATTTTTTTTTAACACAATCTCCACATTCGGGCACCTATAGCGATTAAACCGTAAGGAATTTGAAAATGATGCAAACTAGAGTCTTGTCATATTTTGTCTGTAGTTTTTTTCAATTGTTTTGGAATCAGATTGCACTTCTTTTTCCACCTCCCACAAAAATTGATTTTTTTTCAAAAAACAACAATTTTAAAAAGTGACACACACCGTATAACGCATAACTTTTTTTCCATGAAGGATAAAATTCCAATTCTTTCAAATTTAGATTTCTAACTCCGATATCTAGTGCTTCCACTTGGTTAGATAGTTTTTTATTGAATATTTTTTCTTTAATCAAGTTTTGAAGTCAATCAAATGACAATTCACACATAGCGCGACCGTATAATGCATAACTTTTACTATATGTATCGAAATTCTTCTTTTTTTTTTGTTGGATCAAGGACTTCAATATCTGGTGCACTCATAGTTTTAAATTTTTTTTTTATAATCTTCTATTTTTCCACTTGTGCAGAACAGAGATTTTTGTTTTCGATGAAAAACCTATATTTAATAAAACTTAAAAAATAGATAGATAATAAAACCAAAACATACTAAAATTATATTCATTGGATAGCTCGTTCTGAAGGCTACTCAATTCCAAGTTTGGTTTCTAAATATTCCCCCATTTTCATCCTCAACCGGAGCTTGAAAGCGTAAAATTTTAGGTTTTTTGTGTGAACAAATTAAAAAATTAGGGAAAAGGGGGTTCACTAGAACCAGGGGGTTCTAGCAAACCCCCTGTTAGAGTAATAAGTTGTTTTACTTAATTAATTTAATCATATTGGTTAATTAATTAAGTCACTTATCACTTTAATTACTTAAGCTAAACTTAGGCACATTAATAATTAATTAATTATTAATTATTAAGTGTGCACACTAGGGTTTCCCTTTTTAGGGTTTCTTGATCTCTTTTCATAAGGATTGATCTTATTGTAATTATCAACGGGAGAATATCTGTATCTTTCATTTTCTTCTTGAAAGTTTTCTCTCTTCTGTAACTTTTTCTTGTTGAAGTTAATTGCATACATTTGTTTGCAGATCTCTTGCATGGAAGGTGTATTTGTTTGTGTTTGATCTTGTGGCTCGTGGTTTTGTGCTTGTTTCACAATTCTAACATGGTATCAGAGGGTGGATTCAACAAACCCCTTCTCGATTTATGAGGTTTTCTTCTTCAGCAAGGGTTGCAGGCTTCAGATCTGAATCTCCTTTGTTTTTTTTGCAAATTTTTGAGGTGGGCATCTTTTGATGCATTTTGGCATGAATCAAACCTCTCCATTGAATCTAGAGCTGTTGAAATAGTCCAGATCGACCTTTGTTTCGTCAAATTTAGCTTCCGTTTGTCAGATCTATGAGGGTTTGAAGAAAGGTTTTTTTTGCCAGATCTAGGGGTGTTCGATTTTTTGGAGCATTTTCAGCCCAAATGGACCTTGCCATTGCGTCCAGAGTGGCCAAAAACCTAAAGATTGACTGTAAACTCGCCTATAGTCCACATCAGTTGTTCGTGAGGAAATTTTTTTTATCTGTATGACACTATTCGTTGTCTGCATGCGGTTTGAAAAAATTCGTACCGGCGTTGGTATTTTTTAAAACTTCAGACCTTTTTTGTCAGAAAAATAGAAAAATAATTGAACAAGTTTTGTTTTGATTTAAAAAAAAAAAAAATCAAAAACCAAAAACAAATTAAAAAAAAACATAAATTTTTTGAAAAGCCTTTTTTCAAGGCCGACACAGGCAGGGTACCCTACACAGTACTGCGCAGGATGTACCTGTGCAGCCTGCATAGGTCATACCTGCGTAGGCCTGTGCAGGTACCCTGCACCTGCGCTGGGAGTCGTGGGGGTGGGCCCACGTGCCCACCCTCCATATTTAAAAAAAAAAAAAATTACAAAAAAATTAACATATGTAATTTTTTTTATTGTTTTTTTATAGAAAACAATTTTTGTAAAAATTTTTATTGTTTTTTTCAAAAAAATAAAATAAAATAATTTTTTGTAATAGTCTGATATTTTGCTTTTTCATGCAAAATAAATGCACTGTAATTGGAGAAGATTTTTCCAACACCACTAAAATTGGCAGACCTCCAGATCTGGAGGTGTTTTTCCTAAATGTGGCGGAGATCACTTTTTGCCCACTCAGCCCCTCTCTGTTGGGCTTTTCAAATTTGCACCCAATATTCCAGAGGCCATATCTTGGCCATACGGTGGGCTTTTTCAGTGCAATTTTTTTTGAAATGGGGTGGAATTTCATGCTCTTCACAGTGGTGCAGGTATTTTCCAGTTTTTACTTTTGGTTTTTTCCAGAATTCTATTTTATCAGTGTTGTTGCTGTTCAGTTCTCGTTTTGGAGACTTTGACGGGCCATATCTTCTGCATCCGGACACATTTTTGGGTGCCATTTTTTTTGAAACTGCATGTTTTTTCGTGTACTTCATCATAGTGCTACCAGTTTCCTCTTTTTCTATAAGAGAATTGTATTTTCAACATGTTGTCCTATTTGACATTGTAGACATTATGGGCTCACATTGCATGTATTTTTCTTTTGTAAATGCACTGAGATAAAGTGCCTCAACATTGTATGTGTAGTATTGGGTTTCTTGCACATCACTTTGTGCCATATTTTGTACTCGCACTGTATTATAAAGTGCCATGAGGGGTTGTGTAGTGCCTTTATTTTGCCATCACACCTTTGTCCGGTGAGTGTCCCTCCATGACAACAGTGAATCCATATGATTCCAGCCTCATGTATGTGTGCTTTGTTTTGCACACCACTTTTTCAGTTGCAAATGCTTTCTTGTGCCTCTTCAGATGCTCTTAGTTCCTCTTCATGCACTACTTTCTGGCATTCAGTTTCAGTGTACCTGTCACGCCTCTCCTTTTTCAGCATTATGGGGGGGTTTCTACTGTTGGTGTTAATGCTTCCTTGGTTTCGATGGAGTGAGCTATGTATACAATATTTGTTCCTATGTACTAGGTGGATGCAGCAGCTGGTTACCCATGCATTTCGGTGAGAAGGATCACTTACCATATGGACACTCTTACATTCCTATTTTTTGGAGGCGACCTTCCACTTTTTCATGATCAATTCTTTAGAATTTTGGTACCTTTACCATCTGTATCTTCGAGTTCCAAGTGTTTGCCTTTGCTTGCCATCTGATTCGATTAGTGTCGTTGGGGGCACTCATGCAGATTGTTGTCTTCTTGATCCTGATCATCATATCTTCAGAGGAGGTTCTTCGACACCGTAGCAGTCATCTTTTGACAGAGTTTGCAGCTTCTTCATGCTTCTGTGATGTTCTACATGTTCTTCTTTTTCAAAACATTTCCTTGATTTGGAGGTTTTTCAGTCCTTCAATCACCTTTGATCTCTTTTTGGAGTAGAGTTTTTCCCATGAGGTTTTCTCTATTTCTCCTCTTTATAGAGATCTTATGTTTGTACATGGGTACCTTACTTGGCCTTGTTTGTCGGGGCCCATCTTTGCTTTCATGCATCTTTTTCTTAGTGTTTTACCTACTTCCTAAGTTCATCTTAAGGGGGGGTGTTAGAGTAATAAGTTGTTTTACTTAATTAATTTAATCATATTGGTTAATTAATTAAGTCACTTATCACTTTAATTACTTAAGCTAAACTTAGGCACATTAATAATTAATTAATTATTAATTATTAAGTGTGCACACTAGGGTTTCCGTTTTTAGGGTTTCTTGATCTCCTTTCATAAGGATTGATCTTATTGTAATTATCAATGGGAGAATATTTGTATCTTTCATTTTCTTCTTGAAAATTTTCTCTCTTCTGTAACTTTTTCTTGTTGAAGTTAATTGCATACATTTGTTTGCAGATCTCTTGCGTGGAAGGTGTATTTGTTTGTGTTTGATCCTGTGGCTCGTGGTTTTGTGCTTGTTTCACAATTCTAACACCCCCAAGGGTTCTAGTGAACCAGGGTTCATTCAAATCCTGGTTCATTCGAACCCCCACTAATATGCATTTTCCCTTTATTTTTTGGGCGGGAAATGTGGGCCCAATAGTTAATGGGTTTGCTTGAACCCTAGTTCGGTCGAACCCCTTGATGGTTCGGTAGAACATGTAGGTTCATGCGAACCCCTAAAACCAATTTTTTTTCCATGGGGTCATTTTTTCTCAATTTTCCTTCCTCCATCAAATTGTAAACCACTATTATGGCTTCACCCATAAGGCAGGGATATTCTTTTGCACCCTTGCTTTGAGATTTCCAAAGGCCCATCAACTGCTAGGGTAAATGCTACCCTAGCAAAGACAACATCCCTTCCAACAGGAAAATTTTCACCAACTCCCATCAGGTCCAGAGCGTCTATACAGCTATCACTGATTCCCCTTAGAAAAAGTAGTTTCTGAGATTCTTTTTTAGGGAAAACAAGAATCTTGAGATATAGTCTTATAGGCTTTCATCCTCATTTTGTTGAATTCTGAATATATCATCTCCCTTACTGCCACTCTTACAATATTCCTTATATTTCTCAAGGAATTTTGTTTGCATGGCTGCCCAACTATCAACAACACCTCTTCCCAAACTCATGAACCATCTAAGAGCTCCCTCCTTCAAGGTTGAAGGAAACAACTTCAGCTTGTGAGCATCTGAAGTGTAGTCATAACTATGATAGAGGATATCAAACTCAAACAAGAAAGTTTTTGGGTCCTCCGTAACTAGGCCATAGAACTTGGGAAGTAATGAAGAAGGAATATTTTTAAGGTTATCAGTATCTCGCTGGGAAACAATGGGAAACTCAAAAGCAAGAGGTGGATTAGGTGGATTATTTGCCATATTTGCTTCCTGGAATATTAGAGCAAATGGATTTTCCTCAGGTTCTTCGTCAGCTGGGTTAAATGGCAATTCAACAAACAGGTTTTCAGGGAGGAACCTTCCTAGTGCGTCTCTTCTTCTATGCATGCAACAAAAGTGGATGGTATTTGAAAAGAATTTGAAAATACTTAAACAACTGACTAAACTACTGCTAACAATGACTATAGTAGGTTCTTAGATTGACACCATCCCCGGCAAAGGTGCCAAAAATGGTCACGCCCACAAAAGGATATAAAAGTCACAACAGAACTAAACTTGGGAATTGGACATTCCAATAGGCGACTAACATCTTCTCATGGTTGTTCATTTACTTTATCAAACCAGGGGACGTATACTTGAAATGGAGTAGCATAGTACATGCACTAAGAACTAGTTTCCAGTCACCATCTATAGAAAACAAATGCTTAAAAGTAATGCAACGTAAAGCTTTTTAACTCAAACACAACTCGGCTAAAACAGAAATCATAGCAGCTATTATTAAAGGACAAACTATGAATTGGCCTTATGCTGCAAGAACAGACACATGGATGGATTCCCGATGCTGCAGGAACAATATAAGGCTGAGTTTGCGTTGAAATCTATAGAAATAGATTCTAACTAGTAATCAACATGAAATGAATAGTTAACTACAACAACTTGCTACAGAATACTTACTAAGTGGGCCCCCTTAGCAAGCATCAACTAGATTACACAAGAAATTGACTCAAAGCTTCATTGAATTTTATTCATACTCAGAACCAAGATACATCGATTAATCTATTTGAAAATAAAACTTATCACAAAACTCTATTGCTTATTCAACTTAATTTTAACACATATTGTTTCATCCTCGTTGACTCACACAGGAGGAATGGTTATTTAAATGAAAGAGGCAACTAACTAACTAACAGAGGGAGTCGTGATCATAAATACATTCTGAATCTGTGGAACAAATATTCATAAATGAAAGTCTATCTGCTCGACGCGACCCAGAGAGAATATAGCATTACGCACTCCCTATATCAAAGGACCGTTTAAGCTTCTTCCCAAAGATTCAGTCAAAGAGTTATTACTGGAACAACTTCTTCAACAGAGCCAAGATTCTTTGCACTTGATTAGCTCCTGCTCCCTCCAACAACCTGCAATAAGTGATAGAGGCGAAGGAAAGCATACACACAAGTGACACGACATCCATTCATTAATCACACGTTAATCCCATTCCATTATCCAAAATCATAAGCATACATCAGCCATGCGGGAGGTCAAAAAGGTAATTAATAAAGCTGTCAAACTACAAGAATATGCAATTCGTTGCTATAGGATACTGCCCAAAAAGTCTTTAATCAACAGGTTTAAACAACTATTAATAACAAAAGTAAAAGTATCAAAAGTTTCAAACTATGAGCATATTTAAGGCTCATCAACATTTATAGCTTTCAAACGGTATAACATTTTTTGAATCCAAAACATGAGTCACATTCTATGCTTCACATACTATAGGATTAAAAATAAAAATTGAATTTCATGAATTTTTGACCAAGTTAATGGTCAGCATAGGATTTTTATATTTTTTAAAAGTTGTAATAAAAAAATCATAATTAATTATTTAATAGGAAAAAATTAAAAAATATGCATCACATTGGGACATGAGTCCTCTACTTATTTCTAAAATATTATAAAAAAATATTATCATTTTATCATGGTTAGGGTGGTGATGACACCTACTTCTTATTTTTTCCCTAAAATTTAAGTACTACTATATTGAAATTTCAAATTTTCACCAAATAGATTTTTTGTAAAACCTAGTAGTTTAGAAACTACATTCAATTTTCTACAAATTCTATTCTTACATATTTTTTAAATAATATAGATAACTTATTCAAATTTTTACATCAAGTTGCCTATCTCTGATTTTTTTGATTTTTTTGCCACTTAAGGGCCTGCTTTTTCCATGATGATCCTGCACATACCCAATATCGTGAGGTGAAATCAGTAACTTTTTCATCTACATTTTTTTTTCATCTCACTAAATCAGCCAATGTATTTTTTGGAGTCATATGCACTTGAAAATGACTTATGAATGGATCAATGAGTTCATTGAACAAACAAATTGAATTATTTGGTAAGGATGAAAACTACTCTAAGGTTGTTTCTTTTAAAGTCCTAGGAAATAGTTTGGCCAACAATTTATCATCAAGGACGGAGTCACTACATAAGGTTGTGTAAGCATTAACATGATTAGTAGGATTTCCCTTTCATGAATACTTCTCAAATCTAGACATTTCCATTCCTTGCGGCATCAGTGTTCATAAGATTTCCAAAGATAGTGGGTTGCTTTAGACATAATAGGTGGGTGGTCCATTCTGGTTTTGGTTGATTATGGATATTTGTTTTTGCATGGAGGATACGGTTTTGAAAATTTATGTTATGAGAAGACCAGTGTAAGTGGTATGAGGTGGAAGGAAAAGTGGTGATGGAGTGTATGTAACATGGTAGGGCAAGTGAATGGACTGCTAATGGATGGAATGGTGGAAGAGTAGAAAAAATTTCATGCCATAGAAGAATTAAGAATGCTAGTAGGAATAGTCGAGCAAGGAATCACATTGCTAACCTATTGCATTGTGGTTGTGATTAGGGAGTGGTGTAGCTAGGTATTGATGCTACTGTGGAAGGAGGAGGAGTGTTAAGTCCTCCTTGAATAACCACAATGTTTGTTGGTTGAGATGTACTAGAGAGAGAAGGAATATGTTTATGGTATATTTCCAAAATTTGTTTCATAACATCTAGGACTTCATTACACTCAAGGAGACAAAGGATGTTGTCTATAGTAGGAATTACAATGGTTGAAATATTTTTGAGACACATGTTTTGTTGCAAATGTCCTAAATCTTCATGAATGTTAATGTTGTTTTCTTGTAGAACATGATCATTTTGGGTGTCAAATTGCATGTTATTAGAAGGAAAAATATTTCTAAAGGTAGGATCCATGCCTACTGCACTATTATCAACACTAGGAGCAATAGTTCGAGACAACCCAAGGTCCACAATGAGTGTGTTATCGCGAGATGCCATGAGTCGTGAACTTCATCTCACTAAAGTATTATCAATAGGGCACCAAACACTCATAAAAGGGATATTAAAGGTAAGGTGGATGAAAATGAAATGCAAAGTAGGAGCAATAAAATGCTAATAAAAAAAATTATAAAAAATATAATAGAGATGCAAAAATAGAAAATAGAAATGCAAAAAATGCCCAAAAAATGTCAGAAATTATAGTGCAAAATGTGCAGAAGGACTAAGTTGCCCAGTGTGGTGAATTAGTCCTAGTTAGGATTTTTTTTTACTTTTTTATAAATTTTGAATCAAATTTGATGCTTATTAGATGCATAGATACAACTATAGTATGAAAATGTAGAAATTTTATTGTTTTCTAATGAAAGATGATGTAAAAATGCAAGCTATATGAGCTTTTCACTAATGCAATTTTGAAAACCCTAGGATGCAATTTAAACAATGCAACACTTAATGCAATGCTAATGCAAGGTAAACCTAGGATGCACTTGAAATCAGAAGTAAAAATGTTCAAAAATCAAGTTTACCAAAATGTAAACAAAATTTTTGGCAACTCAAGATGCTTGTAGCCCTTCTAGAGTTTTTCACCTAAAAGGATAAAGATTTGGGGCCAAAATGCAATTTTACATTCAAATAGGGATGTGATGTGGGTGTAATGTGCCTAAATATGATGTCTAAATACAAAAAATTGAAAAGGAAATGATTTATTGATGCTAAACCTAAGAAATGCAAAGTGTTGGAAAACATGGTGATGTATTTAAAAATACCTAAGAATGCAAGTAAATGATAAAAGAATTAAGTAGAACTAGAGAGGTGCACTTGGAATCTAAAGTCTGATGTAGAGAGGCTCTAGAATCCTACAGAGTTGACTAGAAATGTTGACTAGTAAACTTACACCAAGTTGGGTGACTTAGTCTAGTTTTAGGAAAAATTTGTTGAAATAGGAATTTTCTAAATGGGTATCCAAAAATGCAAAAACCACTTTTCAGGCCTAGCAATGGGACTAATTCGCCATAGATGGTGACTTATTCCACCTAAGGATTTCTTGAAATTTAGGGCAAAATTTTGTAACTCTCGGTCTGAACTTCCTTTCTTCATAAGTGTCTGAATTTGATTCTGCAAAAAATAGGTTGAAAAGAGTCTTCAAGCTTCAATTAGGGTTATGTTGAATTTTATGAATTGTTGACCACTTTTTGACACCAAACTCTTTGAAAAATCTACATACAAAACTTGCAAATAAACATGCAAAGAGGGGGAAAAGGGTGAATGGTTAGAGTATAGGGGTTTTCCTTGGTCAAACCCCACTTTGGTAATCAAACCTTATATAAAGAAATGAAATGTGAAGAGAATGATAAATAAACAACATGTAATGTCATAAACTTACCAAACCCTTGATGTGAAATTATAAAGATATGCAATGAAGTGCTCCAATGGATGACTTGATGATGCTTAGAGTACTTGAATGGTTGAGAATGAATAAGAGATTGAATGCTTGAATGATTAATGAATTAGGAGATTGTAGTAGATTAGGAGATATTAGAAGATGAAAAATGAGGAGAAAAACCCTTATTTATACTTGATTTTCCATTAATTCCCAAAAATAACACATCATAGGTCAACCTCAAGGGTAAGAGAATAAAATCCCACCAAGAAATTAAAATTATTTTGATTTTTGTGCCTAGTGGGACTAAGTCGTCCCAAGTAGCAACTTGGTCACACTAGGACAATTTCACTAGGTTTCAGAAATTAAAGTGCATTAAATAATGTTTAACGGGAATATCCTAAAAAATACACTTAAGTATGGCTAAGAAGTGTATTAAGGGGCCATTTAAACATAAGAAAGGGTTGAATTATTGATGACAAGTCTAGAAAAGCGTGAGTTTATTACAACTATTTACAACACTTTGAATTAAGACTTGATAAGTGATAAAAAGGGGATATTTAGGTGAATTATAATGAAAGGGTCCTAGAAAAGTGTGAAAGTGGGTTACAAACCTTCATAACACTTTTACAATACATCCTAGAAGTCTTGGTTATTCACAAGGGTCCAAGACCTAATGTGAATGTGTTGGCCATATTACAACATTATATCTAGGAAAAATCAAGCCAAAGTCCACTAGGAGGACCTAAACATGAGAAAAAGCAGAAGGGAACTACTTTTTTTGTGTTCACATATGGAAATGTGCATAGTGCTAGCAACAACACTTACATATTACATGGCAAAAAATTGTAGTCACATTGAAGGTTATAGCATTGAAGATACTAATTTTTTAGAAGAGCATTTAAGTATTAAACTATGCGACATGGTTTAATACTAAAAATTCTTTGTTGAAAAGAAGTCTCTCTAATGTATAGTATTATTTTCAGTTGTTTTCTTCTATTCTATCTATGTTTTGTTGTTATAACCTTCCTTTTTCCTATCCTTCTTTTTTTCTATGTTCTTCCCCTCAAATACTGCTCCAAAATTTGGAAACTTTCCCCAAAAATTCTAGCTAAACTTCTACAAAATTCAAAAACTTCCCCGACTACTCTTTTCTTAGTTTAAAATTATTGCTCATTCTTTACCTTTGTCATTCTTCTTACTACTACTCATTAATGATTTTATGAGAATGCATTTGTTGTACTCATGAATAAGGAACAAAAAAATTTAAATTTGTAATAGCTCCTTCACATGGCAGTGATTGAGGGAAAATACAGAAAGAGATTTTAAAAGAAATTGTCATGCCAAGAATATTTGTGCTCATATAGATGTTTCCTTCCAACTCTAATTGCAAGTAATGGTTCCTATTAGAGGGAAAAATTAGACAAACGAGCACAGTCCATGACATCTAATACACTACTCATAAACATGAACCACAAGAAGAAAAATAAAGTTTGCAAAAAGTAGACCAATATGATAATTTTTTGCAAACATTCCCCATTAGCCATTGTAACAACAACCAAGTATCATAAACACAGGGACAAGCCACTCATGAGTAGTGTATTTCCACAGAATAACAAAAATACAATGAAACGAAACACTAAAAACACAAATATTTTTAACAAACAACAATAAGAAGAATACTCGCCTCAGATTTTAGGAATTAACTATGCATTTTTTACTTCTATATCCACCATCCTCTTGGACTCAAGCAACACTAAGAGGCGGGGTGCATCAGTGTTGTGCAATTTTTGACTTTATTAAACTGATCTCTCAGGTGTACATAATACTCAATCAAAAGAAAGATGCATGAACATAAAAAAATAAGCCACAACACCATAACACAAGGATTTTTGTGTGGAAACCCTATTAGGGGAAAAACCATGTTGGAGGTCATCCATAATTTGAGTACTTAAAATATAAGTGTTTTACAAAATGGGAATGCACTTGCATTTAGGCACACTACCTAGAGCTCAATGCTCAAAATTAGGAAGCCTTATTGCCTTACAAAGATTTGGATTAAATCAAAAAGTTGAACTGAGAAATTAGTATCTAGAAATTCCTTATTACAGTTCCGATTAGGCTCATAGATTAGATTTTAGACCTTATGTCAGAGTTTGCACTTCGCTCTACTCTACGTTAATTTGCTTCACAAAATCCTCTTTTGCACAAGTGAAAATCGCTCAACTACTCTTCTAATATTCACACACACATCAACACATATTGAACACTCACACATACACACCAAAATGAATTAACCAATCTCATATATATATCCGCCACCAAGGATTCAATCACTATATTTCAGCTTCAATAAAGTAGAAAATATTTTCCAATTGTCGGCTCAAATCATTAGTAACATTTAATGTGCATCCACCAAATTCGGCCATAGCATAGTTAGGACCCAAAAAAAAATCTCCAATACGAAAATGCTCCAAAAAAATTTCAATGAACATCCACAACACCCAATTTTTACTTAGTCGGCCTTCATACACTAATGAACAGAATGACCAAATCTCCTAACTTGTACACTGATTGATGCGACAACACAAAACTTGAGAATAATACATTACATATACCCAAAGACCTTCCTTGAGATCAACAACCAAAAGTGATAACCTGATAATGCAAACCACTTGACAAATTCAACTTTAGCCGGATACCCCGTTCTTTACTCTGACTTCTGGTATGGTTAGATACTGAAGTGTGGACTAGATCAATGACTTAGGTTTCCATCAATGACAACACTAGAAGTCATATGCAAACAATATCCCCCTTTCACATTGATGACAACACTTAGTTAAAAATGACTAAGTGTCAAAACCATCAAAACTTCAAAATACCATAGGTGACAAAACTCAACAAAACTCCCCCTGATTTTGATAAGGCATTTTTCACCGATCTCTCCCGCCCTTTGAAATCAATGACAAAAAGATAATAAAATATTTTCTTTCTCCCCCTATGAAGTGTAACCAAAAACCTATGAAAAAATTTATTCAAAAATTTGAAGAAAGACAACCACTAATTGAAGATTAGAAAATTATTTTCTATTTTTCCTTGAACATCTCTGGAAGAAACTTCTTCCATGCTTCTACTGCAATCTTGGGATTAGGATCATGTTGTTGTTTTCATATGTCCAGTTGATAATTTTGATAAGGTATTCTAAAATGGTGAAGGCTTCTTCCAATACTTCTCCTTTCCTCAATATCTCAATTAATTGTTCCAGCCTACATTCAGTTATGTCCACTTTCCAAAAGGTGTCAATAATCCTATTCCTAATGTTTTGAACATTTTTATGCTCTATCTGCAATTCTTGGATGCTTTTATTGATTGCACCACCTTGATCCTGAAACATGTTAAAGTTTTGTCCAATACTGTTCATCTCTATTTCAGTTTGTTCCAACTTCTCTTTGTACATGTTGATTGCATGAGGGCCATTGAAGACAATAGTTATAAATACATTGTTTGTTGTGCTTATGCATTGTCTTAGTTGATTCATGTGCCTTTTTAGCTTAGTGAGTGACAATTTGTATTGTTTCTTCAAGTGAAGGATCACTTCTTCTTCTTCCTTATTCTAAGACTCAGAGTCCATGATTTCCTTGACGCATTCAATCATCTCTTCTGGAAACTTATTTTGCAAACTCTCCAATTTGATATGATTGTGCATAAAATGAGCACTTAGTACGCTTAAGATCATTTCCTACTCATATGAAGGTTTGATAGACCACATCTTCACAATCTTCTGCATTCCATCTTCCACATGAATAAGTTGCAATAGTTCTTCCTTGGTTAGATCATCTTCTCCTTCACTTCCTTTTTCCATTGCCTTGTCTTGTTTTGGTTCAGTTGTTTCCAATTCCTTTCCTAGGGTGTGCTCATTTTCCTTATAAAATTCCTCATTTGGTATGTCCACAATCACTTGTTGTTTTCCTTTCCCTTCAACTCTTGGAGTCTTGCATGCTGTTGGAGTATAGAAAGCAATTTATTTTGCTCTTTTCTTCTTTCTTTCCATCTCACCGGAGGAGGAACCAACTTCAAGTTCCCTTACCATAATGGAAATACCAATTGATCCAAACTTCCTTAGTAAACCCTTAAAGAAAATTTCATAAACTTTATCACAATTTTCCAAATTATTAGAGTATATGCAAATTTTCTTACAAAATAGTTCACTCTCTTCCCATATTACATTGTTATTTAAGGGTAAACAATTCAGAAAATACATCACAAGGAATATAACCAGAGTACCAAACCTGAAAGGGTAACTTGTCTCCTTTGTCAATTGCATGTTCTCCATCAATTAATCTTTCAGTAATCTGCAAAGATCAAAATATTGATCTTCCATTATCATCTTGTGTGAAATGTAAACTTCACTTGCTGAAGTTGCACCTTTTCTATTTCTGAAAAATATTTTGTAGGATATTCCATATGCAATGTACCATGTCACTAAATCTTTAATTGCAGATATTACCAATGCCCTTTGATCTCTAATCACTCTAGTTAGGGTTTTGACTTCTTAATTTTGAATTGGCTTCTTCTTCGGCACATCCCCAACTTTGCATAACCCTATTACAACTACAATCACTTCTTTCAAGATATGATAGGGTTTATCCAAAGTTAGAATATTGTCATTCAATCTATCAAGAATAACTCAACGATTTTTGTGTTTTCGAAATAGGGAAATTCACTCCAAATGTCCAAAATTTTGTGTTTTGCTTCTTTCAACCATTTCAATTCATCATGTGACAACATGTTTCTTTCAACTCTAATCTTCTCACTTCTATACTCATCTAGTTTTATCATTCCTTTGATTTGTTCAAGTTTCACTTTCGTACACATGTCTTGAAAATAAGTTCATCAATTGCACACCAAATTAAACTAAAATTTCTCAATATAATAGAAGTACTTGATGGATTAGGGTTCCACCACTAAATTCTCCTCATGCTTTCAAAATTTTGATGTAGGGTTCTCTCCTTTTTCTTTGACACAAAGTGGCAAATGAGGGTTTCAACTTGCTTTTTATAACTTGTACACTTATTTTTTTGTTGTAATAAATGCTTTTTCCCTAACTTATCATGATACCCTGTTCTCTCAATCATAAAAAAACTTCTACAGATCTTCAACTTAGCATAATATCCTTTCCAACTATTACAAAAACATTTTTACTACACTCATGCACATTCTAGTGTCAATTACGGATAGGGGGTTTGAAATATTTTCTTGATAGCTCCCCCTAGGCCAAAGGCCTAAAAATAATTCCCAGAGGAATTACTAGAAGCAAGTTTTGGTGCTAACTCATTTCTTGCAATAGAGGAACTCTTCATCACCCATGTCTTCTTCATTTGATCTCTTATTTCATCCACAGTCACTTTCCCTTTCCTTTATCATATTTCTACTTATTTTTGCCTTTGTATGTTGGACCTCTTATATCCATAATTTTTTTTTTTTTGCAGAATCTTGCAATGTGACCATATTTGTTGCAATTGAAACACACAACACTTCATTTTCTAGAAAAATAATTCCATTGATTTCTTGTTGATTTGCATTGGTTAGCAACATGCCCAAATCTTCCACATGTATAACATTTAACATTCCTTCTATTGAAAGAGTTGTTTCTACATTCAATCGACTTATGACCAAATTTATTACAATTGAAATACTGACCGGAGAATGATGGATCACTTGATTTCATCTTACTTCTACATTGAGTAGCCATATGACCAAATTTATTGCAAACAAAATAGTATCCATTAAACTTTTGAGCATTAGGTTGTCTTACTGAATGCCTTTTTTCTTTGTACATCATATTTCCTTGCCTGAAATTCCTTTGTCTAGATCCAAAACTTTCTCCTTTTTCATATCCAAGACCTCGCTTGTCATTTCCATTCTTCTATCCTTGAGTCAACTCATCAAGCTTAACTGAGCTAATCTTGAACTTCTCCTTGTATTCATTTATAGTAGCAAGTTCATCCCTAAGAATAACAATCTATTTTTCAAGCTCTTCTTCATTATTTCTGGATTGTTGCAATTCAATCTCTAACTAAATGAATTCTCTATTAACTTTGTTGCATTCATAAAATCTCTATTTTAGGGATTGGACAAGATTTTCCTCATTCTTCTTTCTTTCTTCAATCTCCTTAGTCATCTTCATCGCCATAGATTCCATCTCATGCTTTAGGGTAGCATTGTCTTGGGAAAGCTTTTCACATTCTTTAGTTATTTCCTTCAAGGTTTGATTCAGGTGAACATCATCCATACTTTTGCTCTCTTTTTGCTTAATCTAGTCACAAAGATCCTTTCTCTTTTCCCTAGACTTAATAATCTGATCCTTCAACTTCTGAATGAATTTCTCAACATCCTTAAGACTTTCTTTCAATTCCTAGACTTCTACTTTAGACTGATCAAGGTCATCAAGTGCCACCAAAAGATATTGTTGAAGACTACCAGAGTCCATTACATTCCAAGATCCACCTCAAGCTATTAACATTCTTCCAAGGAACTTAGCTTTCATACCAATTGTTGGACTCAAGCAACACTAAGAGTGGGAGGGTGAATTAGTGTTGTGCAATTTTTGACTTTATTAAACTGATCTCTCAAATGTACATAATATTCAATCAAAAGGAAGATGCACGAACATGAAACAATAAGCCACACATAATAACAAAATTATTTTTACGTGGAAGCCTTATTAAGGGAAAAACCATGGTAGAGGTCAATCCATAATTTGAACACTCAAAATATAAGTGTTTTACAAAATGGGAATGCACTTGCATTCAAGCACACTACCTAGAGCTCACTACTCAAAATTAGGAAGGATCACTTCCTTACAAAGATTTGGATTACATCAAAAGGTTGAACTGAGAAAGTAGCATCTACACATTCCTAATTACAGTTTCAGTTAGGCTCACAGATCAAATTCTAGACCTTATGTCAGATTATGCACTTCACTCTGCTCTACCTTAATTCGCTTCACAAAATCCTCTTCTACACAAGTGAAAATAACTCAACTGCTCTTCTAATATTCACACACATATCAACACATATTGAACACTCACACATACACACCAAAATTAATTAACCAATCTCATATATATATCCGTCACTAAGGATTCAATCGCTATATGTTGGCTTCAATAAAGTAGAAAATATTTTCCAACCGTTAGCTCAAATCATGAGTAACATTTAATGCACATCCACTAAAGTCATCCATAGCATAGTGGACCCAAAAAAAAAATCCAATACGAAAATACTCTAAACAATTTCACCTTGAACATCCACAACGCCCAAATTTTATTTAGTCGGCCTTCATACACTAATGAACAAAATAATCAGATATCCTAACTCATACACCAATTGATGTAAAACTACAAAAATCAAGAATAAGACATTTCATATACCTAAAGAATTTCCCTGAGATCCACAACGAAAAGTGATAACCTGATAATGCAAACCACTTGATAGATTCAAGTTTAGCCAGATACCATGTTCTTTACTCTGACTTTCGATATGGTTAGATATTGAAGTGTGGACCAGATCAATGACTTAGGTTGCCATCAATGACAACACTAGAAGTCATATCCCAACACATCTTAGACAATTTTATTTTTGATCCTTGCTGATAGGCTGCTACCCACTCAAGCAATAAACACATAATTAATACATTCACTTCCACATTGGCCCTTCTAACTCATATGTAATCTATTGTACCCACTTGCACTATTAGCCCTTGTAACAACAAGCAATACTTATAGTTATCAAGTATCATAAACATACATCCTAGCCATTCACCAACATTTTACTTTTATAGAATAATGAGCATGCAAAAGTGCAACCAAGAGCTAAAACACCCACAAGTTTTTCAACAAATGATAAAAAATGAGATTAAGTACAAAAAAACCCAACACTCACCTAAGATTTCATGAATTAGCTATGCATTCACTACACATGTACCCACATGTAAAAATGCAACGAAGAGCTAAAAAACCCACAATCTTTTCAACAAACAATAATCAAATGAGAATAAGCACAAACAAAACCCAACACTCACCTAAGATTTCATGAATTACAAATGTGTTCACTACATGTGTACCAATGAAGTTATCAATTATCATAAACACACAACCAAGCCATTCACCAGTAGTGCACTTTTACAAAATAACAAACATGCAAAATCCCAACAAAGAGCTAAAAATCACTATGTAAAACTATGTATTGATGTAGGTTAAAGGTTGTACTGTCACAACTATTTCATCTTGTGTTAATTAAGGTGATTTCAGCTCTACTAGTCTTAACCATAATGTGTCATCCACTTGTCTATCCTTCCATTTTACTAAATACTCACTATACTCTTTGCCTTAGGTTTTCCTATTCACCCTAGAATCAAAAAGGGTATGTGCAAGATCATGGGGGTCTAAATAGTGGTGATGTGAAAAAAAGGCATCTTTAACACATCCAAAAATGTGGAATTCATGCATTCAACTTTTTGCAAGCTTGGGTACAATATCCATTTCAAAATAGATATCCATTTTGTTTTCAAAATGAATATCCATTTTGGAAAGCGGGAACCCATTTTTTTGAAAAACAAAATGGATATCCATTTTGAAAACCTAAAAAACCCTCTTTAGTAAAATGGGCATAACTTTTTTGTTTCTCATCATATTTTTGACTTTTTGTAGGTATTGGAAAGGTAATTGAGAGCTTTACGCAATGGAATAGAAAGGTGTTTCTATATTTTATACCAAAAAGTAATTATAATAATTTTAAATTCATATTTCATTTTTGAAACATCAAATGCTCACTACTTTCACATGCAAAGTATTTTTTCATGATTTTTTTGTAACACTCATCTCAAAATACTTGAAACATTAGAAAAAGTAATGAATAATAAAATATTTATATTTTTTGTAGCAAGGAGATGAACAAATCTTCACAAATCATCAAATCTCTCTATCCCTCTCTCTACGGGTATGTGCAGGATCACAATGGGCCAAAAAGTGGCAATATGATGGGTATTTGTAGGGTATATGGCTGACAACTTTCTTTTAACCCAAAATTGATCAAATTAAAATGGTTTTTAAAGGAGACTCTCAACTTTCCACCAATATAAATTATTCTTTACTTTGAATTTAATAAATAATTATTATTTATTTTCTATTTAAATTACAACTAAAGTCCTGATTGATAGGTTGATTGAAAAACCTCTATAGCTTTCAAATGGTATCACATTATTCAAATCCAAAAGATGCATCACATTCTATGCTTCACATACTATATGATTAAAAAAATAAAATTTGAATTTCATGAATTTTTGACAAAGTTAAGGTGGTTAGACACATGAGTTTTCATATTTTTTAAAAGTTGCAATAAGAAATTCATAATTAATTATTTACTTGGAAAAAAATTACCAAAAAAGATGCATCACATCTGGACATGAGTCCTCTACTTATGTCTAAAATATTATAAAACAATATTATCATTTTATTGTGGTTAGGGTGGTCAGACAGACACCTACTTATTTTTTCACTAAATTTTAAGTACTACTGCATTGAAATTTCAAATTTTCACCATATAGATTTTGTTTAAAAAAAAAATCCTAGTAGTTTAGAAAATACATTCAATTTGCTATAGATTCTATTCTTACATATTTTTGAAATAATATAGATAACTTATTCAAATTTTTACGTCAAGTTGCTTAAATTTGATTTTTCTAAATTTTTTGCCACTTAGGGGCCTATTTTTTCCATTATGATACTACACATATCCCTACCTCTCTATATATCACTATGTCTCCCCTTAAGCTCTCTAAAACTATCCCTCTATCCTTTCTTCTATCTTTATCCCTCTTTATACCTATCTTTCTCACTCTCTCCTTAAGCTCTAGACATATCTCTTTACCTCTCTCTCCATCCTTCCTTCTCTCTCTCTCACTCCCTCTCTCTCTCTCAAGTCCCTCCCACTCCATCTCCCTCTCTCTCTTTCTCCTTCTCCATCTCCCTCTCACTCTCCATCTCCCCTCTCTCTCTCTCGCCCTCCCTTTAAATTTTCTCTTCCTCTTAATTCTCTCTCCCTCTTAGGTCTCTCTCTCAAGTCTCTCCCACTCCCTCCCTCCCTCTTAGGTCTCTCTCTCTCAAGTCTCTCCCACTCCCTCTCTCTCTCTCAATGTACCACTCACACTTAAACTCTCTCCCGCTCTCTTCCTCTCTCCATCCATCTCTTCCTCTCAAGTATCTCTCCCTCTCCCTCCCTCTATCTCCATTTATCTCCCTCTCTCCCTCTCATGTATCTCTCTCCCCCTCTCTCCCTCTCAAGTATCTCTCTCTCACTCTCCATATTCCTCTCAAGTCTCTCTCTGGTCCCTACCACTCCCTCTCCATCTTCCTCTCACTCTCCCTCTCCCTCTCTCTCTCTATCCATCCCTTTGAACTCTCTCTTTCTCTCTCTCCACCCACTCTCTCCTATATCCCTCTAGACTCTATCTCTCTCAACTCTCTCTCTCTCTCTCTCAAGTCCCCTGTACTCCCTCTCCCTCTATATCTCCCTCTCTCTCCCCCTCCCTTTGAATTATCTATCCTTCTTAAGTCTATATCTCTCTCTTAAGTCTCTTCAACTCCCTCTCTCTGTCTTTGGTCTCTCTCAGGTCTCTCCCACTCCCTCCTCTCTCTCTTCCTCTCCCTCTTTGTCTTAGGTCTCTCCCACTCCATCTCTCTTCTCTCATGTCTCTCTCTCACTCTCTCTCTCTTACTCACATTCTCCATCTCAAGTCTCTCTCCCAGTCTCTCTCTACATCTCTCCTTCCATACATCTCAAGTCACTATCCCTCTCTCTCTCCCCATCTCATGTTACTTCTGAGGGAGAGAGAGAAGGATGGAAGGAGAGAGAGGATTCAGAGGGAGAGAGGGAAATAGAATTGAAAGGGAGGGAGGGAGGAAGGGAAGGAGAGAGGGGAGAGAGAAGGAGAGAGATGGGGGAGAGATAGACTTATCTAGTTAGGGTGGGAAGGAGACATTGGAGATAGATCATCTAGTTATGGTGGGAAAGAGACACTTGAGAAAGAGAGGGAGTAGGAGAGAGATACCTAAGAGAGGGACAGAGAGAGACAAAGACTTCAGAGGAGCAAAGGGAGAGAGGGACGGAAAGAGGGAGAGAAAGAGACTTGAGAGTGTGAGTGTGTGAGATAGAGAGAGGAGAGAAAGATTAGGAGACCTGAGAGAGAGATAGAGACTTTAAAGAGAGGGAGAGAGAGAGAGAGAGAGAGAGAGAGAGAGAGAGAGAGAGAGAGAGAGAGAGAGAGAGAGAGAGAGAGAGAGAGAGAGAGATGGAGAGAGGGAAGGAGAGTGAGTGGGAGAGAGAGACTTGAGAGGGAGATGAAGAGAGAGAGATAGATACTTGAGATGGAGAGAGGGAAGGAAAGAGGGAGAGGAGTGGGAAAGAGAGATAGACATGAGAGGTAAATAGTGTGTGTGTGTGAGAGAGAGAGAGAGACCTAAGAGGGAGATGGAGAGTATGAGTAAGAGAGAGATATGAGAGAAGAGAGGGAGTGGGAGAGACCTGAGAGAGAGGAGGGAGTGGGAGAGACTTGAGAGAGAGAGGGGGAGGGAGGGAGGGAGGGAGGGAGAATTGAGAGGGAGAGAAAGAAATAGAGGATGGAGGGAAAGGGAGAGGGACTTGAGAGGGAGAGAGAGATGGATAGAGGAGGGAGGGAGTGGGAGAGAGGGAGAGCTGAGATGGAGATGGAGTGTGTATGTGTGTGTGTGTGTGTGAGAGAGAGAGAGAGACCTTAGGGGGAGAGAGAATTTAGAGAGATGGAGAGAGCGAGGGAGAGAGGGAGATGGAGAGGGAGTGGTAGGGACCTCAAGAGAGAGAGAGAGAGAGAGAGAGAGAGAGAGAGAGAGACCTAAGAGGGAGAGAGAGACTTGAGAGAGAGAGAGATAGAGGGAGGGAGAGAGAGACCTGAGAGGGAGAGAGTGTGAGTGTGAGTGAGAGATTGAAAGAGAGAGAGAGGGAGTGGGAGAGAACAAAGAGAGAGAGGGAGTGGGAGAGGCCTAAGAGAGAGAGACCTAAGAGGGAGAGAGGGAGTCTAAGATACTTGAGAGAAAGACCTAAGAGGGAGAGAGACTTAAGAGGAAGAGAGTCTTCAAAAGAAGGGAGAGATAAAGAGAGATGGAGAGCGGAGATGGAGAGTGAGAGGGAGAGGGAGAGGGAGAGAGATAGAAAGGAAGGAGATAGAGGTAGAAAGATAGGTCTAGAGCTCAAGGAGAGAGAGAGTGAGAAAAATAGGTATAAAGAGGGACAAAGAGAGAAGAAAACAGGGAGAGATAGGTCTAGAGCTTAAGGGGAGACATAGTGACATATAGAGAGGTAGAGAAAGGGATAGAGAGATATGATGATTTATGATGATTTTTTCATCTCCTTGCTACAAAAAATATAAATATTTCATTATTCATTAATTTTTCTAATGTTTCAAGTATTTTGAGATGAATGTTGCAAAAAAATCATAAAAAATGACCTTGCATGTGAAAGTAGTGAACATTTGATGTTTTAAAAATGAAATATGAAGTTCAAATGATTATAATTACTTTTTGTGTACAATATAGAAATACCACCTAGTCCATTGCATAGAGCTCTCAATCACCTTTCAACACCTATAAAATGTTGAAATTTCAATAAGAAGCGCAAAATTTATGCCCATTTTACTAAAAAGGGTTTTTTAGGTCTTAAAAACAGATATCCATTTTTTTTTCAAAAAAAATGGGCTACCACTTTCCAAAATAGATATCTATTATAAACGGATATCCATTTTAGTTTGGTATTTGCAAACGAAAATGGATATTGGCTCGGGATTTGGTTTGAGATTGCTTGACCTAGATAGTCAACCTAAAAACGTGTTGTGAAAAATTTGCTTATTTTTCTGAAGTTCGCCCTTGTTGTTGATGAATTTTTTTATTTGAATTTCATCAAATGAAAACAATTTATAGAAAATATTTTCAGCTTTCCACCAATATAAATTTTGTCTTATTTTGAATTTATTAAATAATTATTATTGATTTTCTACCTACATTACGTCTAAAGTCCTGATTTATAGGTTGATTGAGAAACTTCTATAACTTTCAAAGTACTTAACATTTTTCAAATCTACAAGATGCACCACATTCTATGCTTTGAATACTATAGGATGCAAAAAAAAAAAGAATTTCATAAATTTTTTACCAAGTTATGGTGGTCAAACAAAGACGTTTTAATAATTCTAAAAATTTCTAATAAAAAAATCATAACTAATTATTTACATGGAAAAAAATTACAAAATAAAATCTGGCACATCCAAGCACATTTCCTCTACATATAAATTCTCAATTTTTTTTTTCTTGTACTTAGGGTGGTTAGACGTACACCTACTTCTTATCATTTTCTTGAAAATTTAGTACCATTGCATTGAAATTTCAAATTTTCTCAAAACAAATTTATTTTTTTCCAAAAAAAGGACTAGTAGCCTAGAAGATACATTCAATTTACTACAAATTTTTTCTTACATATTTTTCAAATTATATTAATAACCTATTCAAATTTTTATTTCAAGTTTCCTAACTCTAATTTTTTGAATTTTCATCACCACTTAGAGGCTTAGTTTGGACCACCATGATCTTGCACATACCCAAAATATCTTCAATTTCTACCTATTCACATTTGGGTAGTTCGAATATCTATTTTTTAGTTAATATTTTCTCTTTTTCTTATTCCTATGATGTCTCTCCCTCATAATAATTATATAAATGACAAAGTTTAAAAATGGGCGACATTTCCAAAGCTTTAGGTAGTTGCAATTTGTAAGCATTTTACAAGAAATTCTTGATAACCTTGCATGGTCCAATCTTCTTCCACTTGAGCTTTTTGTAGGCATGGATTGGAAAACTATGAGATTGTTGATCTAATTAAGTATTCGTTGTAATAGATTCTTTGTGGATGATTATCTAGTTAGATACATTTTACCATTTATAGAATGGAGACAGAAGGTTGTAGAAGAATAAGACTAGAAGATTACAAGTTACACAACATATACTATAGAGAAACCCTTTCGGGAAAAACTCCACCAAGAAATAAGATTACAATAATTCCAATCCTTGCTTGAGATGCTTCTTTTTCCTTCAACAAATCTTCTTCACAACCTATAATCAAATCTGATAAAACTCTCACCAACTTGTTGTAATAAATAGACAATAATGAGCCTTGTAAACTCCAAAGAGTTTACAATTACAAATCACAATGCTTATCTTGCAAAACCCATGCCTATTCTTTACAAGTAGAGTTCTACCATGAAGAACAATGTCAAAAAAAATCCTTCATCCATTTGGGCATCCCAAACTGAAGTCATAACTGAATCTTGATTCCAAAGATATCTTGTAAGCTTATCCTCAAAGTTGGTGCCCCATAATGGGCCCACTTAACTCATCCTTATAAAATATCTTATCATGCAAAAGTGTTAACTCCAAGATGCGAACTTGGATGCCCAAGGTGGGTCCAAGTCAATATATGTTGACTGAAACATATTTTTCCATCAATTCATGCAAATATCATACATGATTGATCATCCCCTGTTAACTGAAAGTAGTCACCTATTATCTGTCATGCAACTCAAGTTATTAGTCATGCATTCCAAGTCAACTGAAGTCAACTAACATTCAACTAAAACTAACTACATGCAACTGAAGATAATTGAACCATAATTGAACTGAACTAAAATGATACTGAACTTAACTGAACTGAACTGAACTAATATGAATTGAACTTAACTGAACTTCATGTATGTAAACACCAATCCCTAACTTCTAGGATCTTTACATGCATTACAGAAGGGTTATATTTTACTCCAAATAGTTAACTTAACTCAAGGTGAGTTCTTCCTTCCATGTGGGTGCCCCATGTGCTCCTATTTTATAGGATCTCTTCATTGGCATCCCCACATGTTCCTATCATTTAGAATTAATTACAAATTTCAGTTAACATGTTTTTTTCATTTAAATTTAATATCTTTCTAATCTTAGTGTTGGGGAACACTTTCCAAGGACTTAGGAGATATATGAAATATATTTTAGGATTGCAATTAAATGGCATCATATTTCCAACAGAAAAATCATTTCCTTCAACACTTCTGTTATATCCCTTAGTGTTTGGAATCTCCCTTAATTTTGAAGACATCAAAGATAGCAACACAAAGCTAAAAACACATAATCTTCTAAAAAAAAAATAAACAACAAGAATAAGCACCAATAAAACCCAACACTTTACTAAGATTTCATTATTTAATTATGCATCCATTGCTTGTGTACCCACTAGTTGTTCACCACATTTTGTAAAGGTTGGATTTAATACATTGAAGATGCATTCATTGCTTTGTGCAAAAAGCAGTTTCATGTTTATGAATTACATAACATCTCATTCACTAGATTCCCATTTGTCTATTTTGAAAGTTAGATTCTTTAACCAACATCCTCCTTTATTGTTTAGATCTCTTCCAATACATAGTTCTTCAATACATGGGAAATTCATGTTTCTTAACCCACTTTCTCATGTTGTTTCTCTACTAAAAATGTTTATTGCATTTCCTATGTTTTTTTACAAAGTGAATGCTAATCCTTAGTGATTCAATCTCAAAAAAATAAGCTATTGAGATAATTTCTAAAACAAAACTCTATAGCTCCTTCATTATTCTGGGTCTTAAACAATTAGAAAACATGGAAGAGGTAAACCTGGAGCTAAAAACAAAAAAAAAATTCAACAAAAAATAAACAAATGAAAATTAGCACAAATAAAATTGATTGCTCCTTTGGAATTTCATGCTTCAACTTTGCATTTAGAGCCTATGTACCCACAAATTTATATTCTTGAATCAACTGTCTCCTTTATTGTTCATAACTCTTCCAATACATAGTTCTTTAACACATTGGAAATTCATGTTTCTTGATGCACTTTCTGATGTTGTTTCTTTGCTGGAAATGTTTAGTGCATTTCCTATGTTTTGTTACAAAGTAAACGCTAATTCTTGGTGATTTAATCACAAAAAATTAAGCTATTTAGATAATTTATCAAAGAAAAATCTATAGTTCTTCCAACATTCAAGGGCTTTGAAGATGTAGGAAACATGGAATAGGAAAATCTAGAGCGAGAAACATACAAATTTTTCAGCAAACAATAAACAAATGAAAATTGGCACAAATAAAACTAATCGCTTATCTCGTATTTCATGCTTCACGTATGCATTCATAGCTTATGTAGCTATGATCCCACATACAAATCTTGCATAATTTGCATGATAAATTGATTTAGTTAAGTAAACTAATTATAAATAATTGTGTTTACTGGGAATTTAGAAAAGAATGTGTCATTCAAAAATAGTCCATAGAAAGTAAAGTTCAAAGGAATAACATATTTTAAGCTAAAATAAACGTTTAAATATTAATTAATTATTTTTCAAATATTAATTCACTTTCATCATTGAAAAGCACCACCAAAAACAATACACTTGGGCTAGTAGTATGCAACATGATGCAGGAGCATCCAGTGGTGTAAGGGCAATCTTGCATCACCCAAAAATAGTTAAATTTCAAGTTTCTCAGTTTTTAGATTTTTTTACATTTTTGGATACCCTTTTCGTCATAATACAATTCTCAATTTACGGTTTTTATAGTCTATTCCTGGGTTGAAAGATATTGCAGTTTTAATTTCCTAGATTTGCACCTAAAAATCTTGCAAATTAGATTTGAGGCACTTAGAGTTTCTGGAATGCCCCGAAACTTTTCAAAATTGGTGATGCTAATTTCTAGCGCTTTATTAACTTTGAGACCTTTCCAACGGTTCAAACGGTTCACAAATTGGAGTCCTGGATCAAAAGTTACAGCCCCAGGAAGTTGACGCACTTTCTAGAAGATACAATTGCAAATGTTCTTTTGAAATTTGAACTTCAAGTTGTAATTTTTGGCACAAAACTGCCTAAACTCAAATTTGAATGTTGTTTTGGGTCAAAACTAATGAGGAGCTCTATTTATGGGTGGGTTTCTAATTTTTGGGTAGCTTTTTGGGGGACAAGCTCGCATATTGTGAAAGGGTTATTCTGTAGCTTTCTGTAACTTGCATGTGTTGTAAAACTTGGGGATTTGAGATTCTCTACATGTAAGAAGCTCTATTTTTTGTGTCTCGGGCTATGCCCTCATCAAGTGGTATCAGAGCGAGGTTTTCTTGAGCGTGTGGACAGATTGCCTATCGCGAGGCAATTTGCACCAGGATTGTGGTTGTGGGTCGAGGTCAAGAAAGATGCCTCCAAGAGTGATTCCTGGTATGCATGGTGGTGCTAGAGGTGGTCAAGGCGGCATAAATGTTGGTGGAAGAGATGCACTGGCAGCCCTCCAGAGACAGATTGATGCATTACAAGAGCAATTGAGAAGAGGGTTAAACCCGAGGGAGGAAAGTGAGGATGAAGGAGAGGAAGAAGGTTCAAATGTAGAAGAGGAAGAAGAAGTAATTGATCAAGACCAAATGCAGCTAATAAGGGCTATTTCAAAGATTGGGAAAAGACCCAAAGCAGAAGTCCCTAGTTATTCCAGAAGTCTGAACCCGGAAGAGTTGATCAACTGGATCAACAAGCTAGAAGAATATTTTGAGTATGAGGAAATAGAGGACCCAGATCAGGTTAAGTTTGCAAAAATGAAGCTGAAGGGGCATGCCAGTATTTGGTGGAAAGAGGTCTAGTTGGAAAGAAATCGAAGAGGAAAAGGTAAGATCACCAGATGGGATTGCATGGTAGAGAAACTAAAGAAGCAGTTTATACCAGTGTACTATGACTTAGATCTGTTGAAGAAATTGCAAGGGTTGAAGCAAGGAAGTAGATCTGTGAAAGAATATACTGAAGATTTTCACAAGATAATCATCAGAACGGATCACACAGAGGCCAATAAGGAGAAGGTAGCCCAATATCTTAATGGGTTACGACCGAGCATTCAGGAGGAGTTAAGTCTAGTCAAAATGACCACCATTCAAGATGTGTATCAGTTTGCTCTGAAGGTGGAAGAGAAGCTGAACAAAAGATTTGATGGCAACCAAAAAGGAAGAGGAGGTCAAAGTGGAAGGGGTAGTGGAAGACTTTCAGGAAGTCGAAATGATGATGAAAATAAAAGTGAAGACGTGGGTACCAACCGAAGCCAAATGAATGACAACTTCTACCGCTCTCATGATCAAAACAGTGGTGATCAAAGAGGTAGAGGATGAGGGAGATATGGACAAGGATCTAGAATAGGTGGTTTCAAAGGAATGTGTTTTCAATGTGGTGAAGAAGCACATCAAGCCTATGAATGTCCACAACACCAAGGAAGGGCAGACAAAAGGCCAGAAGGTCATGGAAGGGTTGCACATGTAGATGAGGAGGCCCAATTTGAACATTCAGATGATGCTAAAAGGGGAGAATCCCTAGTGATTAGGAGAGCCCTGGTGACAGAGGAAAAGGAACCAGAATAGAGGAAGAATCTGTTTTGCACAAGGTGCAAGTGTGAAGGAGAATGTTGTGATGTCATTATTGATGGTGGGAGCACTGATAATTTGGTGTCAAAGGAGATGGTCACAAAGTTGAAGCTGAAGAGGGAAAGACACCCGCATCCGTATCGGATTGCCTAGTTGCAGAAAGACCACAAAGTTTTGGTCAATGAGCAGTGCCTAGTAAAGTTCAAGATCAAGAGCTACCATGATGAGGTACTCTATGATATCATCCCCATGGATGCATGTCACATGTTGTTGGGGAGACCGTGGCAGTTCGATAGGCGAGCTATACATGATGGCCATGCAAACACTTATTCCTTGACAAAGGATGGGGTTCGTCACAAGTTGAAACCTCTGAAGGAGACCGAAGTAAAGCTATGCAGTAGTGCTAGAATTTGTTATGTAGATGGAAGAAAAATTTTAGAAGGTATGAAGCATGAGCATGTGTGTTATGCATTGATTCCTAGAGTGAGTAAGAAGGATAAAGAGAAGGTTCCAGAAGAAGTTTTTGGGATGTTGGATGAGTTTCAGGATATTGTTTCTGATAATGTACCTCAGGGTTTACCACCAATAAGGAAGATCAGTCATCAGATTGAGTTGATTCCTGGAGCCAGTTTGCCAAATAAGGCAGCTCATAGAATGACTCCAACAGAAAATGAGGAGTTGAACAGACAAGTTCAAGAGTTGTTGAGAAAGGGTTTGATATGAGAGAGTTTGATTCCATGTGCAGTACTAGCACCAAAGAAGGATGGGGAGTGGAGGATGTGTACAAATTCCCAAGCCATAAACAAGATAACAATCAAGTACAGATTTCCCCTGCCAAGGATGGATGACGTGATGGAATATTTGAGTGGAGCTCAATACTTCACAAAGATTGATCTGAAGAGTGGATATCACCAGATCCAGATTCGAGAGGGAGATGAATCAAAGACTGCCTTCAAGACCAAAGAGGGCTTGTACGAGTGGTTAGTCATGCCTTTTGGGCTAACCAATGCACCAAGCACATTCATATGGCTCATGAACGAGGTACTTAAAGAATTTCTAGAAATTTTTATTATTGTGTATTTAGATGATATTTTGATTTTCAGTAAGACGTTGGATGAGCATCTGATGCATATTCAGAGAGCCTTTGAGAAGTCAAGAGAAGAGAAACTATTGATTAATCTAAAGAAGTACAGTTTTGTGAAGAGGGAGTTAGTGTACTTGGAGTTTTTTGTCTCAACAGAAGGTCTCAAAGTGGACCCAGAGAAGGTGAAGGCTATTCTAGAATGGCCTACCCAAGAACTGCTACCGAGGTGAGATCTTTCCATGGTTTGGCTAGTTTTTATAGAAAGTTCATTAGAAACTTCAATAGTATTTGTGGACCCCTGACTGAAACAATGAGAGGTGATAAAAAAGAATTCAAGTGGAGCAGTGGAGCAAAAAAAGTTTTGAACTGTTGAAGCAAAAGGTGACAGAGCAACCTGTTCTAGCCCTCTCAGATTTCAACAAGGTCTTTCAGGTGGATTGTGATGCCAGTGGTTGTGCCATTGGAGCAATGTTGGGCCAAGAGGGTAAGCCCATTGCCTATTTCAGTGAAAAGTTAAATGATGCCAAGAGAAAGTATTATGTATATGATCAGGAATTTTATGCAATAGTTCAAGCATTAAAGAAATGGAGACATTATTTGTTGCCAAAGGAATTTGTTCTATATAATCGATCATCGCCTTGCAATACCTAAATATTCAGGGAAAATTAAATCAGAGGCATATGAAATGGGTAGAGTTTTTGCAGAGTTATACCTTTGTTTTGAAACATAGGAGTGGGAAGTCAAATAAGGTTGCAGATGCCTTAAGTAGGAGGCATACATTGATGACAAAGATGCAGATTGAAGTGGTTGGGTTCAATGAACTCAAGACACTGTATGCAGAAGATCCTGATTTTGCAGAGGCTTGGAAAGCTTGCAAGGAACCTATTACAGTGGATAGGACAAGGTGGCTGGATTTCATAATCCAGATGGCATGTTATTTAAGGAAGTCAATTGTGTATCCCGAGGAGTTCCATGAGGGAGAACCTCGATAAAGGAGAAGCATAGTGGAGGAATGGCAGGACATTTTGGTCGGGATAAGACCATTGCCATTATCAGTGAGCATTATTATTGGCCTCAGTTGTCACAGGATGTGAAGAAGTTTGTACAAAGCTGCAAGGTATGTTAGATGGCTAAAGGAGTGAGCCAGAATACAGGCTTATATCACCCCACCTGTACTCAAAGAGGCCGCCGAGGATATAAGTATGGAGTTTATTCTTGGTTCTGCCAAGGACACAACGAGGAATGATTCAGTCTTTGTGGTGGTTGATAGGTTTTGAAGATGGCACATTTCATTCCATGTCAGAAGACCCATGATGCAGTCCACATTGCTGACTTGTTCTTCAAAGAGGTGGTGAGGCTACATGGTCTGCCAAAGAGTATTGTTTCAGATTGTGACACCAAATTTGTGGGCACTTTTGGAGGACCTTTGGAAGAAGCTGAAGACAGAGTTGAAGTTCAGTTCTGCACACCATCCACAAACAGATGGGCAGATAGAGGTTGTTAATAGGAGTCTGGGTAACCTACTGAGATGTTTGGTAGGAGATAAACCCAAGGGATGGGACTTGATCTTACCCTAGGAAAGAATTTTCTTACAACAATTATGTCAATAGAAGCACTGGTAGATCACCGTTCCAAATTGTGTATGGAGGTAGCCCCAGAACAGCTCCAGAATTGAGGAAGATGGACCAAGAGAAGAAAATAAGTGTTGAAGCTAAAGATTTTGTAGAACACATCAAGAATATACATGAGAAGGTACGAGAACACATTAATAAGATGAATATGCAATATAGGCTAAGGCATCATAAAAAGGAGGAATAAGGAGTTTTAGATTGGCAATGAAGTAATGGTCCACTTGAGGAAAGAAGGTTTCCGTGGGAACCTATAACAAATTGAAGATGAAGAAATTCGGTCCCTGTAAGATTTTGAAGAAGCATGATTCAGGGAATGCATATGAGGTAGAGTTGCCTGATGGAATCAACATTTCCCCTGTGTTCAACATTTCAAATTTGACAGAGAATCATGAAGGTGGAACGGAGGAAGCACCAGCAATAGGGCAGTATGGCATTCCAGCACCTACTTCAGAAAGGGAGGAGATTGAAGCAATCTTGGATAGTTGTGTGGGAAGGAGTACCAGAAATAGGCAATATGAAGAATATCTGGTGAAATGGAGAGGAAGGCATGTGGAAGATTCATCCTGGCTATCTAAGGTAGCGGTTGACCGGTTGGGTTTTCCTCAACCATCTAAGACATGACAGGGTCACTTCTCAAATTACCTTGGGTGTCTGATGCAGGAGCATCCAGTGGTGTAAGGGCAATCTTGCATCACCCAAAAATAGTTAAATTTCAATTTTCTTAGTTTTTATATTTTTTACATTTTTGGATACCCTTTTCGTCATAATGAAATTCCCAATTTACGGTTTTTATTTTCTATTCCTGGGTTGAAAGATATTGCAGTTTTAGTTTCCTAGATTTGCACCAAAAAATCTTCTGAGTTAGATTTGAGGCACTTAGATTTCCCAGAATGCTCTGAAACTTGCCAAAATCGGCAAAGCCATTTACTAACATGTTATTGACTTCAAGACCTTTCCAACGGTTCAAACGGTTTGCGAATCGGAGTCCCGGATCAAAAGTTACGGCCCCAGGAAGTGGCGCACTTTCTAGAAGATACAATTGCAAATGTTCTTTTGAAATTTGAACTTCAAGTTGTAATTTTCGGTGCCAAACCACATGAACTCAAATTTGAATGTTGTTTTGGCTCCAAACTAATGAGGAGCTCTATTTATGGACGGGTTTCTAATTTTTGGGTAGCTTTTTGGGGGACAAACTCGCATATTGTGAAAGGGTTATTCTGTAGCTTTTTGTAACTTGCATGTGTTGTAAAACTTGGGGATTTGAGATCCTCTACATGTAAGAAGCTCCATTTTCTTAATAATAAAATTATTCTCTTGTTTGTGGGTTATTTTCTGTGTCTCGGGCTACACCCTCATCACAACAATTCCAATACCTTGTAATGTGGGAATGGAGAATGCATGTAAACAAGAATGCTTGTATTCATTTCCTACTACTAGTGAATTAATTAACCATGTATTCATTTATTCATTATCTACCACTCTCCTGCCAAAGTTGACACAATTTGTATCTATTGATTACATATTTTCAAGACATATAATGTTATCCTATTTTCTTAATTTACTTTAACAAAGTTGAATAATAGCAACATACTCCTCATTGACTACAAGCATATATGCAATTAGCCATTGTAACAACAAACAATACTAAACTCAATGCTTTGCCCAAGGTCTTGTCAACTATGGAGGTATTCAATGCATTAACTCATAGGCCTTCTTTTGGTCTTTTGGATGTTAAAATTCTTCTATTCTATTCTATTCTATATTCATTGCTTGGGTAATGAGCAACCTATTAGCAAAATTTGCAAGATTTCTATTTAATCTTTGAATGTTTACAAAAAAAATCACCTTTGTCTATTTTTTTGAAAATTTTATCATATGTTTTTGTGTTTCATTTTTATGAATAACATATTATATGGTAGTTTTGTGAACTGTGCAAGACTATAATGCACTAACTGCGTATTCATTGTTTGGGAAGCCATCAGTCTATCAACAAAGCTTAGGAAATTTGTATTTGATGTCTAGATGTTTGCAATATTTGTTGCATTAATCTTTTTTTTTTTTTGGGAAATTTTATCATATGCTTTTATGTTTAATGTTTATTAATAACATATAATGTGTCATATACTATGCTCATGTGTTTATTTTGTCCTAGTCATAGGCACCATTGCTTTTAACTGAAGTCAAATACAAAGATCTATCTGACAATGAATATTTCTCACTCTTGAATAACAAATTAGAAGGTCAAATTCTTGTATCATTCTTCTACTTTCTTTCCATTGTATTTTAAGCCAAGTTCCAATGTGTCTACAACACGAAACTATTTTTTGGGCAAAAACAAATTATGTAGTGCCCCTCCAAATCGGTTTTTCTCAATTTTAATGTAAGTGTATTTGTGATTTCGTGGATAATGGTGCCATTGGATTATTTTTTGAGCTTAACACTTTAAGTAGTCTTATTCAAATTAGCTAGTTAAAATAAATTACTATGTCAAGAGTAAATGTTTATTATTAAGATAGTTAGTTGATAGATCAAATGTCGTTAATTAAGTTATTAAATTATTAAGAGATTGGATGTTAGTATATGTGTTTACCTACTAAATTCTAGTAGTCTATGATGCTTGCCTCACATTCATAATATTATCTATTGTATAAATTATTATATGTTAATGGAGAATGGTCCCAAAGCTTAGGAACAAAACTTATATTTATATAAAGAAGACTCCATAAGAATAAGGTAAAGTCATGTGTGTGAAAAGTAAGTTTTAAAGTACAAACATGTCATTATCTTCGATTTAGATAATAATAATAATAATAATAATAATAATAATAATAAATAAAATAAAATAAAATAAAGAACTTTAAATAATGGTATGAATCAACACTAAAAAGTTCTAGAAATCAAGTGGATGAGGTATGTTCAAGGGCTCAACCTTATCCATAAATGAAAGAGTTTAGGTAAATAAAATTATGTACGTATGCTTGTAAGCGGGTGTTCAATAGACCAAGAAAAACTTTAAGCAAAACACTTAAAAAGTGTATTGTGCGTATTAATATAAAACATTATACTTGAGTATGAAATATAGTGCTAGGGGAGGGGTTTTTTCCTCTTGCATTGCAATAAAGTCCTTAAATACGATTATGAGGTTTAATTAAAGAAACATATGAAGTTATTTAATGATTAACAAGTTAGTAAGTTAAATTGATCACTTGCAATTATAGTCTTACAGTGATGAATAATAGACGAATAAATATTTAGTATCTTCTTGTGCAATAAACGTGTATAATTAAATAAAAGATTTTGTATAAAATACTTAGTTAAATTAAAATTGAGTGAACATTAGCATTAATGATTAATGATTATACTGATTATAATAATAATATCAATTGTCTTACATTAGAAACATTAGATAATATGTATCAAATCAAATAAATCTATAGTTTGAATGGTTTTTGAGTTGATTGCTTGGAAATCTTGAAGAATCTAAGTACTTGGTTTGTGTCATTAATGTAGTATAATAATTCATAAAATTATATAATGTTAAATATTTTATTATTTTTCTTTGAAAGTTGTAATTTGCAAAATAATGAATGAAGGTAATCATATTTGTAATGTTTCCCTTGAGGTCTCTTTATTAAAATATTTCATCACTTCAAGTATCAAGTCAATACTAATCTTATTTTAGCCCTTGGGGTCACGTGCCTTTCAAGTAGCCTGTCAGCTTGTCAGATCTTCACGTGTTTTGTAGTTACTTCTGCATTTTGCACTTGTCTTATGGCATGAAGAATGATTTTACACCTGTCTTTTGCATTTTGCTGGACAGTTTTCTTACGCCTTCATTTTATGAAACACATTCTGGGCATACGGGGATTTTTTTTCTTGCAACTGCAACGTCTGAAAGGCATGGGTGTGGGGAGTTTTCTTAGGGAGGCGTGGTCTAAAGCGGCAGGAAGGAGGACACTGTTTTAGGGCTGGCAAGAAGAGCTCCCAGTTGCGCACAGGCAGGGAGGACGCTAGCAAAGGTTGTGGAGTTGTGGCTTTGTGCAGAGAAAATCACTATGTCCAGGTAGTTCTTGTGTTTAGCTTATGTTCCTCCTTGCATAAATGCCTACCTTTACCATTGGCAACCCATAGCAGCTGCAAAACTTAGACTTTGGAGGGTGTATAAATCTAAATAGTGTCCCTGATACCATTCGCCATCTATCACAGTTGAAGTATTTAGGCCTTTAGAGAGTGTTTTAGTTTAAACACCCCCCTGATATTGTTTGCGACCTGTCATACCTGTAGTACTTGAAAATTTAATGCTCTAGAGGTTTAAATATTTCGCTCTGTTTCCTCTGGCAACCTGTCTCAGCCGCAACACTTGGAAATAATAGGAAGTTTAAAGGTTTAATTAACCTCCTTTTTCTTTTGGCGTCACCTGCCAATTGCATTTGCTGGAAAGTTTCTAAAGCCCTTTCAATAAATCCATCTTGTACACGTCCTGCATTCGTTTCTCTCCATGAGATGACATCTTGGTGTGGAATTTTGCCAAACAGTCACTTGCCTTGCCTGTGTTGCACTTTTTGCATACCTATCTTTCTGCGTAGCTGAGTGCGAGGCACCACAAGTTAAACTGGCATCTTAGAAATAAGTGGGGTTGTCCCCAAGGTAGCCATTACGTGCATGAAGGTCCATCCTGCACTCTTAGTGATCAACTTTATCTGTATTGCAATAAGGGCAGCTGATGTGTGAAGTATGTGCAGCCCTCATCCTCTAAACCTCCATGACTGCATTCACCTCGAACTCATGCCAAACTTTCAGTGTTAGGATGTGTTCAAGAGCGCTTCACTAACTCAGATATTTTGAGAGTGTCCTTGCCAAAATCCGTCTCCTGTACCTACGCCCCCTGCAACCAATCTTCTTGCAGTCTCCTCATTCTTTTGCCATGCAAGCTCTGCTTGGAATTGTCGGCGTTACTCTTCTGTAGTTATCTCTTGATTTTCTGATCGAATGGTTGCTTTGGAGATGTCTGATTCTCCTCCATTTACCTCGGCCTTGGGTTGTGTTTCACTACCCCATCTCCATCTTCGTCGTTAAATAAATATGCAACGTCAGCGTGTACTTTGGAGCTAACCCCAGTCGCATTTTCAAGTCCTTTATCCTTAGCAACCACAGGGTCAGCAAGGAGCAGTGAATAATTCTGTGTTTTGGAGTTATCAGTCTGCAACTGCAAATTCTGAAACCCAAGCGATACATTGAAATCCATTTTGTGCATATCCTGCAATCATTGCTTTCCTTGAGATCACATTTCTTAGAGGTATTCTACCTAACAGTTCACATGCCCTGTTTTTTTGTATTTTGCATTTTGTATACATGTCGGTCAGGGTACTTGCAACTTCAAACATCTGGAAAATTCCTCTATCTGTTATGCTTTGGGGGATGCCCATATCCTGTTCCTAAGCTCCCAGTTTGGGTTAGACGGGGAGAATGCTGGAAAAGGTTGTTGGATTGGGCGTCGCACCTCCCTTGCGCATTTGCTGAAAGTCTCTAATTCTGTTAGGACATTACAAGTTACCGCCACTTAATGATTTTCCATTTGTTTCTCTTCATTATGCACTTTATTTTAATTTACTGTATTGCATACTATTTCCTTGCAATATCTAATAATTTCTATGTACTATGTTTTCTCTTGATATCTTATGGAAGGTGTACCAATGAATCTCATATATGCTTGACTAAGGCAAGGGTCAATATTATGTGTAAATATAAATATTTCAGTAGCCTTGATGATGATAGGGAGAAATATCAATCATAAATAATAACTTTAAAACCAAATATCAATGATAAGTAAAGAATATATATGCATATGCACTTTATTGTTGGGTTAGAGAGGATAATGTTCGCGAATGTGATCTTATTATAAATATATTTGGAATGTTGCAGTCTTGGAATGAAAGCAGACTTACGTGTATTGTTTTAAGAATATCAATATATATATATATATGATTATCCACTTGTATATGTGTGTGAGGAGATTTATATATATATATGATTATCCACTTGTATGTGTGTGTGAGGAGATTTGTATTTGGTTTATTTGAAGTTTGAATATATAGAAATAATGGTATGTTGTTTGAATAACTGTATCTTCTGATTTAAAGGTATAAATAAATAATTTAGATTCATTGCTTGCAATTTTAATCTGCTATAGTAGTGCCTTAAATTTAAAAGAAAGTATTATATTTATTTATTTATTTATATATATATGGAGTTAAGTAAATAATTAAATTAATAATAATAATAATATAAATAAAAATTAAAGCATTTATAATGAGAGATAATTGAATTAAATAAAAAAAATTATATTCTATTGTGGAAGGTTTTACTATTCGTTTAAATAGGATTTGGTCTGGCAAGGATCTATGACCTAAATAACATACAAAGATTTGGTTATTGGTGTTGATACATAATTATACTCTTATGAAGTCTTGATCAACCTCAATCTTAATCATGGATTGAATATCACTAGTAATTTATTGAATAACAATAATATCATTAGTTGTAAATATTGATGGTTACTTATAGGATAATACACATTGTTATGTTAAGAGAAGATTAAGCATCAACGCTATTTGTGTCTAGTTGGTTAAATAATGATAGTACCTTTCAGGTTGCTAACCAAGCAATGATGTTAGAAGATAATACTAACTTCTAGATAATATTAGTAATTTGATAGTCTTAGTGTATTTATTTCTTGCATAAAAGGTCTATGAACTTAAATAGGCTCTAGGGTATTACTTTTATACCTATATTAAAACTCCTAGATGGTGTTGAGTTGGTATCTCATATACATAAGAAAAGTGTGAACATGATAATGAATAAGAAATAATATTCTAAGATCAACATTGACATTTCTAATATATCTTGTTGTATTAGTACAACATAGGAAAACAAGGTAGATAAAAGTAGGGATTGTGAAGTTAAAAGTTGGAAAATAATATTTTGGTCTCTTTGAATGAATGATTATATTTGATGTATTTATATAATAAGTTTTTTGGATAACCCTTTTAAAGGTGGTTATGGATTGGATGATTTTTCTTATATGTTCATTTCACGAGGTTGTTGGTATTATGTGTTGCCTAGTCACTTTGTTTATCCATTTATTTGTGTTTGGTGTTGGGATAGTTCTAAAACATGTTTCTTTAATTTATTTAATTTTTTTAAATGTCTTCTTGTTGAGTGAAAAGATAAATTGTGACGAAGAGTTAAACATTCTTAAAATTGGCCGTTTTGATTGTGTTGCAAATTGAAAGGTTGAATTTTACATTCTCATGATTGATTTTATTCTCCATTGAGTTATCAACCATTTGATGAGTTATAGTCCAAGCCATGATGTGAGTTTCTTATGGAAACCAAGTATTTGTGTACCTTTCAGTTGGGAGTATATGAGTATTAATGTTATAGTATCCCTTGTTTTTCCCTTTGTATACCTCTATAAGCAATTACCTTGTAAGTGGTCATTGAGATTGTTGTATGTCATGTTTTGGTGGACCTTGTGGTTTGGTCATGTGATCTTCCTGCTTGTCTGTCTTGGTCATGGGTCATTTTCTTATCATCTCCTAGCACAGGGGGTGGACCTTCAGGTCCATGTGGTCGGATGGAATGTGCTATGCACCCTATTGGGTCCCTAGTCTGAGTTCGTTCTGATGCAGTTGATTCAGAACTCCACCTCAGTTTTATTGTACCATGTTCAATTATGTAACATTCTTGTATTAATGTATCTTTTCCTCTATATGAAATGATGTGATGTAATCCTGAAGTGATGTGATGTACTCCTGAGGTGGTGTAAGGTACTCCTAAAGTGATGTAATGTACTTCTGAAATGACTGTAATGTATTATTTTAACTTTGTAAACCTTATGTGGTAGTCATTCTCTGATGTGTTGTATCTATGGACATATACTTTGCACTGGTATATTGAACTATGTTTTGAATTATAATAAAATGTTGTATCATTTTTTCTCTCTATTAATTATGGATGATTGTATGATATCATAATGTAATCTTGGTTTTGTTCTCTTTTGTTTGACTAAATTTTAGGGTACGTAATGACCGTTTGTGTACCCCAGAGGATGTAGATGAATTTGTAAATGTGTAATTTCTTTTCATGTAATGAATGTGCCAATTTTATCTTACGCAATGGTTCGCTTTAAGAAAAAAAAATATTGTGCAATGTTTGTTGTCCTTTGGGGTTCACACGGCGGGGCATTACAAGTTACTTTTGCAATCAAAATAATGCATAATTGCAAAGATGTAATATGCAATCCATATCCAATGTTTCACCATGAACACTAATTAGACTATTTAATTTGAATGTATGTTCTCTTGTCTCTTTTTTCATTCATTGTAGTGGCTTTAATATTTGTTTTCTTAAAAGAAAATGAGCACAATTGAACCACATAATAAATTTTGGAAAATATCTCTAATTCATTGCAAAGCAGCAAATACATAGTTAATGCACTAAATACTATGCCAATACAAGAATACTTGTTTCATTTTCCACTAACACAATTTGGATTTAATTCTTGAATATTTGGAAAATATTATTGTGCTCTTTTATGTTTCATGATTATTAATTACATGTTCTATATCATGGACTGTGTTGATTTCTTTGCATTGTACTTGTAACAGGAACCATTTTTTACACTTGAAGTGTAGGAAAAAGATCTTTCTCATGGAAAATAGACTTCATTCCTTAACAACAAGCTCTAAGGTCAGATTCTTGTACCATTCTCCCACCTTGTTTATAATGAAATTTAATTCTTCAAATGCATCTTAGAATTATGTATTGGAAGAGTTGTGAACAATAAAGGAGCATGCTTGTTCAAGAATTTGGCTTCCCAAATAAGTAGATGAGCATAATGTATGGCATGTCATGTAATTCATAAAAATGAAACTATTTTTTTCTTTGTAGCAAGTTACTTTTAGGGAACATGATATGTTGTTGTTTGTGATAGGAATCAATCCCAAAATTTGGTAGACTGTTGTTGCTACAAAAAGAAAAACTCTTTTACATCGTTGACCAAGCACTTATTTGTTGCATAGGAGTAGAATCCATTGTTTCTAGATATATTGTTTTGATAGACATTAGTATGCTAGCAAAACATGTGAAATTTGGATTTTATGTCTAAATCTTTCAAAAATTTATTGTGTTGGTCTATTTGGCTTATTTGCTCAAAGGAAAATGATTGCATGGGCACTCAATGCATCAACTATGTGTTCATTGCTTATGTCATGGACTATGTTCATTTGTCTAATTTCTTACTTTAACAAGAACCACTACTTGCAATTATAGTCAAAAGCAACTACCTATATGGCTAGATATGTACTTGATTGTTCAACACAAAATTGAAAAGGTTAGATTCTTGTATCATTGTTCACTTTTGTTTGCAATGAATTTTAAACATTCTGATGTGCCCAAAAATTATGCCTTTGTAGAGTTGTAAAGAACAAAGGACAAGTGACGTTCAATAATTTAAGTCACCAAATAGATAGATGACCATACTAAATGAATTCCATGTCATGTAATCCATAAACATGGAACTATTTTTTGCTTAGAAGCAGCTTACTATTTCAGTTGTTCAATTTTCTTTTCAAAATAGTTGTTGATAGGTCACTGGTCAGTCAAGCAATAAACACAAGGTCAATGCATTCAATTCCACCCACTTTTCTCCAATTTCCCCCTTACTCCTTGTAACAACAACAAATACTTCTAGTTATAAAGTATCGTAAACCAATAGCGAAGCCATTTACAAGTAGTGAACTTCTATAGAATAACGAATATGCAAAAGTACAATCATGAGCTAAAAAAAACCTTTTCAACAAACAATAAAAAAACAACAATAGGCACAAATAAAACCCAACACCTTCCTAAGATCTCATAAACTAACTATGCATTCACTGCATGTGTATCCACAGGCCCTCCAACACATCTCGCATAATTTGCTTTATGAGCTTTGTTGACAAACTATTGGCCACTCAAGCAATAAAAATATAGTTAATGCTTTTAATGCACACATAGTCCACAAGACCTTGCTCAAACCATTCAATTTTCCCTGTAATGCTTCTAGTTATCAAGTATGGATAACAGATAGATGAGCCACTCACTAGTTGCACACCATTCATACAACTCCTCCCTTGATCAAGCACTATAAAAAATGACAAACATCAAAGATGACAACCCAAAACCAAAGACACACAAGCTTCTCAACAATTAATAAACAAACAATAAGCACAAACCAACACACACCTCATATTTCATGAATTAACTATGCATTCTATGCTTGTGTTCACACTAGTTGTCCGACACATATCATGAGGTTTGCATTTAATGCATTAAACATGCATTCACTACTTCAGTGCCTACCAAATCACTGCCAAAACTCGCACTATATGCATTCCCCTATTAAATATTTTCCACAATATATAATGTCCCCCTATTTTCCTAATTTACTTAAAGAAAAATGAAAACTTGACCTACTCAAACCAATAGAAAAAGAGACAAAGTGTAATCTTCGAGCACAAAAAAAAGTGCTTAAATCTAGGGAAAAAACAAAATATTTTGAGCAATACAATCTCATTGGCCAAGTGACTATTTGAAAGGAAAATGCAGAAAACACAATAGTAATGTCTTTCTCTCTTTCCCATACTTGCAATTTAAGAAAATATTTTTGGTATTTGAAAATTATGTTTTATTTCTCTTCCTATTTGTTGGAGCGGGTCTATTATATACTTTTGTTCAAGTAAATTACAAAAATAGTATCACATTATTTATAGATTATACAATTTGTTTCGCTATACTTAAGCCATGCGTATTGGGTACATTAACTACATGTCAAAGACAATGCTCATAGAGCTTTCATTTAATTCTTAAATGTTTATGGATAACATGTCCTATGTGATAGACTATGATCATTTGCATAAATTGTACCTATAACAAAACCATTATTTGCAATTGAGTTAAGGAACAAAAATATACATTGTTGCACACAGACTTAGTACTAGAACAACAAGCTATAAGGTCAGATTCCTCTACCATTCTTCTCCTTTGTTTCAAATAAATTTTAATTCTTCCAATGTGTCTATGAATTATGTATTGGAAGAATTGTGAACAATAAAGGAGAATAGTGGTTGGATAATTTTACTTTCCAAATAGATGAATGACCATAGTCAATCACATGCCATATGATTCACAAACATAAATATTTTCTTCACTCAAAAGCATTTTACTTTAGAAATTTGAGACATGCATAATTGCAATCATGAAATATGGATAATTTTCTAGAATGAAAATCAATAATGGACTCAGTGCATTACTCATGCATTCACTGTTATAATGCCAATCAACCTACTACCAAGGCTTGTACAATATGCATTGAGTCATTAAATATTTTCCAAAATACATAATATCTTGTTTACCTAATTTCCTTGAACAAAAATGAATACTGAATCTTCTCCAACCAAGGTACTGACTTTATGTTTTCATAATTATGATTTGTCTACTATGCCTAATACTCAAACAAAACAATTGCATATGTATGAGAAGTCTTGTCATGTTGCTACTAGAAGTATTCTTTGATCTTATAACATTTAACTATGCAAATCGGTATAGTAAATGGCATATTCCATGTAACCAAGATACATGGAACAGTTCGACTCAAGGAGTAGATTACTATTGCAATGGTTTCATTTGCAATTAAGAGATAATGAAAAATTTATCTCTCTTTCTATTACTTGGAGTAGACCTTTTATTCATTTTTTAAAAAGTAAATTAGGAAAATAGAAGGCTACCATCACTGACATAGATGATGCATGTTTAACGCATTAAATGATATGACTTGTAGACCACAAAAAATAATCTATCAAATGTAGGTTGTACAAGATAACATGTTATTCATGAACATGAAACACAAACATATGATAAAATTTGCAAAAAATAGGCCAAAATAACACTTTTTCCAAAAAATTGAGCCATTAAATCCAAATGTTCTAAGGTTTGTTCATAGGCTTGCACCTACTCAAGCAATGACTACATAGTTAATGCATTGAATGCCTCCATAATTGACAACACCTTGCTCAAAGCATTTAGTTTTCCCGATGATAATTCATATTTGCAAATTATACCAACTGCAATTATGCACATCTCTGGCTACAACATTATTGCAATCATTTGATTGAAAAAGTCACTTATTGGTAAAAATTGGAAAAATTCAAACATTTCACATAATTATTGCAGAAATTTGAAGAATCAAACTTCATTGGTATGCTTATGTTATTCATAAACATAAAGCATAAAATCACATGACAAAATTAACAAGTAAAATGGAAAACTATTGCAATATCTCAATAGTGAATGCATTTGATGCATTTATAGTTAACAAGACCTTGCATAGAACATTTACTTTTCCATATGTTACCTATTTCTTTTCTTTTATTTTTCATGTTTCTGACATACATACCATATGCATGAATTATTATTGCAATTACTTTGATAGGATTTTTAAATTAGGTTTTACCAAATAGTCAAAGTTCTTCTACATGCTATCTCTGATACTTTACAAAGAAATAACAACTCACCTCATTAGCACTCTACAAAATTAGGTTGTTCTTCTATAAATGCCCTCTACCTTCCAAACAATAAAACATTTATCTCTGCCTCACTGTTCCTTGTACACTTTGGAGACCATATTCTTATGCATTAATCAAAGGAAAATTTGGTTTTGAGTCAATATACATGTGTAGCAATGCTTATTTTGACAAAGGTTGCAATGTTGCATATCTATAATTGCTTTTCCATGTTTGGAATTCTATAAAACTGCACTGAGCTAGTGAGTGCCTTGGCTGTGCAAATTTGTTTCCACTCTATATTCTTACATGTTTACATGTAACACCTTTTCTATTCTCACTATCTATGCACTCAGTCAAAGTCTCAAAGTTATGCAACAAAGCAAGGCATAGACAAGCATTCCCATTTACAACTGTTCAACAGTTACACATTGCAAGGTATTGGGATTTCTCAATACCACTAGCCTCAACATATTGTTTTTAGCGAGACTTCTCAATAATGAAAATGGAATAATATTTGTAAAATAATTAATTAATATTTAAATCTTCAGTTTCAAGGCTACCTATGAACTTTACTTTTTATGGTCTATTTTTCATTAGCATATGTTCTCTAAATTCATGGTAAATAAAATTATTTATAATTACTTTATTTACATCCTACACACATTATACAAATGAACTAGTTACACGTTATTGAGAGTAGTATTAGTGTTACATATAAACGTGTAACAATATCCAATTAAATCTCTAAATCCTATGAATAAGATTTTGCAAATCAATTCCTATAACTTACCAACACTTTGTTTTTTTTTTATGCCATTACCTGCTACAATTAATTTTTTATTAATTACTCTACCTTGTTTCATTTGTTTTGTTGCTCTTTCTTACTAACATAGGAAAAATATACCCATTCTACTGTGCTCCTCTAGCAATAAACATACTGACCGATTTCCCATGTCCATTGGTGCTTTTTTTGACAAAGGTTACAATGCTCAATATCTATAATTTCTTTTCCATGTTCATTAATCTGTAAAAGTGCACTACTAGTAAGTGGATTCACTATGTATTTATGATACTTTACAACTACAAATATTTATTTTTGTTACAAGAGCTAACAAGGAAAGTGAGTATAGAAGATGACATATGCTTTAAGCAAGGTCTTCTTGACTATCACACATTGAATGCATTAATTATGTGTTTATTTCTTCACTGACCATTAGCCTATCAACAAAGCTCATAAATTTTTTATTTAATGTCTAAATGTTTCACAAATTTATGGCATCAGTCTGTTATTTTCCAAAAAATTTCATCCTTTTTGTGGTTCATATTTATGAAAAATGTATTGTATGTCATCAACTCTGATCTATGTTTACAATACTTGATAGCTACAGCTATTGCTTAGTGTTACAAGGAAAGATAAATAGTTTGGACAAGTTCTTGTAGACTGTGAGGTCATTGAATGCATCAACTTTGCAATAATAACTTGTTACAATTGATCACAAAGTACAAATTTTATTGAGCTACAACAATTGACATACAAAGGTGTTTTTCCTAGGATTAGCACACCATACTATAATGTATCAATCAATCAACATATTTTCACATCTAACTTGTCCATCTATACAAGTTCTGCATGATGTAAAAGCAATGACAAGCTTTCTTAGCATTCTAACCTTATTACAAAAGAGTGTTGATTTCTCCTTCTAATTTACAATGTTGAATTAGCAATTGTACAAAATCTATGCACATGTCTATTCGATGAGAAAATGTCCTAAATAATAAACCTAACTTATAAATCCTATGAAAAAAAATTATTGTTACAATCTTCTTATTTGCAATTGAAACATAACAAACAAACTGCTATGTTAAAAAAATATTGATTACATCACACAAGTTTTGTTCTAAAGTAGATACTAGTGCTTATTGATATACATAGGAAAAATAACTTACTATAAAAATTGCTCAAGAAAAATGTAATGCCTCATCATACGAACCCCAAAGGACAACAAGTACTCACCATAAAAGCATTGTAATTTTTCTTTCAAAGAGAAACATAACACATAATGAATAGGGATGTACAACACATACATTACAGTTAAATAGATTCATCATATACCATTTCCTCTGGGGTACACGTGACAACATTACTAAACATAATCCCATAACAAGATGATATTTCTCAAACTACAAGTATCCCACTTAACCATTATATAAAATTACTAATTGACGATCAAACATCCACAACATAGTATACATAAAACCATCCATCACATCTATGAACATAATTATAAATATTTTCAAAGATACAACACCACTAAGAATTACATATTGTGAAATGATAACAGATATAAGTACCAACTAATTATATATATTTCATAGACAACAAGCATCCATTCAAGATCATAAATTAAGGCCAAAGGTTACATTCATTACAAGAGTTATAGTAATATAGATGTGTTCCCCAACATAAATGGGAACAATACAATAAGATAGAATAATACAACTAGAAAGGTGAATACAAAGTAACAAGACTTGCTCCAACTTAGGTACAATTTTGGAGTCGCTGCAAGTGGCACAACTTGCACATCTCAATCCTTGGTTGGGGACCCAATGGGGTGTATAGCACATTCTACCTGACCATGTCAACCCAAAATTCCACCCCTATGCTAGGAGTCAACAAGAAAGATCCACATCCCTCAACCAAAACACTCAAATGAACCAAAATAAAACCAATCTCCATAGCAAGGATAACATCAACATAAGGTAACAACCCATAACATTGCCATCACATAGCCACAACAAAATAATGAAAAGTCCAATCAAAAACCAAATTTCAATATTATAGATCAACATTAAGTAACCATAAGAGGTGGCAACAACAATAGGATCCAACGGCTTCAGATGAAATCACAATATCAACCAACAATAAATATCATAGGCACCTTTCATTAACATCAATCAAGTTTCCATGAGGCATGTGTGCAACACTAATAGATAGAACTAGGAGGCTTCAACACTAAGCACCAAGAACCAATCGCCTCAATAAAATCAAATTATTTAATAAACACTCCTAGAGGAAACCGAATGAGGGAAAATAAATGGGTATTGTAGGAGAGTGCCATCACATGGCCTTACATGGATTAGCAAGGCAATCTATTGCAAGGTACCACCTCCATCTATGGTTATCTAGGTTTCCTCTCTCAAGGTTACTGCTCCATAAGGTGACTCATGTGGGACCACTTACCTTTCGTGAGCACAATGAAATGATCTTACCAACCAAGACTTCTCATCCCATCTTTAGCCTATGAAAGCACTAATAGTATGGGTGAGGTTGATAATTAATCTTGTTTAGTGTTTATCTACCCAAACCTACTAGTTCATTAATTATATTATCACCTGTTTAGGAAACTCTTCCATGGGTTACCCTAACAACCCCTATGTGCACTAGACCCCCATGAAAATCCGCTCCCTACGGGTACCAAACCAAACACACAAGGGGTGTACCTCATCTCACATAAAAATCAAACAAATATCACACAACATGAGAGGCAGAACCATCTCGCAAACACATTTCGTATCACTAAAACAAGAACAACGGAGGTACCACCCACAAAACTCAAAATCAGAAATAGGATCGAAGAAGAACAAAGGTCCAACCATGGAAAATCAATAAAATTAGAGTTTCTCCATTACCTTTGGAAGCCTAAAAATACTGAAAAATCCACAAACTCCCATGAAGGGTAAAACGAAGCAACATGGTTCCAACATAGAACTTCAACATATAAAATCCACAATCACACAATGACGAGAGTAGAGTAAGTGTGGAAAAAACATGATGAGATATTCAAACTCACTCAAAGCTAATAAAATCAACTCATTACCGAATTAATCGCACAGTTCAAAATCCTCTCAAAAACCTATTTGGGCGCAAACAGGCTCCTTCCATAAAAGGAAATAATCAGAATCAATTATAAATCAAGATCCACCATAATAACTAAAATTCCAAGCATTGAAACAATACTCAATCAACAACAAGGTTTTCAGTTCAAGCAACCTTTACATAATCAATTCAATACAGAATCAACCACAATTAAATTAGCCACAAGGACATCCAAGGGAGACCTCAATTTTCTCCACACATGATGCCCTAACAAGTTAATATTATGACTAATAAACAACTTAAAAAAAAACCAATAAGCATTAACAAGCAATACATCCAACGGTGACATTATTTTCATATTTACTAAAATTCCTTATTTATCCAACAATGCACCATAACTATGGAAAACCTTCACAACTTATGTATTGATATGAATAAATTTAACAATTGAAGCCATTCAAATATCCCAACATGAAAAGAAGTTGAACCACTTAGATGAATATAAGAACCTTAAAATCTATAGTCAGAAGATGCTTACCCTAACATATATTTTCTATTTATAGTTCTCTATTAATAACATTCTATCTCTTTTCTTAACAAAATTCCTCCACAATCCTAAAACCAATTTTCCTACTAATCACCTTAAATCAATAAATCAAGTATCCTATTTTCTATTTAATAATTCATTATTAACTATATCAATCTTTAACTTAATAACTAATCTCATATTGATTAACTAATCATTATGAAAGAACCAATATTCAATAATTAACGAAAAGATAACTTAATTATTTGGTTTAATCACATCCTTCAATTATCAAAATATAAATAGCCCAATTTTTCTCAAACTAATAAAACTATAATAAATAAAGCTAATGTTTTCTTCTAACCTAATTTAATTTAATCACTTTAATTCTATTCATTTTATTCCAGTATTTCCAAAACTTCAACCTAAAGTCAATAGAGTTTACAATACCTCACAATACTACCCATCATCTATGATATCAATATTTTTTTACCCTAATATGAGATATGTGGAATTATTCTCAAATATTAATAATTATACTAAATATTTTATCTCCTTTTTAAACCATAATGTTTTTCCCTATTAAACTAGCCCCGTATTTTAAGATTAGGTAAAGGGGAGATAATAATTCTATTTAGCTCACATGTAAGGAGGAATGTAATACCCCTCATGTTGTTGATACTCTTCGATACTCTTATGCATTGGTTTTGTACTTGGTTTGTGATGGTGATTAATTCACCAGATTGTTTGTGTGTGGATTCATAGTTTGGTTGGTTTGCTGCACTTGACATTACTTATGATGTTTGATAATATATTATGTGGTGATTATATTATTTGGTTATGCTTTGGTTTTCTTTAATAATATATATGGTGATGTGATTCTATGTTGTTATGGTTTCTAATGTGTCTTCTAGTGAATCTTGGTGAAAGGATGGTGTAGCATCACTCACTTGCGAGTGCAATATTACCCCATGATTACCTTTCACGATGTGTCTGTAATGGAGATTTACATGCTACTTAATATTTGTTTTTGTGTAGGATGCAGGTACTGGACACCAACTCCACCTGTTTTCCAGGTCTGAGTGTGTCCCATAAACCCAATGGGTATGATGTTGAAAAAGGAGTTGATAAGGAAGTGTCCCCATCCCAAGTGTGTCACCTCATTGTGAGTCTTTCGGTGTCGTGGTCTTGACCTTGTCCTTGTTTGAATATTGTTTGTTGTTGACTATTTATTTTATTTATGGATAGTTGTTATTTAATTTATCTTTATTTTATATGGGATTAATTAATGTTAATTTTTTGATATGATTAATTGTAGGTAATTGTAATTTAGTTAAATGTTGGATTTAAATATTGTAAATTAAAAGTTATTTAATTAATTAAAAGGTATAAACTAATTAATTTAAATAAATATTGTTTTATGATAATTGTAAATTATCTTTCTTCAAAATATTAATATTATATAATCTAATGATAATATCATGTGAGGATAAATGTGAAAATAATGAATTTTTAATTAAATTTGTAAGATAAATGTGAGCTTTTAAATGAAGAAAAAGGAACCAATGCAGGTTGTGGATTTTTGGAAAAGGAAGAGCTTTATTTATTTTTCTTTATTTTTATTATTGTGAGAGGAATAAGTTTCTATGGATGGGAATGTTTTTTGTTTTTTTGGGAAGAAGAAGTAACAAGAGTTGGAGAAAAATATGTGTGTGCTTCTATGTTAAAAAGTTGTTCTCTGTAAGGAAAAATATAATATTGGTCCAGAAGTTAGCTAAAAGAAGGAATTGGAGAAGGAACTGCAGAGGAAGTCTGTTTTCGAAAGAGGAAGAAGGGTTGTCATGTTTGGATTCGACATCAAATGAAGGACTCTATGTTCTTTTTGATTTATTAATTCTTTTGTTTTTGATATTTCTATTTAAGGGAAATGAAAATCATGTCTTCCATACTCGAAATTGATATCTATGTTTGAAAGAAGGTTTTGTTGTTGAATTTTTTTTTGTGTCAAACTTGTAAATCTTTTGTAGAAATCTATTGAGAAACCCTCTGAACTCTCTTCAAAAAATCTAGTTATAAAATTTTTGATCGGAAAAGAAAACCAATTTATTATGAGGATTAAAATTGTATGCCTTGATTTATTTTGTGTCTAGAGAAAAACTGGACTATTGTTTATATTATTTATTTTATATTTTGTGGGAAAATATATATACCTAGGTTATGTGCAGGATCATGATGGACCAAAAAGTGGCAATATGATGGGTATGTGTAGCGTATGTGGCTGATGAATTTTTTTTTACCCAAAATTGATGAAACAAAAAGGATTTTTAAAGGATATTCTCAGCTTTCCACCAATAAAATTATGCTTTACTTTGAATTTAATAAATAATTATTATTCATTTTCTATTTGAATTGCAACTAAAGTCTTGGTTGATAGGTTGATTGATAAACATCTATAGCTTTCCAACGGTATCACATTTTTTGAGTCTGACACATGCATCGCATTCTATAGTATTAAAAAAATAAAAATTCAATTTCATGTAGTTTTGACCAAGCTAAGGTGGTCAGACATACACGTTTTTATATTTTTTGAAAGTTGTAATAAAAAAATCATAATTAAGTATTTAAACTTGGAAAAAAATTACAAAAAAAAAATGCATCACATTCGAACATGAGTCCTCTACTTATATCTAAAATTTTATTAAAAAATATTATCATTTTATTGTGGTTAGGGTGGTCAAACAGACACCCACTTGTTTTTTTTCCTTGAAATTTATGTACTACTACATTGAAATTTCAAATTTTAACCAAATACATTTTTTTTCCAAAATAAACCTAATATTTTAGAAACTACATTCAATTAGCTACAAATTCTATTCTTACATATTTTTGAAATAATATAGATAACCTATTCAAATTTTTACGTCAAGTTTCCTAACTCTGATTTTTCTAATTTTTTTCCATGATGATCATGCACATACCCCCTATATATATACATGTGTTTATATTATGTCTTTTAAAAATATATATATATATATATATATATATATATGTATTGCAACAGAGAATCTTGGTTTTTGTTGTTTCTATTTTTTTTAAAAATAATAATAAAAATAAAATAAAAATAAAATTATATATATATATATATATATATATATATATTTGGGGGGGAGTGGTCGGCTGCCGTCGTACCACCCTTCACCCCTGTCGTGGACTGTGTGTAGCCACCATAGGTTGTGCACAATAGCCAATGGCTACTGGGCATAGCCATGTGGAGGCTACGGCCTCCCCACAAGGAAGTATGTAGTACCATATGGTTGCGTTGGTTTTTTTCTTATTAAAATTTTTCTTTATATTCAATTTTATTTAACTTTTTTTTATATTATATATAGCTATAAATTATAGTGAATTATACATGGGTAATTTTGTAATGTGATTTAAATCCATGATTTTTAATATATGTTTTATAATTTATCTATATATATATGTGTATATGCGTAAAAGCATATATATATGCTGAAATCATGGAACAGTTAGATAATGTTAAAATTTGCAATGTTGGATATTTTAGTGTGATTGATTAAATTAGAAATAAAATTTGTGGTTTAAATTAAGTTGAATGTTCTCGAGTGAATTAATTTATTTATTTCTTGGTGAAATTATTTTGTAATGAAATATGTTATATGGTGTTTTTTGAATTATAGCTTATTGGTGTACGTAATTGTTTACTCTTGAAATTTTTGTTGAGTCAATTATGGTTTTCTCTTAATTGGGATTATTTCTTGTGGGAAAAACCCTTAAGTTATTTATCCTTCTTTAGGAGCTTAAGTTACTTGTTAGGGACTTCTAGAGGCATGGGGAAATGATGTGTATTTATGATCTTTTAATTTGATATTTTTCCCTATTTTTGACTATAGTGCTGATCTTGAGTTTATGTTTGGGTTGTACTATTTTTTATGGGTGTTGATTCATATGATTTTGGTGAGATGGTTTTTCCTAGTGGTTGTTCTATTTTATGGTTCAACGTTCTTGTTTGTACAACCCCTTGATATTGGATTTTATGTTTTGGGTTCTAGGGAGAGTAGCTCTACGTAGGCGTCGATGCACAAAGGGGCTATCGGGATAACCCATGTTAGAGTTAGAGTAAAAAGTGATAACCCAATTAATTAATTAGGGGGTGGGTAGTAAAACATTAATAAGATAATTATGGATGCCTCATCTGCCTGTTAGGGATTTCATAGACTAAAGGTGGGCTGAGAAGGCTATAGTTGGCAAGACTATTGCCTCTTCTCCACGAGAGGTTAATGGTTCTGCATGAGTCACCCTATGGGGCCGGTTCCTAGAGAGGTTATCAGGATAACCATAGATGGGCCTGATGCCTAGAGAAAGGTAGTTAGGATAACCCATGTAGGACTATGTGACGACACTCTCATCTACCATTCCCTTAAGTTGATTTTTTTATTGCTAGCCTCTGGAAGTGGTCTTTTGATATTATGTTTCCTTTGTGTTTTCTTGCTTTTTATGTTTGGAGTTTAGTCTTTCATTTTTTGTTTGGATGTGCTTGGTTGAGGATCCTTCCTTATTTACTCCTAGCATGGGGGTGGCCGGGTGGAACATGCTATGTAATCCATTGGGTCCCATGTGATGCAGTTGTACCATTCAGTGTAGAGTTTTGTAGATGCAGTTTGATCTAGGGTTCATATGTTACCAGATGTATATTTGTACTCTAGATTTTTTTATGTATTTATGTATCACTCCCATGCGCGTTGGGAAGACTTGTGATGTAGTTTTGTATATGTCTTCATTGAGATGTACTAGCAGACTGATGTAATGTATAATCACACCATGTAAATCATTCTAGAACTACAATTTGTAAATACTTTTAATGTTATGTTGTATTCATGGAAATATGTACTCTATATTTCCATGTTTACTTTATTGTAATTTTCATATATGGTTTTATATGGAATATTCCTATAACATTATATTTTTTAATGAATTTTTAAATCAAGATATTTGAATGAATGGATTGGGTATATGTAGGATCATGATGGGACAAAAAGTGGCAATATGATGGGTATGTGGCTGACGTCCTTTTTTTTAGCTAAAATTGATGAAACAAAAAGGGTTTTTAAAGGAGATTCTCAGCTTTCCACCAATATAAATGATACTTTACTTTGAATTTAATAAGTAATTATTATTCATTTTCTATTCAAAGTATGACTAAAGTCCTAATTGATAGGCTGATTGAAAAAAATCTATAGCTTTCAAATGGTATCACATTTTTTGAATTCAAAACATGTGTCACATTCTATACTTCACATGCTATAGGATTAGAAAATGAAAAATTTAATTTCATGAATTTTTGACCAAGTTAAGGTGGTCAGACATATGAGTTTTTAATATTTTTTAAAATTTGTAATAGAAAATTCATAATTAATTATTTACTTGGAAAAAAATTACAACAAAAAATGTTTCACATTGGGACATGAGTCGTCTACTTATATCTATAATCTTATAAAAAAATATTATCATTTTATTCTGGTTATGGTGGTAGACAGACACCTACGTCTTATTCTTTCCTTAAAATTTAAGTACTACTACATTGAAATTTCAAATTTTTACCAAATAGATTTTTTTTTAAAACAAACCTAGTAGTTTAGAAACCACATTCAATTTGATACAAATTATATTCTTACATATTTTTGAAATAATATAGATAACTTATTCAAATTTTTACGTCAAGTTGCCTAACTCTGATTTTTCTAAATTTTTTGCCACTTAAGGGCTTGTTTTTTCCATGATGATCTTGCACATACCCGATTATGTTAGTAGAATTGGAAATTACATGTATCAACTTTGTTATGGGCTAAATTGTGTAATGTCACCTTGTGTACCCCAAGGGACTTAGGTGTTTAGTTTGTAATCATTAGCTATGTTAATTGCATTAGTAAACTTAGTGTCTATTATTTATGTTTTCAAGAAGAAAAAAGTTATTGTGTTTTAGTTGTCCTTCGGGGTTTGTGTGATGGGGTGTTACAAGGAATAAATTTAGACTAACTTTAAACTCCTATATGCACAAGGGAAAGAATGTTGTTATAGGTTGGAGTTGCAACTACCTTCATAAATATGAATGCAAAATGTGAATGCATAGACAAGGCACATGACGGTTTGACCATATTCCTTTAAGAAATGTGATCTCATGGAATGCAAAGATAGAAAAATATGCAGAAAAAAGATAACCTAAAAAGGCTTAAGAAACTTTCAAGCAAATGAGATTGGCTGGTGACGCCCAAAGAACTAGAGGTTATTTAAATTTTTACACCCTTCCATGCTCGAGTCCAAAAATTACGATAGATTTTATTAAGCATTTTAAGTAAAAAAACCTTAACTACATACTCTATCCTCCCTTCATATCAATTAAATGACATCCAACCTCATGGAGAATATTGGCAATGCTAAATGAAACAAGCTGGAAAATAGGTTTGCACTATAATAACAAGAGAAAGGTCATCTTTTTTTTTATAATTAGACATTATCTCTACAAAAATATCATGGCAACAATATTTATTCTATTAATGTTGATACTGGAGGAAGAAGTCATAAACAACTAATTGGCCAAGGTCTATAGAGTCAAGGAGGTTATTTAAACTTTTAAACTTATTATTTTGCTCAAGCGTTGTGGCTAAGACAGGTTAACAATGGAATCAAAGAGATTATTTAAACCTCTACAACATTCTATTTTCAAGTGTTGCTATTGTGACATGTTGCCAATAGCTTCAGGGAGGTTGTTTAAACTTTTACACTCTCTAAAGCCTAAATACTTCAACTAACAGGTCGTAAATGGTAAAAGGGACATTATTTAAAATTTAAACACTGCAACAATGATAGGTTTTTGATGGTTTTAGGGAGATTATCTAAATTTATGCACCCTCCATTGTCTAATAACTATAGTAGTGATAGGAAGACATAAATGATATATTTGAACCCTCAGCCATAACTAATGACCCTTTGTATTATGGAATGAAATAAATATGGTAAAGACACAAAACATATTTAACAAGAATGGCTTGAGACAAAAATTATTCTTGGAATAACCAACATGCAAGGAAGAAGCATAGACGAGGCACAAGCTCTATTTAAAGAAAAAATCTTAGGAATATGTCCTAACATGGTAAGAGTTGCTTGTTTTCTTTGTGTGCACAGACACACAGGTATAGCAAATGAGGGTTGTGCAAACTTCACACATCAGTAATCCTTATTGCATCACATATATAGTCGATCATTTGGTGTGCCTAGTTGACCTTCCTACCCAAACATGGGCAAGGCAAGTGATTGTTTGACAACATGCCTCAAGCAAATCTAGTCTCATCAAATGCCATGATCGCAACATATACCAAAAAAAAGGATTTGTTAAAAGGCTTTAGAAAATATTCAAGAAAAAAATGTAATCCTTCTACATTCACTAGCATCCTCCCAACCTGCTCCCAAATGGGAACTTTTGGAATAGGGTACATTCAAACAAAATTTTAATGACTTTAATGTTAAAAGGTCTTAATTCAGCTAGCAACAAGTATTTCTCACTCGTGAGTGTATTTTCGATTAGGCGCCAAGAAAATTATAATGTTACTTGTATAAAATGAATACATGAGGAAAGAAATGAAAATAGAACTTTGGGTCCTAGAATCCGTACCTTTCCCTAAGGATTTGACACTTGGGAAACACCTAAGTTGTAATTTCAAAGGTTGGATCAAAGATTACTCTCACAGAGTTTTAGAAGGACATATTTCCAACCACTCTGAATCACCACAAGCTCTAAGGCCTCTATTTTTTTTTTTTATTCATTAACCTATTACATTGTAAAAAAATTGTTCCCCATTGTTACTGATTGCCTAGATAGATATGCATGCAAGATATCAATCCAAAGACAAGGCATGTGTACGGTTAAAAATAATTCCCTATCTCTTGCCAATCCTTCCATTTAAGACATGCCTTTTTCCATATGTAAGGATAGTAAAAAGGCCTAAGAAAATTCAAGCAAATGTAATTGACAGGTGTAAACATAAGTTTCCATGTTAGAAGACAAGTGTTCAACACACAAATTTTTTTCATCTAGAAAATTTATTCACCTTACTATTCAATAATTTATCCATCTTTAATCATTCTTTTTGACTATTCTCTCCTTCCTCTATATTTTTTATCACTAGTTATATTTTCTCTACTCCAAACTCTTTTCTATACCTCCTCTATGCATAAAAATCATTCAACTAGCAATCCTCTTTTACTTCACTTTATTCACATATTCATTTATTTTATTTTATTTTCTTATTATATATAAAATCTTTAAATAAAATAAAATAATTTGCAATATATTTATTAAAGATAGTATTATTTATTAATAGTATAATAATTATTTTTTTATCAATAAAAATAAAAATACATTTAGTTATTTATTTTAATTTTTTTTTTTGTAGTTAAACAATTATCCTCCCAAATGATAAATTGCCAATTAAAATATAGTTTTAAAATAATTTTTTTAATCAAGATAATTTAATCCAATTAGTTAATACTAAAACATTACAAAGCAATTTAAATTTAATTATTTATTAATCCAAATCCTTTATGTTTCACAAAGCTAATTTATTTATTTGTTATTTCATTTTTTCCAACTTTAATTTAAATTAGCTTGTCAACCAAAGTTAATTTAATTAACTCATTAAATGAAGTCATTATGTTTACCACATAAACTCAATAACACTGAAAACAACAAAGCACAAATAAATACTTACACCAATATCTAGAAGGTCACAATGGAGGGCACTACATCCTCCCCCCCTTAGCATTGACTATACTTATTTTGAATATACTTCTTAAATATTTAAGAACTAAGGTAAAACATTATGAATCAAAATAATAATCTAAAGGTTATTAAGGTTATAAGTCCATCATTAAGGCTAACAAGAAATTTTAAAGATGAACTAGTTGATAAATTTTTTAACTAATATTGCTTAACATGATATTAGTATGAATAAAGACCAATTCTTCTGTAATGCTAATAATTTTCATGATGACGATCAGGGAAATCCTACTATGATAAACCATGTCAAGAGAAACAATTTAATAAGTTCACAACAATAATCTAAGAATCCCAATTCTAGAAAAGACAAGCTAAAACTTGTCTAAATTGCATCCTAAAGTTTTACCCAAAATCCATTACTTCACACAACAATCACATTATAAGAAACATCATAAATTCATCACAAATCAATACATCAAAATCATAGAACAAGTTCATATGATAAACGTAACCAAATTTAATCCAATGACAACTTCAATCCCCATGCATCAACATTACTTAAGCTTCAATAACTAGTGTCAAAGTCCTCAAGTTAGATAACATGTCATCCAGCCTAAATAAAAAATAGTGGGACAATCACCCAAAGGGGTCCCAATGATCAAGTGAGGGTGACAGAAGAAAACAATACAAGCTCAAGAGTCAAGCCATATGACAAATTTTACATCCTTTCATAATAGAAAGCACAATTTAACACATCATAAACACAAATTTATAGGTTAAAACACTCATTTTTCCACATATACACACAAAGCTATTCACTTCATTTACTAATCAACACAAATTTTCATAACATTTTTAGCAAAAAGACCAAAATTTAGAACTTCAATTTTCTAGAAAACACAACTCATTTCTCCATAAAACAACATCATAACAAAGTATCACAATTATCCTAGTCATCTACACTATTGGCCAAATAAAACTAAAGGGGTGCATAAGCACCAACAAAATCTTAAGGTATCTATAACATCAAAAGCTTCCAATGCAAAGGTGACTACTCACTATCAACTAGAGGACACTCTTCTAGGTCCTCATATGAGTCTAGCATGACCTTCTTAGAGGAAGAATGATGTGCTCATAGGAACTATTTCTCCTCTTTCATCAAATTGGGAACATTGGGTCCACATCCCAATGGCCAATCTTGAATTACCGAGGGTTTCTTTGTCCTAATAACATGTTTAGATTCAGCAATTTTCCTTTCCCTCTCTATCTTGGTTTGAACGCAGGCATGTGCCAAGGTCTCATCATTAGAGATCTCTTCTAATGATTGACATACTTGTACCCTTTCTAAGCCTGGCTGCTCTGGTATTTGTATTACACCCCCTAAGTGGTTCAAAGAATCCCTACTTCCCTCAGTTTAGTGTCATGAAAATGTTGAGATAAGGTACCTTGGTAGTCAGTCTTTCGGCCACCACCACGCTTTCCACCACAAACTCTCCCTTGACCACTAGGCATCCTACACACCTCACCAAGAAAGAAAAGGGTCACAAGATTGACACAAGGTGACCAAAGGAAGAACAACAAAAAATACCATCTTTATCATCAACTCAACATATACACACACACATACTCACATCACTAGAAAATGTGTCATAAGGCAACAAAAAGGTCCATAATGCATCCCTGGTAGGAAGAATATCAGTGCATTGCGTAGTACACCAAGGCTCCTATCCTTTTCGCCAGTTTTTGCATCATTGAACCGACACCACCTAGAGACCAACTTCGAATTGCTAAGCGAGGATGATAGGAGGGTGAACATCTAACCTCAAGATCCTAAATGCAAGGTTAACATAATGGGCTTAATTAACCTACAGTACCCATTGTTTGATAATCTTTGTTCTGATACCGAGCTGTAACACCTCACCATGCAAACCCCAAAGGGAAACAAGTAATCACCATAAAAGCACAGTAATTTTTCCTTTTTTTTGAAAGAGAAACATAACACATAATGAACAAGAATGACCAACACATACATTGCAATTAAATAGATTCATCATATACCATATCCTCTGGGGTACACATGACAACATTACTAAATGCAATCCCATAACAAGACAATATTTCACAAACTACAAGTATCCCACTTAACCATTATATAAAATTAATAATCGATGATCAAAAATCCACAACATAATATATATAAATCCATCCATCACATCTATGAACATAATTATAAATATTTCCATAGATACAACACCATAAAGAATTACATACTGTGAAATGATAACACATATAAGTACCAAGTAATTATATACATTTCATAAACAACAAGCATCCATTCAAGATCATAAATTAAGGACAAAGCTTACATTCGTTACAAGAGTTATAGTATTACAGTTGTGTTCTCCAACATAAATGGGAACAATACAATAAGATAGAATAATACAACTAGAAAGGTGAATAGAAAGTAACAAGATTAGCTCCAACTTGGGTACAATTCTAGAGTCACCACAAGTGCCACAACCTACACATCTCAATCCCTGGTTGGGGACTCAATGGGGTGTGTAGCACATTCAACCCAACCATGTGCACTGAAAATTCCACCCCCTGTGCTAGGAGTCAACAAGAAAGATCCCCATCCCTCAACCAAAACAATCAAACGAACTAAAAGAAAACCAAACTCCACAACAAGGATAACATCAGCATAAGGTAACAACCCATAACATTGCCATCATGTAGCCACAACAAAATAATGAAAAGTCCAATCAAAAACCAAATTTTAATATTATAGATCAATATTAAGTAACCATAAGAGGTGCCAACAATAATAGGATCCAATGCCTTCAAATGAAATCATAATATCAACCAACAATAAATATCATAGTCATCTTTCATTAACATCAATCAAGTTGCCATGAGGAATGTGTGTAACACTAAAAGATAGAATTGGGAGGCTTCAACAATAAGTACCAAGAACCAATCACCTCAATAACATCAAATAATTCAATCAACACTCATAGAGGCAACCAAACAAGGGAAAATAAATGGGTATTGTAGGAGAGTGTCATTGTATGGCCTTACATGGATTAGCTAGACAACCTATCACAAGGTACCACCTCCATCTATGCTTATCTAAGATGCCTATCTCAAGGTGACCACTCCATAGCGTGACTCATGCAGGACCACTTACCTTTTGTGAGGACATGGCAGTGATCTTACCAACCAGGTCTTCTCATCCCATACTTAGCCTATGAAAGCACTAACGGTATGGGTGAGGCTCATAATTAATCTTGTTTAGTGTTTATCTACCCAAACCTATGAGTTCATTAAGTATATTATCACTTGTTTAGGAAACTCTTCCATGGGTTACCCTAGCAACCCCTTTGTGTGTTGGATCCCCATGAAGAGCCACTCCCTATGGGTACCAAACCAAAATTGCAAGGGGTGTACCTCATATCACATAAAAATTAAGGAGCACATATCACACAACATGCAAGGCAGAACCATCTCGTAAACCCATTCCATGTCACTAAAACAAGAACAGGGGAAGTGCCACCCACAAAACTCAAAATAAGAAATAGGATCAAAGAATCACAAAGGTCCAACCATGGAAAATCAATAAAATTCAAGTTTCTCCATTACCTTTGGAAGCCTAAAAATACTGAAAATCCACAAACTCCCACTAAGGGTAAAATGAAGAAACACGGTTCCAACATAGAACTTCAACATATAAAATCTACAGTCACACAATGACGAAAGAGAGTAAGTGTGGAAACAACATGATGAGATCTTCAAACTCACTCAATGTTAACAAAATCAACTCATTACAGAATTAATCGCACATATCAAAATCTTCTCCAAAACCTTTTTGGGCACAAATAGGCTCCTTGGACATAAAAGGCAATAATCAGAATCAAATATAAATCAAGATCCACCATAATAACTAAAATCAAATATAAAGTTCCAAATATTGAAACAATACTCAATCAACAAGGTTTTCAATTCAAGCAACCCTTACATAATCAATTCAATACAAAATCAACTAGAAGTAAATTAGCCACTAGGACATCCAAGAGAGATCTCAATTTTCTCCACACATGATGCCCTAATAACCCTTACATAATCAATTCAATACAAAATCATCTAGAAGTAAATTAGCCACTAGGACATCCAAGAGAGATCTCAATTTTCTCCACACATGACGCCCTAATAAGCTAATATTATGACTAATAAAAAACTTAAACAAAACCAATAAGCATCAACAAGCAATACATCCAATGGTGACATTATTTTCATATTTACTAAAATTGCTTATTTATCCAACAATGCACCATAACTATGGAAAACCTTCACAACTTATGTACTGATATGAATAAATTTAACAATTGAAGCCATTCAAATATCCCAACATGAAAACAAGTCAAACCACTTAGATGAATATACGAACCTTAAAATCTACAGTCAAAAGATGCTAACCCTAACATATATCTTCTATTTGCAGTTCTCTATTAATAACATTCTATCTCTCTTCTTAACAAAATTCCTTGACAATCCTAAAACCAATTCACCTACTATTCACCTTAAATCAATAAATCAACCTATTTTCTATTTTAATAATTCATTATTATCTATATCTTAATCATTAATCTAATAATTAATCTCATATCAATTAACCAATAATTTTGAAAGAACCAATATTCAATAATTAATGAAAAAATAACTTAATTATTTGGTTTAATCACATCCTTAATATAAGTAGGCCATTTTTTCTCAAACTAATAAAACTATAATAAATAAAGCTAATGTTTTCTTCTAACCCAATTTAATTTAATCACTTTAATTCTATTCACATTATTTCAATATTTTCAAAACTTCAACCTAAAGTTAGTAGTGTTTACTATACCTCACAATACTACCCATCGTGTATGATATCAATTATTCAAAGTTTTACAATCCCATTTTTGAGAATACAATGAAGTAAACAATCAAAATATTATCCGAAGTAATCATCTAAGAGTTAATATCCTACAAATACAAGTATACAAATATGAGTAATTTCACTTAATTTTCCCTTCACCAATATTCTAGCTTGCTTAGTTATTTTAAATGTTGATGAAAACCCATAATAATGAATCTTTTCATTTTGCACCATTACCAAATTCATAAATATTCATGAAAATGTGTATTTTAAGATTATCTTATTTAATTCTTAAATTTCACAAAATAAATTTTCATGGAATAATTTGCATCAATATAAATAAATTAATTTATCACTTTTCCAAAAAAAATTATTAACATTAAAATTTAAACATATTTAATTTATTAACAATGTGTTAATTTACTAACTTTATTAAATTAATAAATATTAACATTTACTTAATTTTCTAACTAAAGTTATTAAAGAAATTAATAGAAAAAGGGAAGAAGACTTATTTATTTATTTTCTTATTTTTCTACCCTAAAATGAGATATGTGGAATTATTCTCACATATTAATTATTGTACTAAATATTCAATCTCCTTTTTAAACCATAATGTTTTTCCCTATTAAACTAGCCCCTTATTTTAAGATTAGGTAAAGGGGAGATAATAATTCTATTTAGCTCACATGTAAGGAGGAATAAATTTAAACTTTAAACTCCTATATACACAGGGGAAAGAATGCTGCTATAGTTTGGAGTTGCAACTACCTTCCTAAAAATGTATGCAAAATGTGAATGCATAGATAAGGCACATGACGGTTTGACCATATTCCTTTAAGAAATGTGATCTCATGGAATGCAATCATTGAAAAATATGCACAAAACAGATTAGGTGAAAATGCTTAAGAAACTTTCAAGCAAATGAGATTGGCTGGTGATGCCCAAAGAACCAGAGGTTATTTAGATTTTTACACCCTTCTATGCTCAAGTGCAGCAACTACGATAGATTGTATTAAGCATTTTAAGTAAAAACACCTTAACTACATATTGTAGCCTCCCTTCATATCAATTAAATGACGGCCAAGCTCATGGAGAATATTGGCAATGCTAAATGAAACAAGCTGGAAAACAGGTTTGCACTATAATAACAACAGCAAGGTCGTCTTTTTTTTTGATAATCAGACATTATCTCTACAACAATATCATGGCAACGAGCTTTATTCTGTTAACGCTGATACTAGAAGAAGAAGTCATAAACAACTAATTGGCCAAGGTCTACAGAGTCAAGGACGTTATTTAAACTTTTAAACTTCTTATTTTGCTCAAGCGCTGCGGCTGAGATAGGTTAACGATGGAATCAGAGAGATTATTTAAACCTCTACAACATTCTATTTTCAAGTGTTGCTGCTATGACAGGTTGCCAACAGCTTCAGGGAGGTTGTTTAAACTTATACACTCTCTAAAGCCTAAATACTTTAGCTGACAGGTTGTAAATGGTAACAGGGACATTATTTGAAATTTAAACACTGTAACAATGATAGGTTGTCGATGGTTTCAGGGAGATTAATTAAATTTATGCACCCTCCATTGTCTAATCACTGTAGCAGTGATAGGAAGACATAAATGATATATTTGAACCCTCAGCCATAACGGATGACCCTTTGTATTATTGAATGAAATAAATACGGTAAAGACATAAAACATATTTAACAAGAATGGCTTGAGACAGAAATTATTCTTGGAATAACCAACATGCAAGGGAGAAGCATAGACAACGCACAAGCTCTATTTAAAGAAAACATCTCAGGAATACGTCCTAACATGGTAAGCACTGCTTGTTTTCTTGGTGTGTGCAAACACGTAGGTATAGCGGATGAGGGCTGCACAAACTTCACACATCAGTAATCCTTAGTGCATCACATATATAGTTGATCATTTCGTGTGCGTGGTTAACCTTCCTGTCCGAACATGGGCAAGGCAAGCGACTATTTGACAGCATGCCTCAAGCAAATCTTGTCTCACCAAATGCCATGATCACAGCATATACCAAAAAAAAGGATTTGTTAAAAGGCTTTAGAAAATATTCAAGAAAAAAATGCAATCCTTCTGCATTCGCCAGCATCCTCCCAACCTGTTCCCAAATGGGAACTTTTGGAATAGGGTATGTTCAAACAAAATTTCAATGACTTTAATATTAAAAGGTCTTAATTCAACTAGCAGCAAGTATTTCTCACTCATGAGTGTATTTTCGATCAGGCGCCAAGAAAATTATAATGTTGCTTGTATAAAATGAATACATGAGGAAAGAAATGAAAACAGAACTTTGGGTCCTAGAATCCATACCTTTCCCTGAGGATTTGACACTTGGGCAGCAGCCGAGTTGCAATTTCGAAGGCTGGATCAAAGATTACTCTCACAGAGTTTTAGAAGGACATATTTCAAGCCGCTCTGAATCACCACAAGCTCTAAGGCCTCTCTTTTTTTTTATTCATTAACCTATTCCATTGTAAAAATTGTGTTCCCCGTTGTTACCGATTGCCCAGATAGATATGCATGCAAGATATCGATCCAAAGACAAGGCACGTTTACTGTTAAAAATAATGCCCATATACCCTGTCAATCCTTCCATTTAAGACATGCGTTTTTCCAGATGCCAGGAAAGTAAAAAGGCCTAAGAAACTTCAAGCAAATGTAATTGACGGGTGTAAAGATAAGTATTCATGTTGGAAGACAAGTGTTCAACATGCATTACTATTCAATAATTTATCCGTCTTTAATCATTCATTTTGACTATTCTCTCCTTCCTCTATAATTTTTATCACTATCTATATTTTCGCTACTCCAAACTCTTTTCTATACCTCCTCTATGCATAAAAATCATTCAACTAGCAATCCTCTTTTACTTCACTTTATTCACATATTCATTTATTTTATTTTATTTTCTTATTATATTTAAAATCTTTAAATAAAATAAAATAATTTGCAATATCTTTATTAAAGATAATATTATTTATTAATAGTATAATATTTATTTGTTTATTAATAAAAAGTAAAATATATATATTTATTTATTTTAATTTATTTTTTTGTAGTTAAACAATTATCCTCTCAAATGATAAATTGCCAATTAAAATATAATTTTAAAATAACATTTTTTTATCAAAATAATTTTATCCAATTAGTTAATACTAAAACATTACAAAGAAATTTAAATTTAATTATTTATTAATCCAAATCTTTTATGTTTCGCAAAGCTAATTTATTTACTTGTTATTTCAAAATTTTCCAACTTTAATTTAAATTACCTTTTCAACCAAAGTTAATTTAATTAACTCGCTAAACGAAGTCATTATGTTTACCATGCAAATTCAATAACATTGAAAACAACGAAACACAAATAAATACTTACGCCAATATCTAGAAGGTCACAACAAAGGGCACTACACAAAACTCAATTAAGTATTAACTAAACCTTTCCATAGTTTGCACTTAATGCTTAAATATTTGTCAAAGTTTATTATCTCTTTCTATTATTCTACTCTTATTCTATTTACTCTTCAATTCAAACTATAGTAATAAAACCATATATTCCTTTTCATTTAAATTATTGAATTTGATCAGCGAGCTATGTCTATCTAATGCAAAGAAAATGATTGCAATAGTATTGGTCTAGCATTTACTACGTTCATTCAGCATTGATTGCTTTATGTTTATGAATTGCATATAACATGTCATCCCCTATGCTCATTTTTCTCCAATGTCCTTGTAACAGGAAGGTCACTATTTATAATTTCAGCGGGAGACAAACACTTGCATTGGCGTAAAAATAGACAACTGTTGAACAAGAAAATTGTAGGTCAGATTATTGGATCATTTTCTTGCTCTCTTTGCAATCAAACATTTTCAAGGCTATGCAAAATATCAACTCAATTGTACTACACATATGTGCAAAGTACTAAACATTTGACATACATAATGAAGACAACATATGAGAATATGGAAACAATAGATGTTAATAAGTATGAATATGCAAGCTGCTCACGAGTATGGAACATAGACAATGTCCTTAAAAATAACAATCTTTCTACAATAGGCACATTAAAATAGAATGTTTAACACTGTTTCTTTGATTCATTACAACTACTATCAAGCAATTAGTTATAGGTTCTTAAATATGTAATTGTCTATAACTATATATATATAGATATAATGTGTATGTGTATATATATGTATATATAAATGAATCTCTACTATGTCTATATAATAACGCCCTTCTTTCATGGAAGTGTTGCCTGCAAGTATTCAAGACAACTATGGAGAAAAAGAGGACTGATGTAGAAAATCACGAAAAATGCTATTGTAGAAAAGTAATGCACTGAACCTGAATGAGCTAAACCAAACAAAAACCATGAATTCATATTGGGTTTTACATTCACATTAAAACCTTTGATTGTATTCAGGCTTTTTGTTTGGGTTCCTCTCATTCAATCTAGTGTATTTGTATTTTGGGAAAACACATTTTGTACTCAATGGCTATTGAACTCCTTCTACATACGTATATGTATTTCGACAACGACATCAAAAAGAAAGTAGTTGAACTTTAACAAGCTAGCAAAATTTCATATCATACTTTATACTATTCCATCATGCAAACTGTGGGAAGATGCATTTTCAACCTCTTGTACAATAGTATACAAAAAGATAAGCATATATGACCAATGCATGCTCTAATGTACTCTCTAATGCTATATCATTGCTTTACAGACAAATGATGGAACAAACAAAAAGACCAGCACAACAAATGCAACACATGGGAAAAGAAACAGGAAAATGGTAAACAACTTATTCTATTACCCTATCATATGCATCTCTCCATCATCCAGATATAAGATTTACATTTTCCTCCGTCCATTAAGAAAAAAAGTGAAGAATATCATATCAATTGAAGACTTAAATGAAAAGAAAGTTGGTGACACATTCGAAGGTGACATTCTTGTTGTCTAAAAAGAAACATTAGACAAAGACAATGAAACAAATGAGGTATTGCGTGCATATGTCAAAGCTAAAATGATAATTACATTGAATATCAATGGAAACCTTGTGCAACAACACCAGCACAAAATAGTTCCAAGAATAGGAAGTTTGATATCAGGTTTCCAAATTGCACGTAAAATAGGCGATGACAGAGGAGACTGTGGTTGCATATTGATATTGACAGACACTAGCACAATTGAAAGCATGACGTGATTTTCTAAAGACTATTACTTCATTTTGGATACAACTATAAGCCACTTACTAGCAGTCACTGATTAAAATCCAATTGGAACAATAGGTGCTTTGGTTGTTGGTGCTAATAGAGTTGGTAGCCAATATGCTATTGACATCAAAGATGGCAGAGCAGAATTTGATAGAGCGTAGGTACAAATCTCTACATACCATACACCACTAATCCATTTTAACCCTTTTCTATACCATTTTGGCATCTACTAAATTTTTTTGTAACGATAACTAACTTTCTCATTGCCATGTAGTTGCAACGGCATTCATCTCATGAACAATAATACATGCAAATAATGTAGGAGCTATTCAACAACAAAACTCCATCATTTCTTTTCAAGAATATCTTAAAAACCACATATCAAAAGAACATATTGCATACAGGCCAATCAACATTTATTTGTAAATTGAATAAAAAAAGAACAATGGATAGGCTAACTTCTCTAATGCAATCAACATTTATGGTAACTTTTGAAATATCTTGTCACTTTCTCAAACAATATGATCTTCGAAACTGACTCTTATAACAATTTACATTTACATGTTCCAGGTTTTAGGCACATTAAGAGCAACAAACAAACTTTCAAACCCATTCAATTTTTTTTATCCAATTTGCAATTATAGATTCAACACTTACAAAATGCTCCAACAAGATGGTGCTTATTGTAATCAATGTGACAAGGAAGTCAGTTGCATATACTTACTTCATCCTTAAGCTATCATCATAACAAATGCCAAGCAAAAAATCAATTATTCAGTTCAAAACCATGTCATGCAACAACTCTTGCCTACTCTTCAAAACATGACATACAAAGACTACATCAAGGAAAAAGTAGTAGTTGTCTTTGCACTATGGGACTTCATCGCCAAAGGCCATTTCAAGCTCAATAAAAAAAAAATCATTATAGAATCCATTTTCCTAACTCAATGAACGTGATATGCTACAAGAAGGTACAAAACAATACTGATACAAATACTTGTTTCTATCTTCAATTTGAAAAATATGTTTAAAATTACATAGAAATATGCTTTTCCTACTAATCATATCAATACCATTGCAGATGACAAAGGAACACAACCACCTACAAAGCTACCTTTTGTTGCACCAATTTGCACTTGTCTTTTATCTTACGCTTATGTTCTTGCCCATTCATCCTATATGACTACATTTCATGTTTTATAGATTAAAACTTCTTGCAGTTCTCATTTTATAGTCAACATGTTTTCCCTTTATATCCTAGACAGTGCTTAATTTTCTCATTTCCCTCATGGAATATCAATTATTGCATTTGAATTTCAAATACTTGATTAGCCAATCAAATTCAAAAGTTTATAATATTTTTCTACCTTCCTATAGTTCTAAATTCAAGCACATATTTTTCATAGGCACTAGCATCCACTTTATAACAAAACATAGAAGAAAAATTAATGGTTCATTTTATATTTTCATTCTACAACATTGTGTATTTACTATTTCTCATACTTGATATCTACATGTATTGCTCATTGTTACAGGGAAAACTAAATAGTTTATTGCTTTTATGCCAATCAACACTTTGTCAAAGATTATGCAATTTGTATTCAACAATTCAATATTTTCCAAATTAAAAAATGTCCTCTTTTGCTAATTTACTTTAACAAAAATGAATAATAGACCTACTGGAATTTAATGCAATAGTTGTAGATTGATTGACAAGCGTTCCCTTTACAATGTACAAAATTCCATGCACATGAAATGCATAACGGTAGTAAAGCTGACATAATTTGCATTCAATTATTAATTTTATCATTTTCATTTTTAATACTTGCTTCACCAAATAAGTTTCATTGTCTTGTAGTAGGTCTACTATTTGTTTTAGTTTCAGTAAATTAGAAAAATATTAGAACATTATATACTTGGGATTTATGCACATATTTTTCAAGTATTAATTCACTTAGATCATTGAAAAGTCATGTCAAAAACAATTACTATAAAATCATTGAAATGACACATTATCAAGCAATCCCAATACCTTTTTGTGTGTCAACGGTAAACAAGTCTAAACGAGAATGCTTCTCTATACTTTGCTATGCTAAACACACCATCAATTTCACTACTAGGAATAGCTAATGTATAGTCTCATCAATGTACTACACAAAAAACATTCAATATGAATTGCATATTTGTAGGTTGCTTATGGCCATAAATCACACATATTCAAACAATTGACATAATTTTTCCTACATGAATTCAAGGAATCAAATTTCATTGCAAACAAAACAAGAAAAACATCCCAAACTCTGACCTCGCAAGCTCCTCTTTAAGAATCAATTGTATTTGTACTAGTTTAGGTCTTACTCTACTGTCTATATTCTCAGACATTTGCATGTAACACACTTGCCATTCTTACCATCTATGCACTCAGTCAATGTCTACAAGCTAGGTAGCGCATCTAGGCATACACAAGCATTCATGTTTACACTTGTTCATCATTTACACATTACGAGGTATTGAGATTGCTCCATACCACTAGCCTCACCATATTGTTTTTGGTGGGACTTTTCAATGATAAAAGTGGATTAATATTTGTAAAACAATTAATTGATATTTAAACCACCCGTTTAGCTACAAAGTTGTTATTCGTATGAACTTTACTTTTTATGTACTATTTTCCAATGACTTGTTCTTTTCTAAATTCACAATAAATACAATTATTTATAATTAGTTCATTTAACTAAATCAATTTATTTTACAGATATAGAAAAAATGGACATGGTTAAACTATTCAAAAAAATTACTACTAATTGAACATAATAAAATGGTATAAAAAAAAGATTAAATACTTTTCAAATTTTTACTTATTACTATTAATTGAACATAAGAAAATGGTATTAAAACAATTAAACACTTTTCACAATTAACAAGATCTTGTCTAGGCCAATTCTTTTCCATATGTTGTCTATTTCTTGGCTTCTATTGTTTCATTTTTATGGCATACTAAAATTTATCAACTTATAACTTGTGTTCTTAAATAATTAGTAATGATTTAATTTATACTCAATAAATTAATTATTACTAAATAATTTATTTCATTGGAAATTTATTTCACAAAAGTCTATTTCTTGGCTTCTATTGTTTCATGGCATACTAAAATTTGTACTTATTTATAAAAATTATGAACTTATAACTTATGTTCTTAAATAATTAGTAATGATTTAATTTATATTGAATAGATTAGTTGCTACTAAACAATTTATTTCATTTGCAATTTATTTCACAAAAGTAATTCAATGTGTAATCATAAAAACTAATAAACATCATTTATTCATGCAAACTAAAATTTGTACTTATTTACAAAAATTATTAACTTATGACTTACTTTATTAAATAATTAGTAATGATTTAATTTATGTAAAATATTTTTGCAAACTAATAAGCACCTATTTTCTAAGGTAATTTAGTAAAAGTTAGTATATTTTCAAACAATTAGCTAATTTTATTTAATATAAGTAATTGGATTTCCACAACTACTTAATTAAATTTCTAATTTCAAAATGTATTTACTATTCATTTATTGATTAAATAGTAATTAGTACATGAATGATTTAATTTATATTATAAAAAAACTTGGTATTAATTAAGATATTTTTGCAAACTAATGAGCACTTATTTTCTAAATTATTTAGTCATAGTTACTATATTTTGAAACAATAAGCTGATTTTATTTAATTTAAATAATTAGTTTCCTCTTGTTGCTTAATTATTTTTATAATTTCAAAATGTATCTAATTTTTAGCCATGGTCTAATTCTCTAATGTTCATTTCCTACTTATAGTAATTAGTATTAACTCACTATTTTTTTTAATACATTGTCCAAAGCAATTTCCTATTAATAAAAAAGTAATTAGATTCATTTTAAACCAATTGGTTAAAATTCATCTTACCAAATCTTTGAATTTATATTATTAAGTAATTAGATTCATTTTCAAGCCGTCGGTTGAATTTTACCTTACATAACTAACTAGTTTTTTTCCAACTAATTATTTCAATTAAGCTTACAAAGTAATTAAATTCATTTATGAAGAATTACTAATACTAAGGATTGCTTAAAAATATATAGTATCATATTTTCTTAATTTTATTACACAATTATTCCAAAAAGTTCTAGTAATCAAAAGCAAACTCTACCCTCATATTTTTCTTCTCAAATCAAATACTCTTCCATTCCATTTGTTCTTCTTTTTTGCATTCAATAACCTAAAAGATTTTTGCTAGCCAATAGGAACATGACACGTTGCGTCACTTGTTTTTATGTTAGTTTGTTATATTTTTAAAGAATTTATACTTACTATTTTTAAAAGTCTTTTACACTTTTTTAATTTTATTTTAGTAAATTTAAATTGTTTAGAGAAAGATAAATTAGGTTTCAAAATTCAAACGATTAATCTTCTATTAGAGGTTATTGGATACTTGGTGTACTGGTTGAGTCTTGTTGTAAACACCTATAAGGTGATGAGTTCAAATCCCTCAATAAATTATTAAAAAAATAAAAAATAAAAATTATATATATATATTCTATTAGCAAGTCATTCAATTATGGAGTTGGTAGCATTTTTTTAATTATTTTATTTTTTTTATTTCACTCATTTTTGTGCCTTAATTTATTGAGCCTATTCTTTATCATTTTGATTACTAAGAGACATGGTTTCCCTTAAATCCATACTCCACATAAGTAAAAGACCAGTTAAACCTCCCACTCTCACTCCCAAGAATTTTTACCTTTTAGGATGCCAATTAATTGAATTGCTATCCTCCTAATACAATCACATGCACTTGTTCACCTAAAATAAAATAAACTTTTCTCACACAAACACTTGTGTTTTCATACCCCAAGCACTCAATAAGAATCTAGGGCACAAATTTGAACATCTAGGGAACTTAAATAGAACTTAGGTCACATAGACAACTATAATCAAAACCTCCATTGTTCAAGAGCCATTGTTGCATCAATGTAGGAGCATCTCAAGGATTGAGTATTGTTGCATCATCGAAAACTATATTTTAAAATATTTGTTAAACTTTTAAAGTTTTTTCCTATATTGCCACATTTTTCTTTTCTTGTTGTAGATTTATTCTATCTAAAATCACCATACAAATATATAACTAGTCATTCTAACATGTAGAAAATAATCTTCATAAAGTTTTCAAAATGTAATCATAGTATCATGTTGGCACCATGAACTTGTCCTTGTATGAAAACTATATTTTATTTGATTTATTATAAGTTGTGATGTGTTCTTATTATAAATATAATTCTCATTGATTTGTACATCAAAATATTTGAAATTTGTGCCAATTATAAGGTTGGTTATTTGAGTATTGGTCCCAAGGAGATTGATGGTCAAAGCCACCTTAAATTTGAAATCCTATATCTTATTGCACTTATGTATGAAGGGGTAATATTATGATAAATGAGTTATCTATCCCATTTCAAGTAAAGTTAAAGAGTTGAAGTCAGTTAACATTGTTCACATGGTCTTTATTTCATGTACATAAGTCATTGTGTCATGCTTTTAGATTAGAACCACCTGCATTTTTTTTATGAATGTTGGTAGATCAATTATTGATAACAAATGGAAGATGAGATCAAATTATTGATAACATGTGATTATAATTAAGTGTTAATTATAATGCATACATTTTATTATTCTTCACCATATACTTATTCTTATTTTCCAAAGAATTAATATATTATGTATTCTTTCATCTATTTTTATTTTTACTCCATGGATTAATATCCTTTCATTAGACCCTCTATCTATGACTATATTAATTCATATCAAAGCCTAGTTTCCTATTAGGGTGAGTGCAGGATCATGGGGGTCCAAAAAGTGGCAATATGACAAAAAAGTGGTTGAAGAATTATTTTAATCCAAATTTGATGAAATGAAAAGAGTTTATTGAGAAAATTGTTAGCTTTCCAAAAATATAAGATATGCCTTATTTGGAATTAAATATATAATTATTATTTGTTTGTGTCATCCACCCCCCAGGAGCACCATCTACAGAATAAAACCTTCATAGAAAACAAGAGAGGCAACACAAGGCCATTTCACCAAGAAAGATAGTGAATAAAAATGAGATAGATAAAATTGCATATTGTACAGACTTTTAAAGCCACGAAAAACACAAACGAGTGAAAAACTACTATACAAAAAAAACTAATTATCCCTAAATTAAACTTAACACACTAACACCCCCCCTTAAGAGAAAACTTTGGGAGAATGAAGATACAATATGGGTCTTGGATATACAACCATTTTAGGTACCCATTTACAACTGCAAAAAGAAATCTCTCACAACTAGAGAAAAAGAGTAAAACCCTGTGGGAAAAAACCCCTCTCCAAAAGAGAAAAAAGAAAACAAAAAAGATGCACAGATGGAGGATTCAATCACAACCCCCAAGGACTACATGCATCAAGTATATACAATCAATGACCTCCCCATACGAGGGAAAGAGAGAGACTATACGCCCCCCAAAACACAATGTGTAATCACCTATAAAAATGGTAAGTGCCTAAAGAAAAAACATAATCCAATGTCGACAAAAAAAATTTCTCCATTTTGGAAGAAACATAACCAAATACAAATGCAGGAATGCTTCCCATTCCCAATAGGAATTGAAAGAAAGAAGCATGCAAATGAATGATGATGTCTTTGAAATTTTCTTATGTTTGGCCAAGACCTTGGAAGATGATGCCATTAACCAATCAGGAACATGCCCAATCATAATAGGAGGTGACAAAAAAGGTACCACTAGAAACTAATGCTGAATAATATCCAAAGACGGAGATGGTTTGACAACAATTGTGTAATAACTGGCATCAAAGAGGAGAGATAACCCCTCAAATGTGTCTTTCAAGTCAGAAATATGAGATTCTACAAATAATGAATCAATATCCGACAAATAGGAATCCTAATCAGGAAGAAAATAACATACTAGTTGTGATGAATCACTGGACATGCTCAATGAATCATCAACACAGGATGAATGGTCCTGCTGAATAGGAATGATAGGGGTCTCAATCAGTGACTCTACACAATGAATCACTGAAGGTGAAGGTATATCAACTGTCTATGTCGGAGAAGGAGTATATGAAGAACCCTCATCATCCTCATCTGAAGATTCAAAGTATTCCAAAACTTCAAACTCCTACATAGTAGCATGATCATAGGGTACCATGTCTGAAAAATGAAGAGGCACAAGACAATATGAAACATGATCATCTAGGAATAGGTGAATATTAGGATCTCCATGTATTTCCTAAATTTTAGTCTGAATAATATGAGGACACTCAAAATGATCAATAGAATTCAAAGTGGCATCATCAATATGCACTGTAATAACTCCTAGGACATGATCCCTTTTACAATTCCATGCAAATTTCTTACTATCAATGCCAAGAAGGGGGAAAAAATTATATAAATGTCGCAACAAATGAAGCCATCTACTAGATGTTTTATGATACCATCTCTCCATTGTTTATATTTTCCCCTTTTTAACATAATCACAGCAGTATGAAATGAAAACCTCATAATGAAATATAAAAAATCTCCAAGAATACAAAGACATTAACATTCAACAACAATTAGAAACTCCCAAATACTACAAATGAAGCCTTCCCAAAATACTTAAGGAAGCAATAATGCAAAAAAGGGCTAAGAATTTGAAAAAAATCAAGCAAAAAAATTAAACACGGCTACTAGGTTCTCACACCAAATCACCAAGCCAGATCTCAAATCAACTCACCAAGAAACTCCAAAGAGTGCACAAGCAACACCAATCACCACACACGAGAAATAATCTATGATACTTCCTCAACACCAATCAAGTGCACTACAACTCTATTTAAAGAGAAAAAATATTCTCCACACTACCAATGTGGGATTAAATGATTTTGCAACCAAGTTAAAAAATAGGTGAATTTTTTTTCATGCCCAGAAAAAAATATCCACGAAAAATGGAAACCCTAAATAAATATTTAGGAACTTCACCAAAAATATTAGGCCTAACAAAAGTGAAATTACCTGGACAACCAATCATACACCAGTCACACCTTCTAACTCAAAATCCATAAGGGTAAATCACGTGCAAAACTAGAGGGGCCACATGGGCCATTTGCTCAAACGTAATTGAGTGTAGAAGAAATTTGTCTTCAATGCAAATTTCAAGAAGATTCTATCCAAGGAGAATAACATAGTTAAATATTGATTCCAAATGCAACTCGATTCATAGAACCATAAATCTTAGACGTGATTTCCATATAGATGCCAACTTCGTGGGCATGCTTCATCATTCAAGCTCTCCTCCCGCGTACAATAAAATTGCCTCCCCTTGAACAAAAAACTTCTAATTCATAGACAGAACAACACCCTCCAAGGTTGAAACACAACCTCTCATTAAAGATTTTAAGCCTCCAAATACAAAAATATGTTGCATACACCAAAATGGGGTATGGAGTGAACAAATCAAACCTCAGAAAAAAAATGTGCCTCTTCAAAAAGAAACCCATGCCTAGTAATTTTGCAAATCGAGCCCCAACAGTTAAATTGTGGCAAGAATCCCCACTAACAAATTAAAAATAATCTCTTGTGGAATGTTCCTAAGTCTATTCCAAAACATCTAACTTTGAGAATGAGAAATGTACGAGTATAATGCTCATGAAGAGAAAATTTGCTTCAATGCACAAATCAAACCCTCGCCTCACCAATAAAAATAAATTTCCTTCAAACAACAAGATCTCCCTTTCCTCTTGTTTGTACCGTGGCTTCAAACAAAAAATGTCTCCAAACAACAGTTGCCTCATTTCCAACTTTTTTATCCACATATGAATTACCAAAAGAAAAAGGTTTCTGAAACTCATGCAACAATAAACAACATATCTTCTGCCAAAAAATGATTAGTAATGGAATCAAAACTATGATCAAAGAGGAAAAGTTCAAAAATATCTAAAGCATAAGATACTCGAATGCCAACCAAACAAGTGAGCCTCCAAACACAACAGGGAAAAACGTGAGCCCTCTACTAGGAAAATGATCACCTCCAATAAGAGATTTGTAATCAAACAAATTCCACGCCTTGACAAGAAGGAAACGCTTCACACTAGATATTCGCCAACAAATAAGAAAATGAAATAATGGGAAATAATGCAGATAATGCAATTTTGAAATTTTAAAATTTTAAATGTCGAAACAACTGCAACAAATAATCGATCTCAAAACTCTTCATTAAAAACTCTCAAGGAAGGAGTTGCAGATAGCAAGATTTGATACCATGTTGGTGTCATCGACCCCCCAAGATCACCATGTGCAAAACAAAACCTTCACAAAAAATGAGAGAGGCAACACAAGGCTATTTCACCAAGAAAGAGAGTGAATAAAAATGAGATAGATAAAATTACATATTGTATAGGATTTTAAAGCTGTGAAAAACATAGACGGATGAAAAAATACCCTACGAGAAAAACTAATTATCCCTAAATTAAACATAACACACTAACATTATTGATTTTATACATGTACATTCTGACTAAAGTCTTAATTGATAGGTTGATTGAAAAACATCTATAATTCTTTAAAAAAATCACTTTTTTTGAATTCGAAAGATGTAGCACATTCTATGCTTCCCATACTATAGGATAAAAAAAATGAAAAATGGAATTTCATAAAAAATTTACCAAGTTATGGTGGTCAGACAAATTAAAAAAATCATAACTAATTATTTACTTACAAAAAAATTACAAAAAAAAAATGTGGCACATTTGAGCATATGTGCTCTACTTATATTGAAGGTTTTAAATAAATATATTATCTTTTGCTTGTACTAAGGTTGTTCAGACATACACCTACTTTTTTTTCCCTGAAAAAGTTAGTACTACTGCATTGAAATTTCAATTTTTCACTGCATAGATTTACTTTTTTCTAAAAAGGGAATAGTATCATAGAAACTAAATTCAATTTTCTACAAATTTTGTTTTTACACATTTTCCAAATTATGTTAATAACTTATTCAAATTTTTATGTCAAGTTGTCTAAATTTGTTTTTCTTAATTTTCATTGCCACTTAAGGGCCTAGTTTGGACCCTCATTATCCTACACTAACCCATTATGATTTGTAACCTAATAAAAAAATCATTATGTGTGTTGTATTACAAGTGATCCATAATGGAAATGCCTCACAAAATAATCTATGCTAGAAATTAAAGGGTGCAATATGACAATAACTTGGCTATCATGATGAGAGCTATGAAAGAAAGGCTCAACACCATTAATATTGTGCATATGCAAGGAACAATTGGGGTTGATGATGTCAATGATGATGAGAGACTAGGTCATAGACTACACACTAAAGGTTCTTCAAGTTATGATTGTCAACTAATAATAGAAGATATTTTTTATGGCATTAGTGAGAGAAATAAATAAGCCAAGCATTCGTCTCCCTTGCTACTTGAGAAGTTTGAATATTGAAGATCTACTAGATTGGATCAATGGTCTCCATAAATAGCTTGATTTTGTGTATTTTGAAGATCCCGAGAGATAAAAATATATTTTCATTAAGTTCAAAGGTGAATTTTCCTTATGGTGGGAGTATGTATAGAAATATAAAATTAAGAATAATAAGTTAAAGATCTCTAAAAGGGACCAAAAGGTTACAAAGTTGGAAGTTAAGTTTTGTCTAACCAACTATAATTATGAGTTGTTTAAGAAGTTATTGAATTTATCATAGAGAGAAATTTCTATAAATGATTATATAGAAAATTTTTACCACCTCAACATCTAAGCTAGTCATGTTGAAGATGATGTAGAGAAGGCATCCTTATATGCGAATTTATGTGTCACTATTTAAGAAAATATTTTTCTATTGTCAATTCATTTTATGGAGTTATCAAATCATGATTAGGGGAAATGGGAAGCTATTCTATAGGTAAAAAAATGAAAGGTAGGAGAAAAATAAGAAAGGGGAAGAAGAATAAAACATAAGGAACTATGTGTAGAGAGAGATTGTAGAGTGTAGAACTAATGCAAAAGGATTCAAACAAGAGTAGTATTATAAGATGAATGAAAAGGAAAAGGAGGCCATGTGGAAAATATTTGATGGAACCTACTTCAAATGTAGAGAAGCAAGAGATAGGGTTTTTGAGTGCCTAGATGATACAAATGAGAAAGGATGCATTAAGAAAGAGTTCATACTATATAAGGTATTAAATAATGAGGTAGTGGAGTACAATGTAAAGACCTAAAAGGTGGAGAGAATATAATGTTGTGCAATATTTTTCTCAAACCTACAAAGAAAGATGATTAACAACACTTGAGAAATAAATAAAAAATTACATAAAGTGTAAATCTAGAGGAAAGTGTTGTGAACTTATCATTGATGGAAGAATCACTAATGACTTAGTGTGCACATGTAGACAAGAAAATGGAGACCAAAAGTCTCATTTTATTCTATGTGAGAGTTGTATTTAGCTTGGTGTGATGCGTAAGCAAGAATAATAAAACATGTTTAGTAGGACTAGCATAACAAAATAAAGGAAAGTTTCCATATCTTCATCCACTATTTTCACATACATCTAGGATATTTAAAAATTTATTTACTAGCAGTTGCACAATATTCAATGAGCAACGGAATAGCCGATAGGAACAGACCGATTTTGTTTTCCCGTAAAGTTCTCCCCATCGGTGTCAGTGTCAGACTAGAGGAGATCCTGGTGGGGGAAGCCAAACATCGATGCTCAAACAGATCCATTCCACCGATGTCTAAAATAAAAGGGAAGAATTTAACCAACGCATCTGGGTTTTCTAGCAATGCAAGGTCACGAGGACAAGGAATTCCCTTACCTAACGAAGTCGTGGCCAAAGTTATTTCCAAATAAACCAACATGTCCTTCCTAAACAACTGCTTTATGATCACTCTCAAATCATCCTTGGAAACCCCCACATCTAACAAACCAGCTAGGACACGGGATGAAATGTTAGAGTCCAGCCGATATCCCTCCACATCCGCCATAAAACCTTTACTAGTGAGGCATTTTAATGTTGCGAAGGTGAGATAATCTGGGTGTTGAATTATCTGACACAGTCAAAGAGAAGTCATTAGGAAAATATATATCTCTCTCACTTATATACACACACTCCCTCTTTCTCCTTCTCTACCTCTATCTCTATCTCTCTATCTTTTTGCCTATGTATACTTCTTTCTATTGCTTATCTCTATCACCTTCTTTCTCTCTCACTCCTTGCCCCTCTATCTCTATCTCCCTATCTCTTCCCCCCTCTCTATCTATATCTCATTATGTCTACCTCTCTCTCTCACTCATCTCTCTATATCTATCTTTATCTATATCCCTATCTTTCTCCATATACATCTATATCCTTTCCCTCTCCCCCTTCTCTCTCTATCTTATTCATTCCATCTCTCCCTCCATCTCTTCTACTCTATATCTTTTTCTTTATTTATCACTCGATCTCCTTCTCACTCATCTCTCTATCTCTTTCTATCCATATCCTTGCCTATGTATATCTCATATCTATATATCTCCCTATCTCTTTATCTCTTTTCCTATCCCTCTTTATCTCTCTATATCACCCTTTATCTATATCTCTCCCTCTCCCTCTCCCTCTCCCTCTCCCTCTCCCTCTCCCTCTGTCCCCCTCTTCTTCTCTCTCCCTCTCTACATATATCTCCCTCTTCCCCATCTCTCTCTCCCTTTCTCTCTCCCTCCCTCTCTCTATCTCTCTCCCATCTCTCCTCTTGCTCCCTCCCTATCCCCCTATCCATCTTTATATCTCAACCTCTCTCTCCCTTTATCTTTCCATATATCTCTATATCTGTTTCTTTCTCTTCCCATTTATCTATCTCTCCCTCGATCCCTCTCTCTATCTCCCCCTATTTATATCTCCCTTTATTTCTATCTCCCTCACCATCTCTATTTGTCTTTCTCTACTTCTCTATATTTTTCTCTCTTTTTCTCTTTTTCTTTTATTCTCTCTCCCTCTCCTCCTCTCTCTATATCTCCTTATATCTCTATCTTTATATCACTCTATCTTGCCATATCTCTATCTCTCCCTCTTCCTATTCTTCTTTATCTCATTACCTATTCCTTTCTATCCATCCCTCTCCATCTCTCCCCTTTATCTCACTATCTCTCTATCTTTATTTCTCCCTCTATCTCTCTCTATATCTAATATATTTTTCTCCCTTGTCCTCTCTCATTCTATATTCATCTCTACCTCTATCTATTTGTCTCTCTTCCTCTCTCACTCTATATTCATCTCTACCTCTATATTCCTCTCTTCCCCTCCATCTCTAGAAATGTCTCCCTCTCTCTACCCATCCATCTCTCTCCCTATCTCTCCCCCTCCCTCTTCATAGACCTTCATTGTCTTCTTGATTGAAATATTTTCTTTCACTCATTTTTAGAGACCTTTGTTGCACAATAATATCATTTTATGAATGGCCAACCAATTGAACTCATGTAATACACAAATTTAAAAAAATTCCCTAATTGACATTCCACACCTTTTCAGCGTACCCATTGCACACCAAGGTGCGATTGCTAATATTTATAAATACAAAACTCAAAAATTTAAAAAATCCTTTAAAAAGCTCAATTTCCCCTTTTTTAGTCATATATGGATTTGTGCTTATCAAGACTCGTAATACTTTAGATAACTATTTACATTTAAATGTATGAAATTTGGAAAGTTATTATTTTATTATTTTAGTAGGTAATCAATATAGTTTAGTTTTTAATATTAATATTATAATTTAAAAATGTATAATTTTTATTTAGAATTTGTTTATTAAAAAGATGTTAAATTATTTTATTAGGTAATTGATATAGTTTAGTTTTTAATATTAATATTATATTTTTAAAATGTATAATTTTTATTTAGAATTTGTTTATTAAAAAGATGTTAAAAAATAAAAATTAAGTAATTTTTAATATTTATATTTTACATTAATGAATGTTTAGAATTCATATATTCATTGATTTTTATTTTAAAATGATTAAAAAATTAAATTAAAAAATAATAAAAAATCTTTTCAAATTTTTTAAAGATAAATATTTTTTAATATTTTTTTGTATATTTATAATTTTTATTTTATTTTATTTTTTCTACCTACTAATCCCAAAGGGCATAGCCAGACTATACTAATAACTCTAACCTTATCCTAATTCAAATTCTAATACTAATTTTAAATAATGTGATTAAGTGGAAAACAATTGAATATTCCATAAAATATCATTTACATTTCTAAAGATTTGGAGACAAAACAAGGACCCTTCTTTCCTCCAAACCATACACATCAATGCTTTTGTAATGATTACATTATTATTATTATTAATATAATTATCAATTAAAATTTAAAAACTTTTAATGATTTGCAATTATGCAAAACAAGCATAGTTGTCTTCACTCATAAACTTAACTCATTTCCTTAAATTAATTTACGTCTCTATATTGGAAAATGTTAAACCAATGAAACACTGCAGGATGATCATAATCTAGGTAACAAAAAAATCCGTAGTAAGGTGTACCAATTAATTTTTCGATTGAAAGCTACTCATTATTCTATAAGAAAATATATATTTTGCAAAATAGTATTCTAATCTTGCTATTCATTTTACCGTTTTCAAATCATTTAAAATTACATATGGTCATTAGTCTCAGATCGTGTAAAATTGAATTTCCCAAAATAGATAATTTTCGAATTGAAATTTGTTGGTTATTCTGTCATAAATTCTATAAAATCTAGATTAGATCTACATGTTATTCCAAACATATGTAATATTTAAACCCTCCAACATCATACAAGACTGACCATCGATGGTCATTGGCGCTCTTGAAAATAAACAATGTGGAGGAGTTATTGAGGATAATATATCTGACAATGACAGAGGAAAAGATTGTGAGTAGCTCAGCATCCATTCATTAAATGAAATATTTAGCCGATATTCATGGGGTTCTCGCCGACATCAAACTGGGGGAAATGTCGGTGGGGTTCCCCCACGTAGAATAGCCTATTGGCTAATTATATTCATCATCATCTATATACATAATCTATTACACTTCTATTTCATCATTACATCATCTCATTCTATTAGATATTCTTCTTCTGTCTCCCTTTTTCCCATTTCTTTATTATTCTCCTCTCATCACATATATCCTTCATAAATCTCTAATAATCACTCATATATGCTTCATTTACTTGGGTCAATCATATCTAATTGGTAAGGATGTCATCAAAATAGATACATCTTCATTAAATGAAGTGAAGAAAATAAGACAATAAATATGCCATAATATTGAAAAAAGCTACCTATATTTTGGTTAAATTTTAGAGGTGTATAAGTGAAAATTCCTTGGGGTATGTTATGCAAAAAAAATGAATTACATACAAAATCTATAACCCCTATTTAGAGGACTTCAGCAATAACACAGCTATTGAACACTTTTAGAAAAGGGTGGTAAATGGGAAATAATTCACCACTTCAATAAAACTTCAAACCTTATGGATTCCTCACTTTAATATAAATCAAGAAACACATTACTAGAATCCACTACTCAAAACTTACATGCCCTCCCTATGGATCCTAGTGCAAAAAGGTTTGGGACATATATAATGAGTTTATGAACAAGAAAATACAAGAAAAAGAAAAGGAGAAGGTGTAGAAGAATAATAAAAGTACAAGGGATGAAAAGAAGAGAAAACATCTAGAACATCTAAAAGTAGCAGTGAGTAGTTGATTCCCTTGTATAAATAATGGGAAAATAAATAATTAATGATTGAGAAGGTCAGATATACTAAGCTTATCAAGCTCTCAAACACCATAAAAACTATAAAAATTCATAGATTAAAAATCTAAGAAGACTCTAGGGGTCATAGAGATAAAAAAGATCTTACCATAACATAAATTAAGAGGAAAATCACAAGGTCACTACAAAAGAAAGAAGAGAAGTTACTTAACTCCCCTACTAAGAAAATTACAAAGGTAGTTGTATAAATGAGAAATAAAAACAAAGTATAGGTTGGGCCATATAAACCAATGAAGATATTTTTAAAAAAAGATAAGAAAAAACTACTCTAGTATCAAGTAGAACATCTAAGGATGAAGAGGAATAGGGAGAAGAGAAAGAGATTGAATAATAAAAGAGAGAAAAATAAAATATAAAAGGATTAACATAACCCAAGTAGTCCAAGAGAAATAAGAGGAAGTGTTTAATTCCCAAGTCCTTTATAGATAATTATTAATTTAGAGGTAGAAATAACTTTTCTTGTAACTACCAAAAAAACATATTAGAGGAAATCAAGAAAAAGGGAAAGGTTTTAAAATTATTATATTGATTGGGTATAATTTCCTAGAATAAATTATATAGGTATTAAAAATTTCCCCAAAAAGTAATGCGCAAATAGAAATAATAAAAATCATAAAACTTAAATAAAAATAAAGGATAGATGCATTATTATCCTAGCTAGAAGATGATAAGAGATTGCTAGAGGAATATGAATAGCTTCAAGTCAAAATAAAATCCTAACACATTCTTCTCATAAAGAGGGACACTAAAACACAACTACAAGAATCTATAGTAGAGAAAAAAAGATGCACGTGCTATAATAAATTCTAGATAGAATAATGATCCTATGATTGAGGATCTATTGGAGGTAAAGTGTTAGATGCACATGAAAAATAAGATGGGGTGAATCAATTGTATAGTTAAAAACATTCAAATCCTCAATATCTTTTCAAACCTTATCAACCATTAAACCCTTATCATGCATTAGTAGAATGTGTTAAGGGTAAATGGTTTTTACCATTTACCTGCTTAAGTTTACTTAAGGAGAATAGTTTATTAGTGCATTGAATCTCTCGAATGGTTTTTTCCCGTGTGGGTAGTTTTCCCACCTGTCACATTTGTTCTTGCCTTTATAAGACACTATTGTATATTGTGTAAAATATCTCATATTTTTCTCTCTTCTGATGAAATAGTGTGTGCTTCTCTCCTATCTGTGAAGCTATTTTCTAAAGATGGTTTTCCCAGGTTATTTTCTCTAACATGGTATTAGAGCAAACCATCCTGCAATCCTTCCTTGAGAGTTTTCACCCGAGTACTTTAGATCATTTAGTTGCTCGGCATTTGAAATTTTTTAAATTTCAAAGTTGCCTCATTTTCAATTTCTTGCTGTTTGAAGATCCATTTTCATTGAAGACGTGAATTTCCTTATTTATTGTAGTCGTGAATCTGTATAGAGGGTGCATTTTTTATTTCATTGCAGATTGCGGCATTTTTTTGGCACTGCAAATTTTTAGATTGGTGATGCATTTCAAACCTTGAAGAGACATGTTTTTTTGAAGCAACCCGATTTTGTTTTGCCTGGGAGGTGAAACGATTGCTTTCGAAAGGAATTTTTTTTGTTGCAGAGTTGTTGGAAGGCTTCAGATGTCATTTTGAAGTCTGCGATTGAAATTTTGAGAGGCACGGGTCTTATACATTACTTCAACAAGTAGGAGAAATTGTGCATAATTTTTTGTGGGAGAGTGCGATGTGAAGAGGCATTTTTTTCTGCACTCGAGAAGGCACGATTTTCTTGTGTAAGGCATGTTTCTATGCAAGAAGGCTTGATTTCATGGTTTAGTGGAGGGTGTGATTTTTTTATGTTGGGCCAATTTCCTGTTGAGAAGGCAGTGCCATTCTCATTGGCAGGCCACAAATTTCCTTTGTAGCCACAAATCAACCATTGTTGGCCGTGCTGACCCTTTGGGCAAGGTGTGTTTCCATTCATCAACACGAGGCTGGACATTTTCATTGTCAGGGAGGGCTTGATAATTCATCAAAGGTGATTCGATTATTAATTTGAAGAGGCTTGATTGTCATTGAAAAGACCTGTGTTTTACTAATTCCCACGCACCTTGCAAAAGCCTTTGTCAATGTGCAAAGAGAATTTTTTTGTGGCTGTAAATTTCTCTATTCCTTTGCTCGTGCCAGATTGGGAGCTCTTGTATGGGCATTTGAATTTTGCAAAGAGGCATTTTTCTTAAAGGCTCGTTTCAATCCTTTCAAGCTGTGGGAATGACCGTTCATTTTCTTCATTGAGAGGTCAATTGAATCTAATCTAGAAGCCATGCAATCTCTATTCACGAGTGTTCATTTATACTTGAGGCTTTTTCTCCTTGTTGGGAGTAATTCTATTCTTTGCTGGGTTGCATTAATTCACATTTCAAAGTAGCATCGATTTTCCTTTGCAATTGTGATTGCTTGCTATTTGGAGGCTCGATTCAAATCTTGCAACGAATTTTTGAAACTTTCTATTTTATAAAATTTCCCCTAAATATTTATTTAGGGTTTCATGTTGTGCAACTGAAGTGTGTGTGACCAAGTCTCTTTTGAAGTTGTGTTTTTGGGAAACATTTATCCCAAATTTGCAGTGTGAAGCGATTTTTTTTCTATTCATATAGCATTGCAGTGTGAATGGTTGGTGTGCACAAGACTCACAGATGCTCGTGGTGTGCTTTGAGGGGAGGCTTGGTGATTTGGCACAGGAACCTAGTAAGGTGTCTATCATTTTACTCAATTTTTTTCTCAACCCTTTTTTTTGTATTATTGCTTCCTAAAGTATTTTGGGAAGGCTTCATTTGCAGTATTTGGGAGTTTCTAATTATTTTTTAAGGTTGATGACTTTGTATTTTCGGAGATTTTTTATAGTTGATTATGGGGTTTTCATTTCATCATGCTGTGATTATGTTGAAAAGGGGAAATTATAAACAATGGAGAGATGGTATCATAAAACATCTCAGATGGCTTCATTTGTTGCCATATTTTCATAATCTTATTCCCCTTCCCGGTACTAATAATAAGAAATTTGCGTAGAATTGCAAAGGGATGATGTCCTAGGATTTATTGCAATGCATATTGATGATGCCACTTTGAATGCTATTGATCATTTTGAGTGTCCTCATATTCTTTGGACTAAAATTAAAGAAATACATGGAGATTTTGATACTCAGCTATTCCTAGATGATCATGTTTCAGATTGTCTAGTGCCTCTTCATTTTTTAGACATGATATCCTATGATCATGCTACTATGCAAGAGGTTGAAATTTTGGAATACTTTGAATCTTTAGATGAGGATGATGAGGGTTCTTCAGATGCTCCTTCTTCTCCATCAGGGACAGTTGATGTACCTTCACCTTTAGTGACTCATTGTGTAGAGTCATTGATTGAGGCTTCTATCATTCATGTTCAGCAGGACCATTCATCTTGTCTTGATGATTCACTGAGCACATCTAGTGATTCTTTACAACAAGTATTTTATTGTCTTCCGGATTGGTATTCCTATTTGTTGGATATTGGTTCCTTATTTGTGGAGTCTCACATTTCATATTTGGAGGAAACATTTAAGGGTATATCCCTTCTATTTGATGATAGTTGTGGTACAACTATTGTCACTTCATCTCAGTCTTTGGAGAATTTTTAGCATCAATTTCCAGTGGTACCTTGTTTGTCACCTTCTATTGTGATTGGGCATGTTCTTGATTGGTTCGTGGCATCATCTTTCAAGGTTTTGGTGACACATGAGCATATTTCAGAGACAACATCATACATCTTCATGCTTCTTTCTTTTAATTCCTATCTGAAGTGGGAAGCATTCTTTCATTTTTACTTGGTTTTGTTTCTTCCAAAAGGGAGACAAGTTGTTTGTCAACATTGAATTATGTTTTGTCTTCAGTCGCTTACCATTTTTGCAAGTGATTACACATTATCGAGGGGCTATATAGTCTCTCTCTTTCCCTCTTATGGGGGGGCTATTGATTGTATATACATGATGTATGTAGTCCTTGGGGGGAATGATTGAGTCATCCATAAATGCATCATTTTTTGTCTTTCTTTTCTCTCTTTTGGAGAGGGTTTTTTTCCCACAAGGTTTTTCTCATTTTCTCTACTTGTGAGAGTTTTTCTTTTATCCATTGTAAATGGGTACTTAACATGGTTGAGTAGCCTAAACCCATATTGTTTTTTTTTGTATTTTTACATAATAATTCTCCCTAAGTTGCACTTAAGGGGGGGTGTTAGAGTAAATGGTTTTTACCATTTACCTATTTAATTTTACTTACGTAGAATAGTTTATTAGTGCATTTAATCTCCCGAGTGGTTTTTTCCCATGTGGGTAGTTTTCCGATCCGTCACATGTGTTCTTGCCTTTATAAGGCACCATTGTATATTGTGTAAAATATCTCATATTTGTATCTCTTCTGATGAAATAACATGTGTTTCTCTCCTATTTGTGAAGGTATTTTTTACAGATGGTTTTCCTGGGTTATTTGCTCTAACAGAATGTAAACATATGAAATTAATGCAAACACGTCCAAACACATAAGAACACCAAATTTATGTAGGAAACCAAACAAGGTAAAAACCATGATGAGGATTAGCTCACATACGTATGAATTGCAACATTGAATACAATTAGGTTCACTGCCCATGAAAAAAAGAAAGTCTCACTATTGGGTGACTCACTACCAAGAAGAAAGAAGATAGAAGAGTACTATTACAAAGAGATTCACTATCTCAAGGCAATAGGAGAAATCCACCTTTGAAACTTTATGCCATCCACAACCTTTGGCTCACTGCCTCCAGCAACTTCAAGCACACTGAAAATGCAGACCCTTTTGTTCATTGCATTGGAGTCATAGGCAATAGGCTCACACACTCAAATCGCTACACTTAATCAAATTCACATATTTCACACACCTTCTATAGATCCACACACATTTGCAATACTTTACCTTTCTTATATACTGCCCTCGACCTAAACAATCCCAATTAGGTCAGCCAAAATGAAATGTATGCACCTCAAACGTGCAACACCAAATAGGTTGGCACTAAGCACTTCTGCGGTAGAAAGAAGTGAAGGACGAACACACCAAGGGTTAACTAGGACCCAAATTCACATCACCACACTACTCAACACATTCACAATCCACGAGATACCTTTGTAGATAGTGTTAGCACACCAGGTTGGCCAAACTTGAACTAACACTACAAGCGACCACATACATGCTTCTCTAGGTCATTGCAAACCACACAACACTTCACAACATCCACACAACATCTCAGAATATTCCAACATTATCAAAATATTTTGTAACTCTGTCACAACCACTTGAAACTGAGAACACCATCATTTTGTGCAACCAAACATACTGTCATAAACATACAACTTACTAACCATCCTTGCAAAAAACCTCAGCACCTAAAACCTCAAGGGAATGAAGTTACAAAAAATATAAGCTCATTCCAAAACCCACAAGACAAGAAACCTCACTATGAAGAAATGTAGATAAATCTCATTTCTCCTAGACAACCTTCTACACAAACACATAAACTGTCAAACACAACTTTCATTGTAGAACGATCAAGAACCCGAAACTCTGGATATAGAACCTTTGAACACCTCTAATCATCATATCCAAACTACACAAGAAAATCTTCAATCATGAAGAAATTTGGAGCACAACATTAAACACACCTCTGTCACACTTCACACTCTTTTATTCAAATTTTCTCAAAAGCACTTGGAAACCAAGTAAACTTACTATAACTGCAACTCTTATCCATCAAGACATCAATAACAACACTAACGACAACACCACAACACCTTCTTATCAAACCACAACACATCTATACTAAAACAAGCACTTGACAACACCAACCATCTCCATACTATTGACATCAATGACAACACCAGCATATGTCTAGATCAAATTAGATCAAATTCAAATAATATGCGAATTTTTTATATAAAAATACACTATTTATTCATTAATCATCACAAAATAAATAATTAAATTCAAAATCAATTTAAAAAACATCTATATAATATTCACCATTACATTATTATAATTTAAATGAAAATAGTTACACTGCATTTACTATGAATAATTAATGTCAAATGCTATGCTTCTTTTTCTATGGAATTTTCTTGCTAGTGTTCTTCAAATTTCATTCCATGGGAAAACCGATAAAAATATTAAAAAACAAAAAAGGCCCCCCTAGGACCCAAATTTCATATTTCCATGCGTTCGATGCAATTTCCCTAGCACTGGAGTGATTTTCATAGAAATATCCCTAACATAATTTATAAATTAAAGATCTGCGACCTTCGACTCTACGTCAAACTTAACGTAACTTTCGCGGAACTCAAATGTTTCTTTATCATATACGACTCTGATGCGTCAAAGAAAGCGCGTGGAATTTAGTAAGTCAGTAGTATTTTATTTTTCATAGCTGCCCGCGATTCAAGTGTTGAATTTGACCTTTATAAATTAAGTGGCGTAAGTCAAATTGATGTATTGACTCCGACTTTTGATGTCGGTAACGAAAGTAAAGTCAAATTGGCGTATTGACTTGGGCATTTTTGTTATGGTTTTCCGCACACCTCATCATTTTCTTGGCTTCTCCCACCTTCTTTCTTTGCTATTAAACTGTCATTCATGTTCCCCTGTTTTACACATTTCTTCCCACTGTTGTAACACATGAAAATGGAAGGACTATCTCTTCATCTATCCCATTCTCAGCATTTCACTCTACCCGCTGTATACCTCTTTCTTTTCTTCACAATATGCATGCCATGCCTGGCTTCTTCATCTCAAGCTTGTCCAGAAGCCTTCAAATGTGGGAATCATTCGTTCGAATATCCCTTCGGAAGAAAGAACAGCGGCTGCGGAGACCCTGCTCTTCAGCTCGACTGTGATCATAAAGTGAATATGGCTGTAATTAATATCAGTGGCTACCAATACTATCTACTGAGAGCTTCTGATCACCACCAGAAAGAGGTTCCCATCAATCACATGAGAATAATTGATAGAAATATGTGGGGAGATGCATGCGACCCGTCGACCGGTAACCACACAATGGAATTCTGGTCTAGCCCTCAGTTTCGCATTTCTGATGAATACACGAATATAAGTCTATGGGGAGAGTGCACAGAAGAGATCAGAGAGAACCCGCCCACTGAAGCGTATGCTTTAAAATGTAATAAGAAATGGTACTTTTCATTCGTGAATTTGGGTGCGTCTTGTAAATCATTAGTGCATCTACCTGTTAAAACAAACGACAGAAGTAATCTACCGTTGCTTGGAAGTATAAAGTATGGGTTCAAAATAAATTGGAGTTTCAGTAAAGGTTGTGAGAATTGCGAGTCAAAGAAAGAGATTTGCATTTACGACACCAGTGATTCGACGCAATTGAGTTGCAAACCGAGGAGCCCTGGTAAGAGTCTATAACTCCTTGCTTGCTTAATTGACAGATGAAGGAAAAGCGTCAAACTTTTATGTCTAATGAAATATTTTTTGAACTATATTTCCTAACCATACTACTAATACTATCTCTGATATTATTTATGATTGGGATGATGCAGGTGGATCTAATACTGCTAAGACGACTGCTATTGCTGTCGGTAAGCATCCCTTCCTCTATAATGTCAACAATTTTTACGTGAAAGATAAACATGTGTTGGAAATGGTTCAGTTTGTTCATCTATTACATTATCTCAATCATTTTTATGGGACTATTCTTAAATATTACTTAGTTTAATATTAATAATAAATTTTGATAAATAAAAATAAACAAACTATCTATTAATTTTTTAACATATTTTAAATACTATTAAATAGTTAACTATTAAAAGTGTCATATTTAATTAGAATGTTGTAATACAGGTAGCTCCGTGGGAGGAGTCGCAATGATGGCAGCACTAGCAGTGCTTTGTATGTTGTATGTGAAGAGAAGAAAGCGGGCTAATACCCGCCAGCTTGGTGGTGATTACAGTAATTATCAGAGAGGCGACATGGAAGCAGGTCTGGTAACGTATATGATAGGCAGTTTAACCATATTTCCCTATCAAGAATTACAGCAGGCGACAAATTTCTTTGACGAGAAGAACGAACTTGGAGATGGGGGGTTTGGCGTGGTATACCTGGGTAAACTTAAGGACGGACGAGATGTAGCAGTGAAGAAGCTTTATCAGGAGAGCTCCAGAACTGTTGAACAGTTTATCAATGAGGTACAAATATTGTCATCCCTCTGTCATCCAAACCTTGTTCGTCTCTATGGTTTTACCTGCCCGCAGAGTCCACTGCTACTACTTGTTTACGAGTTTGTGCCAAATGGGACCTTGTCTGATCACCTTCATGGGAGCCGAAGAACTCCCAGAGGCTTGCCTTGGGCAACTCGCTTAAACATTGCCATAGAGACTGCTCAGGCCTTGGCGTATCTCCACAACATCGATCCGCCTATATTTCACAGAGATGTCAAATCCAGTAACATTCTTCTCGACGAACATTTCAGAGCAAAAGTTGCAGATTTTGGGCTTTCCAGATTAGTGCCTCTGAATGTTTCACACATCACAACTGCTCCCCAAGGTACACCCGGGTATGTTGATCCAGAGTACCATCAATGCTTCCAGCTCACCGAGAAGTCTGATGTGTACAGCTTAGGAGTTGTTTTGGTGGAGATCATCTCTGCCAAAGTAGCAGTGGATATTATGCGAAATAGAAATGAAATCAGCCTTGCTCATATGGCTACAGACAAGATCAGAAGGGGTCTTTTGGATGAACTGGTCGATCCAGATTTGAATATTGAAAGAAATCACGAGGTGAAGGTCACGGTTGCTGCAGTCGCCAACTTGGCCTTTCAGTGCCTTTCCACAGAAAGGGACTCTAGACCAACCATGAAAGAAATTGTTGCCCGTCTCATGGAAATCAAGGAGATGCTGCAGGAAAGCACAGAATGTTCCAGCTCCATAAGCAACACGCCAAAATCTTCTTTAAGTTCACCGCAGGAAAACTGGCCCGGCATGGCTTCGGATTAGAGTGTATCTCTGATTTCTTCTTAGTAATTTTGTATCTAGTGTTAGTTTTATTGTTTAAAGTGTTAATGTATGGTTCTATATTAATGCTGTGTAGTTTTTTTTACTGATTAATAATTTCTGATTGAGTTGATGGGTATTGAATAACTATTTCATGATTGAAAATAAATAATTTTATAAATCGTATATTTTAATTTTTATAATATAATTTTGTATGTTTCTTTTATATTATTTTAAAATATAATATTTGTATATACATTTAATCAAATTTTTACAAGTAGAGAGTAGAGAAACATTAAAAGTTTGTTCAAATGTAAGGAAAGTTCTAGATGTGTAGACTGAAAAAGTTATTGATAATGTTTGAAGGAAAAAAATTAATCATTAATTTCTTTTTCATATGAATATATAAACTCATGAAAATCAATGTTTGATAAAATTGTGAACAGAGAAGAGTGCTTACTATCTAATGAAATTCTTTATAAAAGTTGAAAAAGGAGGTTATTAATTATTAAAAAGGGAAAGTGGCGAGGAGAATTTAAAAGTGAAGTTAAAAATATGTGGGATAGTAGAGGATTTGCACAGAGACGGCAACAAAGGACTTAGCCTTTTTAGAATAGGGATTTGCTGAAATTTTGAGGGGCGCGCGCAACCCAGAGGAATTTAGCTTTGCCCACAGCCCCCAGATTAATTACAGAGTGCATTTCATAGAGCCATATCAAAGATATAACAAAAGTCGACTTGGCGAATAGGTGAAGTTGCGACTTTTGTAACGAATCGAACGTTGCAAACCAATCAATTTCAGCGTGGTGAAATCTCTAATCCATATCAACTGCTCTCTGGAGTGAAATTTTGTTGAATCTCAAATTCTAGGATGGAGAAGTGAGGAGAAAGTTTGCCACGAATCAAAATCCTAACATTTGCAACGATCATGCCACCACACACAGCTGCAGAAAATCATTCAGAGAAGAAAAGGTCTTGTGGAAATTTCCCTAGCAGAGCATTGCACCACTCGATACCTTCATTGTGTTGAACAAACAACAGGTAGAGATTAACTGAAGTTACTTTCCGACAAACCCAACAATGAGCTTATCGTGTTCATGAAGAAGAAAGCTCTGGAGAAACCTACTCACGCCCCGAAGAATTTCAGTGACCCTCTCTCTGCAATGCAATGGGAAATGGATCAAATTCAGTTCAAACCCCAATTTTAGCTCTTCGTGAGCCGAATGTAAACACAATAGAAGAAATTCCTGCACATGCTGCAGAGAGTAACCCTGGCCATTGCCCACAAACCCTTCCATCCTCCAACACTGGTTTTATGAAGACAAATTTCCATAATGTGTCTAAGGAAGAGGTGAAAGAGCAGTTAAATTCTCATACAGAAAAAGGAATGTAGCATTTGTTCCCAGACTCAAGAAGCTACCAATGGAGGTAAGATCCTTGATTGCTTTCTCACTGATGAGGTTTTAGATATGATTGATAACTGTAAACAATGAACAGTCATTTTATTTTTCCTTTGAGGAGGAGTCCTTTCTGAGCAAGATTTTTATAAATGGGCAAAAAAACGTTGGGAAAACAAAGGTTGGATGATAGAATCTACCATAGGGCTAGGCAAGGGTTACATTGCATGCACATTTTTGTCAGCTGAATATGCACAGACTACTCTGCATTATGGTTCTTGGAAAATATATGGGAAAATCAACTTCCACTCTAAAGGAGCTTCTAAGTCTCGATACCCAATGTGGGTAGAATTCCCCTTCCTAAATTTGGCTTTCTGTCCATTCCTAAAAGACGTAGCAGCCCAATTAGGCAGAGTTTTATGGTGTAAAAACAATTTTGATAACTACTCAACCCTCCATGTTCACCCTAGGGATTGCATTGAAGTTGACTTAAACCAAACAGTACCTGATACCCTGCAACTTATTGGTCCAAGATTTTTCTTTTCTCAACCCATTTCTTACCTCAACCAGCCTAATGCTTGTTTGTAAACCTAAAATCAATTCCTCCCCATCTTCACTAACCCCTTCATCTATTTGTTCTCCTCTCATAGCTTAGGTTCACCACTCTTGTGAAGTTTCCCCTCATGGAAACACTCCCCCTTTTCCCCACTCCATTCAACCATCACCAACCATTTCCCCCTCTCAATCAAGGTCCTCTATCATTGCTTCAGATTTCCATCCCTCTCCTGTGGCAAATATTATGCATAATCCTCCTCATTCTTATGTGCCATGTTCTCCTTTAGATAAACCTTCATCTTACAAGGAGGCCATCCTTAAGGAAGGATGGAGGATGATTAAAAAAATTAAGGAAATCTTGAATCTACGGTTCAATGACTAAAACCATGGGAATCAACCTGCTACACACCTATAGCCAAATCTCCCTCTCCAAGCCCTCTTAGATAGAGGTTTAGATCCTCTATTGAGGACCTCTCTAGGGCTTTAATTCCACTTCAACAACAAGACTACTTAAGGGAGAATCAATTCAAAGTTTTGGACTCAAAGGATATGGATTCCCTACCCCAATTCAATGAAGTTTTCTATCATGTTATGGAATGTTAAGGGTTTGTGTTTCCCCTCAAGAAAATTTCATGTTAAGAAAGCTTTGAAAATTCACAAGCCAAATGTAATCTTCTTGCAAGAAGTCAAATTGTAGAAACTTACCTCTAACTTTCTCTTCAATCCTTATGGAGGGAAGGTTAGTTTAAAACCACTCTTCATAGTGATAGAAGTAGGGGTGTAGTGTAGGAATTTCACCTTGGTTAGCCAAGTTCATCATTTATTCAAGAGTAGATCCCAACAATAATAGCGTCTGGTGCTTATTATTGATCCAAGGAAGATCCATTGGCTTTTTCCCCATTTATGCTCCTAATGATTCCCCATCTTTATTCAAACATTGGGAATGGATTCTTAATGACCTCCCCATGATTGAATTGGTTTGGGGAGGTGATTTCAACATAGTGGACAATCACTATGATAGAAACTAGCTCAACCCTCATAAAATTCCTCAAAAATAATTTAATGCTTGGATCCCAATGAGGAATACTATGGGAGTTTCATACCCCATTGTAGACAAAAGAGATTCTCAAATTTCCAACATTGGTTCACTTGATCCAACTCAAGAGAGGGTGATTTGAGGAAGCTTAGTTGTCTTGACAAATTTTACCTTGTTGATTCTCTTTCCATTGTCCCTTCCTCACATAATAGGCTTATTAAAGTTGATGCTACTACCTCTCTTTTAGATCACCTCCCAATTTTGTTGACCTATCAACTTTCTTCTTGTTCTTCCCATCCCACTAAAATACCCTTCAAGCTCAATACCTCTCACCTTAACCATCCTGACTACCTTTCTTGCCTTATCTCCATTTGGAATGAAGCCCCTAAACCACAACAAAAAATCAGTTGGTTACAATGGTGGAATGAACCACTATCCTTTGCACCACTTTCCTAAGATCTTATGGGAAAAGAATGGCTTGAAAAATATCTAGAATGGAAAAAAATTAAGATACCAATTGGAAAAAATAAGAATTCTTTTAAATTCAATGTCAACTAACATCTCTCTTCAACTTGTGGTGGTTGTTGGTGAAACAAAATTTAGAAGATTTGAATTTTACCAAGGCCGAGGAGCTTAGTTGAGGGCTAGGATTCATTAGATGAAAGGAGACAAAGCAATAAAATTATTTTTTAGTTATCTCAACCACAACATTCTCAAGATATATAATAATGTCTATATATGATCAAGAGGGAAATAAACATGACAATCAAGATGATATCAAATCTCTTTTTTAGCACTACCAACAGTTGTTTATGAATCCCATAGAAGGTGATCAACTTCAAGACATTATTGAAGCTATGGTCAGAAACTATATTCCCAATAAGATTGATTTTGAATAACAAACCTACTTAGACTACTTGTTCACCCTTGAAGGGTTTGATTCTACTTTGAAGGATATGGATTGTAGACACCTAAATTTGGCCACTTACATTTGGTCAAATTTAGCCTTTTTCTTCTAAATATCCTCTTATCTACATTAATTAAGTAATATTGCTATTATTTGATTAATATCCCTAAAGTCCTCTAAATCCCTAACGTATTTGGTTAAATAATTAAATACCTTACCCTTTATTCCTTTTCTAAAAGGAATTAAATAAATAATCCATTTATTTAATTACCTGCATCTCCCATCCCCCATAATCTTCACTTAATCCTAATCCACCTTCTAATCCCATCATTAGGGGTGTGCACATGTCTAATCCATGATTAGGATGTGTCACATCCTCTAGCTTTTGCAAGTTGGCTCTTAATCCTCATTAGCCACCTAACTGTCTTCTAATCATTGATCAACTAGTCTAATCAACCCCTTAGTCAACTCTCCCCATTCCCCAAGGAATTTTTAATTCTTTTTTGTCTTCCTAAAGCCTTCTCATGGAATTTTTAATTCCATTTACAATCCCCATGTCCTTTCCAATGGAATTTTAAATTCCATTTTATTCATCCAAGGTTTCTAAAGAATTTTTAATTCCTTTTATCATCCCCATGCACATTAAAAAGGAATTTTTAGTTCATTTAGTCAACTCTTTGATCTGAGCCATTGATCTCTTGTCCTCTTTCAATCTCCACCGTTCATTTCATCTGCCTTGGCTACATGAATAACACTTAGCCATTTTTGAAACCCTATCCATTCCAACCAAATTCTCCAACAACCCTAATCATTCTCTCAAGCTCACACCACCATCTTGCATCCATAGCCATTTTTCATCTATCCTTGTATCCAAATCAAGCTACAACAAGCCGTTATGCTGCCAAAATTGATCTAAGAGCACACAAATGAAGGAATCAACAAGGCCAACCAACTAATCAACTTAGACAAGGTAACTCATTCCATTTTGCTTTGTTTTGTTCAAGTTCAACTAGGCCAATCTTGAGGTGTTGTTTTGTGTTTTTCTTCCTTTGCATTTCATTTGTATTGCATTATTTTAGGTTAGAAAATACACTGTGCACATTTTTGTCTCACTCGGTGGGACCCACGTCATGGGTCTTTTCTTTAAGGTTGTCTGTTGTTTGAGTTTTGTAGGTTCAGGTTTACACACAGGGGCGAATCCGCCTTGAACAGGAAAATTTGCACCTTTAAGGGGCGAATTTTCTCTTGAAAACAAGTGAATCTACTTGCAACAAAGGTGAATCTACTTCTTGCAAATTCACCCATTTGATTTAATTTTTGGTGAATTTTCTCTTTTCCTTGAAAACCAGAAGAATTTTCACTTGCAAAGGGGTGAATTTGCTTGAGGTCCAGAAACAAGCGAACTTGCTCTAGGGGAAAATAGGCGAATTTGATCAACAGAAGGGAAAACTTTCTCAGAATAGAGGTGAACTTTCCTCTCAGAACAGGTGAATTTTCCTCAAATAGAGGCGAATTTGAGGTAAACCAGAGACCTAAACTTTCAGTTTTCACTTTCTGTTTGGTTTAATTTTCAGGTTCTGACATGGTAACTTGTATGTTTGTGAGTGTGTTGAGCTTTCACTAATCTTTTGTGTAGCCGTTTCTCATTCATCCAAGGTTGGTGGATCAAAACTACTAACATTTTCTTGTAGAACGATCTGTCCCAGCTCTTTTAGATTAGTTTGTTTGTTGTTTTTCATACTAGTTAGGCACATGCATAGGCTTAATTAGAGGGTCAATAGACCTTATTTGTTGTGCTTGAGAGTGATTTTTGATGTATCCAATCCCCTTGTGCCACTTGGAAATCCTGGGTGACGAGAAATCGCAATTACTCTATTCCATTTGTGTATACTTAGGAGGTGCCAGTACGTGTAAGCTCTCCCCTTATGCTATGTGTGAGCCTGGGGACCAGCTGAAAACGTCTAGTATCTTCTTCCTTTAGCGGCACCTGCTTGGGTATTTCATCACCCCAAGGGATGATCCCAACCACGTGTTACTGGTGGGGTGTATAAAGGGGGAAGAGCCAAATCTATACCCCAATCTAGTCACGTCATGTCTGGCAGGGCATTGAAGCTAGGGTGATACCTAGATAAGATGTGAAGAGTTGGTCCGAGTTTCTAGTACCTCATTTGGGCTCATGACTCATGCTTGTGACAGGGTGATCCCACAAAGTTGGTTTACAATTTATGTGAGATTATGATTTTTTGCTCAAATCACATATTTTAAGAAAATATAATGATTTAAGCCTATAAAAGTTCCATTTAAAGCACTCCAATTGAAGAGGGTTTGATCAAACTACCTTAGATCAAACGCCCTTGGATAAAACACCACTAGTTTTAAACCATACCTATAACAAAGTCTCCTTTACACCTATCAAAATGCTGATAAAAAGCCACTTTTGATTTACTTTTTGGGGGATCAAATGAATTCATTTAAATTTTATTTTTTGTAAATATTTATTCCTTATTATAAGCTTCCCATAAAGTATAATTTTAAATAAATTTAATTTCGTTATTATATTTATTTTTTATTTCTTGTGAATGTAGGTTTTCCACCAAAAATCAAGCTCTTTGTTTTGCACGTGGAAAAATAGCAAATTATCAAAAAAAATCTTGAAAAATATGAGTGCACCAAATATTGAAGTCTTTGATCCAACAAAAATAAAAATTTAATTTTGATACATACAAAAAAAGTTACGCATTATACAGTCTGCCTATGTCTGAATTGTAATTTGTTTGACTTCGAAACTTGATTAAGGAAACAATATTCAATAAAACACTATGAAACCAATTGGAAGCACTCGATATCATAGTTACAAATATAAATTCAAAAAAATTAGAATTTTATCCTTCATGGAAAAAAATTATGCATTATACGGTGAGCATCACTCCTTAAAAGTGTTATTTTTTGAAAAAAAAACTAGTTTTTGAAGGAGATGGAAAAAGAAGTGAAATTTGATTCTAAAAAAATTCTAAAAAAAATATATTTAGAATCTATAGACAAAATGTCACAAATCACTAGTTTCCATATCTTCAAATTCCTCACGGTTTACCTGCTATAGGTGCCTGAAAGTGAAGATTTAGTTAGAAAAAATTATTTCAGTGTTCAGTTTGGCTAAAAATTGTAAACCAGTATTGTGGGATCACTCAACGGGCTGGTGTTCACGGTGTACCATGTGTATATCAGGGACTCGCGAGTTAGCATTATTTTTCCTAGATAGAGACTCGTGTTTTAGTCACGGCTTGGTGTAGTGTAGGGGATGCACACCGTACCCCAAAGTTACTCACCACGTACTCCCTTGGGTTGAGATAGAAATCCTCGTGGTGGACTATGATAGTCCTCGAATGAGACTGTGAAGGTGAGCTCGTGGCGTCTATTGACTGATCCTGTGCCACTGGAATTCTAGCTATCCACCTTCACGAGAAAAGGTGATCCAATGAACCACCCTAGTATCATGGAGTATTAACAGGTTGGGTTGTCCACTCAAGGTGGTGGGCCTACATTGAGTTTGTAATCCTATATCACTAATTCTAGGAATGTGTTGCTTGGTGTGTTATCATTGTTTTATACCAGTGCTTTTATTTTCAGTTGAATCAGCCTTACCTTTTGTCTATTGTTTGTTGTGATTTTTTCCTTTGCCACACTTAGCTATTCCTCATCCAGTTCAGTCCAGGTCAGTCATTTTGGGAAAATTTTCCTTTGTCATAGGTGAATTTTCTTTCATTTGGGGTGAACCTGTTGTCCATAGGGACAATCAATTTTTTGGTTTGACGTTTCTCATCAAATTCGCCTATTTTCTAGGAATAGGAAAATTTGCTTCCGTTTGGGGTGAATCTGCTGCCTCTTTGGGCGAATCTACTCCTAGTTGAGATGAATCTGCTACCCATGGGGGAAATCCGACTTTTGATCTACGTTATCCTATTAGTTGTTTACTGTTGAATTCGCTTATTTTCCCAAAATAGGCGAATTTACTCTTGTTAGATGTGAAACCACTCTCAATCTGAGTCAGTCTATCATCCATTTGTCCATCAAATTCACCCATTTTCAGTGGATAGGCGAATTTGATAGAATCTTGGATGAATTTTCACCCTAAATGGGTGAATTTTCCTCCCCATCTAAGTCTTTATCTGTCTGTTTCATGATTTAGGCCAGTCCGTTTGTTGAACAAGTGATCATGTTTTTAGGTGAATCTATTTTGTTTGTACTATTCTGGGAATAGGTGAATTTTTCACCTCGTTAGGTGAGTTTTCAAATCAAGTCCGCTTATTTACATCTAGTTTAGCCAAATTTTTCACTGTTTTGGGAAAATCTGCTAGATGTTTAGGCAAATTTGTCACTATTTTGGGCGAATCTACTAGTTGTTTAGGCAAATTTGTCATTTTTTTGGGCGAATCTACTAGCTGTTTAGCTAATCCTACTACTATTTAGGTGAATTTGACCATTGTTTATGAAAATTTGACTGTTGTTGAGGTAAATTTGATTGTTGTTTGGGTGAATTTGACTGTTGTTTAGTCAAATTTGATGATTGTTCAAGCGAATTTGACTGTTGTTTAGGCGAATTTGACTACTATTCAAATGAATTTCACTGTTGTTTAGGAAAATTTGACTGTTGTTTAGGTGAACTTGCAAGCTGTTTGGGCGAACCTAATCGTCAAAATCGCTTGTTTCCTACCCTAGTCAAGGTTTGGGCGAATTTCCTTCTTAGATTCACCTGTTTCTCAAGTCATTCCTGATTTGGGAGAATTTTCCCCCTAAATGGGAAAAGTTGCTTGACAAGGAAAAATTGCTCACTAAGGACAGAAAAATTTGTGTGATAAATAGGTGAAGTTGCTACATACAAAGGCATATCCATTTACCATACAAATTCCAGAATGTGAATCCTTTTGGCCACTGAAAGCCTATGTTTTTCTAGGTTCTTTGTTGCGATCAAAGGATTTTTATCTTCATCCGTCTTCTCAAAATTTATTTCCATCTGTCTGCATCTTCCAAAAGACATTGTTTCATCAACCAAATCATCTAGGTGGGTAAACCCACAATAGTGGGTTACAATTTTTTAAATGAAGAAAAATTAGAAATTCCCATCAAAGAATTTAAAATGGTTTACCCCTTCTAATGAAGGGGGTTTGAATGAACCACCCCCCTTCTAATGAACCCCCCCTTCGAATGAACCCCCCCTTCTAATGAACCCCCTCTTGCACCATATAGGGGGGTTTGAATGAACCCCCTTCATTAGAAGGGGGGTTCGAATGGACCCCCTTCATTAGAAGGGGGGTTCTAATGAACCCCATTTTTTCAATTTCCCCTCCACCATTTCAAAATTTATGCATTTTTTTTACTATCGAAGCTTGGGAAGGAGGTACAAATGGAGTCAACTTGATAAACCAAGTTGGATGATTGTAATTCTTGAAACGTGCTTTCCAACAACTATAAATTTAATATATGTTCTTTTTATTTTATATTTTATTTTTTAGTTTTACTGTACATAGGTTTTTCACCGAACATCAAGTTCAATGAAAAATCATTGTGAAAAATAGTAAATTTGAGTGAAAAAAAATTGAAAATATAGACGAACTAGGTATTGATGTCCTCGTTCCAAAAAAAAAAGAAAAAAATAATTTCAATACATACCAAAAAATTTATGCAAGCCGAAGTGCACCTATGTCTGAATTATAAATGTTTTGACTTCAAAACATAATTAAAAGAAAAATATTCAACAAAATTCTATGAAACAAAATGAAACCACTAGATACTTGTGTTACCAACCTAAATGCAAAAGAATTATAATCTTATCCTTTGTAGAAAAAAAGTTATGCGAGCCGAAGTACACACCACTTTTTAAAAATGTTGTTTACTATTAAAAACTAGTTATCAAAGGAGATGCAAAAAAATTATGATTTAATTTCAATTTTTTTAAAAAAAAATACATTTAAAATCTACAGATAAAATCTCACAAATCACTAGTTTACATCATTTTCAAATTCCTAATAGTTTACCTACTATAAGTGTCAGAAAGTGAAGTTTTCTCTACAAATGTTCATTTCAATGTCAAGTTTGGCCAAAAAGTGTAACCCATTATTGTGGGATGACCCAGGTGCATCTTAGGACATCCTTAGGTTGTATATCCATCATCGGTTCATTAATCCAAATCCCCTAAACTTCATTTTCGAGGTTCCATCCAAGTTGGCTTAGGAGTCTAATCCCAATCATTATCATTTGTTCCTGCTTAGGATTTTCATCTATCCTGAGTCAGTCATCATCCTCAACCCAACCAATCTACTTCCATCTTGAGGTAGATTCAGTGTCGTAATCATCCTCTTTGCAGTCTCACCCGATCAGTCAACACCAAACATCAACTAATTAAATCTCTAAAGTTGGTTTAGAATCGATTTCATAATCCCATCTAAATCTATCATCTAATCTAATCAATTGTCTATCCTCTCGATCAAACCAATCCCAATCCAACTGCATCCTTATCCATCATCCGATCCCATCAATCAATCCCTCATCTAATCTAATTCCTAAGTCATCATCTAGGTCATCCTCATCTACATACTAACTAGTGAGTAGTGTCATCTTATTCCACCTAGTAGCTTTGCACTTTCATGCATGTTCAAACCTGATCAAAAGCAAAAAAGAAAATGGTAGAACAACAAGGTCAAGGTTCCTAGCCAAATATCCCTCAAGATCCCAACAACAGTGCCTCATCACAATCCAATACCGATGTTCAAAACACTTCACTGCCTGGTGACAAGAACATGGTAGTCCAACCTGAAGTCATAGTTGACGAGTACCTTAGTAATCCCACCAATGTTTAGATGACAGATCACCTCCTAATGAGTGTGGGGACAAGATTCTCGCCACTTTACTCATGAAAGGAATCAAACCACCACCCGATTTTGACATGTTGCAATACACTGGCACCTAGTCTCTTCTAGCCCCTCAAGACCTGCAGACTTCACAGAACATTCTAAGAAATTCATATGTCCCTGAAGGTGCACCTATAGAAAATTGGTATCAACTTGGGTTTGGGAACGTTGTCCTTTATCAAGTCGGGAATGTTCCTCGTATTTTTGTTCCAGCCACAGGAGTACAACCTGATCCTAACGACCCCTATGCTTATGGTATGCTACAGAATATTTCGCCTCCACCACCTTCCATGCTTGCTCAACAAGGTCTAACCCCCATACCATCTGCACCACCGCTTCTGCCTAATTAGTCAGGTCAACCAATCGTCAACACTGGGGGCAACCCTTTCCTCACATTGATGCCACCTCCGAGATCTACACCCGTTGCTAACTTACCACTGCCACCTTTCACATCCCAACAGCCACCCTAAGGTAGCATCCCTGCATTCTGGTAGCCTCCCATTAATCCCCAACAATCCACTGTATTGCAAGCACCACTACAGCACACTGTTGTCCCCTCACAAGTGCCACCACAGCATACCACTACCACTGCTATCCCATCTCAACCACCTCATCAAAAACCTCCACAACAAAACATCTTGATTCTGCAACAGAATATTCCAGTCCCACAACAACATATTGTTATTCCCACACAACCCCCTCATCAAGCAACGTAGGCTACAACACAGCCTCAACAACTATTGCAAGGTGCATCAATGTTGATCCCTCAACAACAACATATCCCATCTCATCCTCTCTTCCAACAACCACCACATCAACAACAACCACCTCAACACACTCAAATTCCCACACAAATGCAATGCAATCCTCTTGCGCAATACCTTTATCATCCAGCAAGCACATATGGCATCTATGCTAGTCCATCAAATCCTAACCCTAATCCTATTCATCAGAATCCTAGGCAATCCAATCCTTAGTACCAAATGGCCAATCCACAACCACCTCCATATACTTTCCAACAACCGAATCCCGCTTACAATTACCAATCTAATCTGTATCCATATTACACCCCGTAACAACTGCCCTATCAACAAGGTGCTACCTCCACTTCCTATTATCAGCAATAACCATCACATCAACAAGGCATTTCCACCTCATCATACTACCAAGACCCTCCACAATACCAAAAAAGTGCTCCCTCCACCTCATATTACCACCAGCAGTCACCTTACCAATAGGGAACCTCCACCTCTTATTATCAAAATCTATCATACTATCAGCAATCCTACGCCGCTCAACAACCACAGTCCACCTACACCAATCAATACCAACAAACGCTTTTGTATACACCTCCACCAACTTACAATCAAACCATGTCCACCCCATCCTCATCATACCAACAATATCCTCCCTACATTCAATCCAATCCATCTAATCTGATTCCCCCAACGCCTACCAATAAAGAATGGGAAGATGTCAAAGCTGCATTAAAAGACTTGCAAGCAAGAACTAACAAACAATCCTTCAAGTTTGAAGACATTTTCGCTACCTATTCGATCCCTCAATATCATTAGTTCCTTTCCCAAAGGATTTCGAGATGCCAAAATTTGATAAGTACAAAGGAACTAAAAATCCCAAGGCTCATCTTCAAGATATTTACTCCCATTGTCAAGAAGTCCAACATAATGACAATTACCTCCTATGATTATTTCCAAGGAATTTAATGGGATAACTCTTGAGTGGTTTATGGGTCTCGAGAAAGGATCCATCAAGTCTTTTGTAGACCTTTCAGAAAATTTTGTCTCCCACTTCTCCTTTAATTTGGAGAAGGATGTCGATACTTTTGATCTCCTGAAAGAGAAGTAGCGTAAGGGAGAAACTTTTACAAAGCTACCTCCAAAGGTGGTGATCTTTAGCTAGTTGGATGAAATCCCCGCTTAGAGAAAAAGACATGGTCACCCTTTTCATCAAAAAATCTCATCCGGATATGGTGCATAATTTTAGGCTTCACTGTATCATGACCTTTGTTGAGATAGTGGAGAAGGGTCCCATTCTTAAGAGAGCACTTATTGCCAAAGGGTTAGTCAAAATTTTTAATTCTGATAAAGAAAAGTCATCCGGGGATAAACTTCGCTACTGGAACAAGAAAAAAAATGTTGTCAATGATGGTGTCACCGACACCAAAAATTTCCAAGTATCTAATGCTTCCCAGAAGCTACAATATCTCCCTCCTCAGCAATCAATCCCTAATGCCATATCAGTGCCATAGGGGGCACCTCATCCTCCTCAACAATCCAATCAGAATAATCAAGGGAATAACAAATGCCAATTCACTCAATTAGGAGAACCCTTAAGTGTCATGTTCAATAGGCTTCTTTAGGCTAATTACTTGATCATGTATCTTATAACCAATCCTCTTGATGAATCTAAACCCAAGCCAACCTAGTATAAAGAAAACGAGTATTGTGATTTCCACAAGATCAAAGGGCATTCATTAAATAAGTGTCAAGGCTTAAAAACCTACATCCAATATCTCATAGATCGGGGTGATATACATGTGGATGCCAACCAAGCCACTTCATCCAATGCTCACCTTTAGATCTACCAAAATGCATTCCCAAAGCATAACCAAGGAGCTAGCACATCAAATTCCAATCCCAAATCTAGTAACAACAATAATCAAAGTAACACCACAAATAACATAAGTTACAAAAATGTACCATTTAATTATGAGGGTATCGTCATGCATATTGAGCAAGTATAACCACGTGTGTCTATGATACATGTAAAAGGTAAAGACCCACAGTGTGTTGTTACTACACGCCGCACTTGCATCACTAATCCTGGAGCCTCTACATCCACCTAGCCACCTCCTATAAATTCCCAATATAATATTATTGACCATCTAGAGAAGACCCCTGCACAGATATCCATTTTGGATTTGCTGAAGTCTTCTCTTGTGCACCAAGAAATTTTAACAAAAGCCTTACAAGATACCCATGTCCCCAATGACATCAATCCTACTCAATTCCAAGCATTGGTAGGATACCTCTCAGCCACTTATTAGCTAGGCTATACTCAAAATGACATGCCTTGCATCAATTCCAACCATAACCGCCCCCTCCATATCAAAGTCTTAGTAGCCAGACATAAAGTGAAAAGGGGCTTGGTAGATAATGGCTCTACCCTAAATCTATGCATGCTAAAGTTCATAAATCAGGTGGGATATACTCACACTGACTTAAATAACCAAATCATCACTATCAAGGCATATGATAATGCAGAGCATGATTCTTAAGGAACAATTAGTCTTCCAATCCAGGTTGGGCCTATTGTCCAATACACTACTTGTCATGTCCTTGATCTGGACCTCCCTTACATTCTTCTTCTTGGTCATTCGTGGATTCATGCCATGCAAGCCTTTCCATCCACATATCACCAGTGTCTGAAATTCCCATTCAATGGGATGGAGGTTACAATACACGTGGATCCACAACCATTTGAATATTGTCGTCCACTAGAAGCTTCCTTTCCTCATTCACATTATTGTCTAGGAGTCGAAATGGGACCACCTCAAAAATCATCCCATCCATCCTCTAATGCACTATCCACCACCTCATCCACTCCATCATCCACATCTGATTCCACCACTACCAAAGTCCAGATCATCGACAAGGGTTGTAGTGAATATGAAATGCATACAACATTAATGTGGCAACCATTCCACCTTCACCACATGCACATGGCCAACCTTCGCAATCTGTGCCGAAGCATGAAGATAAGACTCTCACCCTCAGCTCTAAGAATGTGGGATCGAGTACTTATCGCTCCTCTGGACTAAGACAAGATGCACCAAAAGATGACATCAACCAATGTGTATATTGTGAGGAACCTGAACCTACTCCCCTTCTAAAGGAATATTTCCAAGAGACATATCCCTATTCTGAAAAGTTAGAAAAAAAGTATAATTATCAAGGGGGAGGCCTTGGAATAGAAGAACAAGGAAGGAAACAACCTATTGAGGCTTTGATATGACCAAGGTACTCGAGTTTAGGCCATGACACAAAACAAAAGGATCCTATGCCATCAACTAGTGCCTCTATCAATGTCAGTGTGGACAATGGTCTGCTCGAAGACATACCAGAAGAAGAATCCATCATAAGTGCATATGATGATGTGGATCACATGGACCTTTCCTCCATGTTTCATTTCCTATCTGTTTCACCATTAGCCTTTCCCTTCACCACCCTGAGCTAATTGATTGGGACCTACATGGCAGCATGCCTGTTGACACCTTTCCCTTAGTGGAGGCTTATGTAAATCTTATGGGATTGGGGGAGGATGAACGCCATAACCACAAAAATAAGAAAAAGAAAATAAAAAAGGATCACCTAGTGAAAACCTCCCAGAGGTGCTTCTTGACTTAGAAAAAGTAAAAATAAAGGGTGTATCTAATAGGGAAAACCTCGACGAGGCACTAGAAGATGGGGATGTTCATCTTCCCCTTGTGGGAACTCAACTATCTGAATGATCTTCTATACTCATCAAAGAAGCACAGGAAATGAATTTAGGAACTAAAGAGGATCCAAAAATCGCCTATGTAGCTAAGTCCCTATCAGAAGAAGAGTACTCAAGGGTATATGCAGGATCATAATGGGCCAAAAAGTGGCAACATGATGGGTATTTGTAGGGTATGTGGCTGACGACTTTTTTTTACCCAAAATTGATGAAATGAAAAGAGTTTTTAAAGGAGATTCTCAGCTTTCGACCAATATAAATTATGCTTTACTTTGAATTTAATAAATAATTATTATTCATTTTCTATTTGAATTATGACTAAAGTGCTGATTGATAGGCTGATTGAAAAACATCTATAGCTTTCAAACGGTATCACATTTTTTGACTCCAAAACATCCATCACATTCAATGCTTCACATACTATAGGATTAAAAAAAGAAAAAATGAATTTCATGAAGTTTAGACCAAGTTATGGTGGTTAGACATACGAGTTTTTATATTTTTTAAAAGTTGTAATAAAAAATTCATAATTAATTATTTACTTGGAAAAAAGTTACAAAAAAATATGCATCACATCCGGACATGAGTCCTCTACTTATTTCTAAAATATTATAAAAAATAATTATCATTTTATTGTGGTTAGGGTGGTTAGACAGACACCTACTTATTATTTTTCCACTGAAATTTAAGTACTACTGCATTGAAATTTCAAATTTTCACCAAATAGATTTGTTTTTTAAAAATAAACCTAGTAATTTAGAAACTACATTCAATTTGCTACAGATTCTATTCTTACATGTTTTTGAAATAATATATATAACTTATTCAAATTTTTACATCAAGTTGCCTAACTCTGATTTTTTAGATTTTTTTGCCACTTAAGGGCCTATTTTTTCCATGATGATCCTGCACATACCCTCAACTATCGTTCAACTTCTCAAGGAAAGTATCCTCAATTTTGTGTGGGCCTATTTAGATATGCCAAGATTTGATCCTGCTCTAGTCATACACCATTTGGATGTCCATCTAGATGCTAAACCCATCAAGCAAAAACTTTGGAAGATGCATCCTCAAGTAGCTCTATTGGTCAAGAAAGAGTTGGAAAAAGTATTAGAGGCTAGATTCATAAGACCCATTGATTACTCCAATTGGATCTCTAACATAGTTCTAGTTGCCAAGCCTAATAGGAACATCAAGATCTGCATCAATTTTTGAGACATGAACAAAGCCTTTCCGAAAGACAATTTCCCCTTACCAAACATTAACATGTTGATTGATTTAATTGGAGGACACGAGATGCTATTCCTCATGGATGGTTTCTCTAGTTACAATTAGATTAGAATAGCACCTGAGAACCAACATAAGACTACCTTCACTATGCCTTGGGGCACATTTTGTTACAACATCATGCCCTTTGGCCTCAAGAATAAGGGGGAAACTTACTAGTGTGCAATGACTGTCATCTTTCATGATCTCATTCATATCATCATGGAGGATTATGTTGATGATCTGTCGGGTAAATCAAGAACAAGGGAAGACCACCTGATGATCCTAAAGAATATTTTTGAGCGTCTAGAGCACTATAAGCTATGTCTGAACCCAAAGAAGTGTGTATTTGGGGTCACATCAGGAAAATTATTGGGTTTCATCGTCTCCAAAAGAGGCATAGAGGTCAGTCCTACTAAAGTTGA